>VDFB02000007.1:151902890-151920235 GCA_007258455.2 Sequoia sempervirens | reverse complement strand
CCGAAACCGATTTGGAAATATTTTTAATGAAAAGTCAATCTGGAGAGAGTGGAGCGCTAGATTCTCTCTGAATCAAGTTGAACACATAAATTCATTTATGAAGTTTGTTCCTTGATTCAGGGATATACTTTACTTCCACGTCTTTCTTTGATGAAGTTGGTTAGTTAGTTGTTCTTCTAATTTAAAAATAAGATACTCCTCCTGCGCGAGGTGGTGATAGAAGAGAAATAGAATGAGTAATAGATGATTTTTAGGTAAGATAGAAACAGAGTAGTAGAGATCATGTAAGAATCGGTATGATAATGAAAGACAGAATCTGTTTGACTAGAAGCAGAGCTTGTTGTTAGTTTTCACACCAACAAGACAATGTATTTCATTCTGTCTTCATGAATAAAGATCGATGAAGTTCTGAGTTCAGCATCTGTGTAATCAGTAGATGCTTGCTAAGGGGGCCCACTTAGTAAGTATCTATAGTTAATTAGTTAGATGTTCTTTCTGGCGTATCGGTAGCTTTCATCTTTTGAAGTTTTTATGCAAACTTCGATTCCCACAGCATACTCTGACGCGAGGAATTCCATCCACAGCGGTATTTCTGTGGCATAAGGCAGTTCATGAACGCTTCCGATGCGGTAGCTATTCTGATTTACGAACGAATCAAGCATAGTTGAGTTAAAGAATTCTGCATTACCATTCTGTAGCTTAGATAGAATTTCTTTCCAGTATGTATTTTTGCTAAGATTTGACTAAAACAAATTCCTAGTGTATATACTTTTCTGCGCCATTTAAAGTCTACGTCCCCTGGTTTGACAAGTAAATGAACGTCCACAGAAAGATATTAGTCACCTGTCGGAATGTCCAATTCCCAGAAAAGTTTCACTGTGATATTCATATCCTTTTGTGAGTGCGAGCCATGCGTCATAACCACATAACTTTGGCGAGACTTAAGGTCCCCAATTGTATTATTACTTATAGAAAACCGTATAAATGTTAACTCATTAGAAATGCAAATGTTAAGTGTGTGATTAAGTAAAATTTGAGTAAAAAGGAATGTTGTGCTTGTGGTGCTAACCAACTAGACTATGTTTTCCTTATCATGAGTTGAGTATCGAATAGCTTTTCTTAAAAAGTGTATCATGGTTATGTATGCCACTTGGTAGAATAGAATGTTTGCAGTTCAATTTATGTGTAAGGAAATGATTTTGTGGCTCTAAAAGATGAAAATTGGAAAGAGAAGAGAAAATAGAAGTTATTTTGTATTCTCGATGTATGTGAAAACCCCATAAAGGTGCTTATGTTGTGTATTGTGGTAATTTTTTTGGATAGACCAAGTTGTAAAAGTAAGTGTATGATTTGCATCTTTTACTCATATGGAATGGAATGATAAGATTCTTGATAGTTAATGTGATTTGTCATGTGGAAACTAGTATATGTGTTGTTCCCCAAGTATGAGATACAGGGTATTCGACTTGGGATAAGGGTGGTGGATGTCTAGTACGATCCCCTATGTGTACCCTTCATGATTATCTTGTGTAGTTGAATTGTTGTGAAGTGGAGTAAGCATGAAATGTGTGGATGTGTATTTATTAAATGAAATGTGATATGTATTCCATTGTGTTAGTCTTATTTTTTTATGTTAAATGTGTACCTCTAGTGTTTGGTTCCCCCCTTTATGGGAGTGTGATGCCAGCTAGTGTAAATAGGGGTTGAGAGGCACATGTTCTCCCATAGTGAAAATTACAAGCTCAGGGCATTGTCCCTAATCCTGAAAAAGGATCTATGTGGAGTCATTGTAATCATCCCATGGATGTTGACCATGGCCTACTCCCCCACATATGAGAGCCACACTTGTTGGTTCATAGTGCAAACCTATTCCTTGATGTTATAACCCACGGGTAAAGGATGGAGTTACAGGGACCACCGATGATTCATATTTATGTGGTCAGGGACCACTAGCTATTCATATTCATGTGGTCAAGGACCACCAGGGATTTATATTTATGTGGTCAGGGACCACCAGTTACTTATCTTTATGTGGTCAAGGACCACCAATTATTCATATTTATGTGGTCAAGGACCACCAATTATTACATGCTATTATGCTTATGTGGTTAGAGAACCACCATTCCCCTCCTCCCCTTAGGTGGCTTATCGAGTCACATGGTGCTCGTAATGTGGAGATTTTATTGTTGAAATATGCATTATTCGTAATTCTTAATTGATGCTTTATTTTATTATGTGCCAGGAATGTGGAATTTGTAATTTATTTAATTAGGCTACTTAGCCATTTGAAGGTTGTTATAGTCCGATTTGCCTCAAGGACTTGTTTAATTTCACCTTTGAATTATGATCGAAATGTTGCAATGTAGCTACAATTGATCTTTATTTTGTTTCTCTCTTGAATTTATAGTTTCCTCTTGGGGAGTTTTATTGAAACTTTGGTTTATGATTTTATGTTACTCAGTTTGAGGCTTTCTCCTTGTTTGCAAATTGTTGGCATGTGTGGTGTAATGTGAAATTTGTAAACTGCCATATCCCGGGGGGTTCCCTGGCAGGTCATATAGGGGAGTAGATGCGCTGGGGAATTATTTTGAAAGGGGTTGTGAATGGGACCGGTATGGGATGGTCATCAATCCATTCTTCCCCTTGTTCTATGATTATTCTTATCTATATGGAGGATTCCATAGAGAAGGGCCTCGAGTGGTATCCAAGAATATCCATCCTTGTAAACCCCATTGTGTGAGCCTTGTGTTGTATATGATGTGATTATGTGAGGACAAGTGCACCTAATTGGGAAGAGCATATTTGCCATTGTTTTGTGTACACGTGAAACTGTAAGTAATTTTGAGGTGGCATAGATGAGAACTATGGGTGAAAGTATCAAATGATGCAAGTTGATATTGATTGAGATCACATGGTATGAGTGCCATGGTTATAAAGTAAACTATCCTCCTAAGGACATATTTAGATAAAATATGAAGTTAATAAATTTGAGACATGATTGGCCATTTAAACAAAAAAAATAAAATTGTTAACATCATGAGTGATGTTTATAGTGCAATTTTTTTTTTTATGTGCATCCTGGAATACTAATGTGTGTTGATATATGCTTTAGTAATGTTATTGAATATGGCTACATGGTTAATAATTGATAACCATAGGTATGGTAGTTAGAAAAAAGATTATAATAAGAGTATAACTCCTAATGTTCTTGTGGAATGAGACATGGTTTGAGTGTCATGGGTGAAAGATAAAGCATCCTTTTTAGAACATATTTAGACAAATTGGAACATTATGAGTGATGGTTGTTGGATGAGTTGTATTCATTGATAAAGGTATTGTTGTGATTTTTATTGATACTTGTGTAACTCTGAGATAAATTAACATGTCTTGAACTTATGAACTTTTTGGCTAATGTTAAAACCTTGTACTTGTATTTGAATGAACAAACATACTTGGGGTTTAAATGAGATCAAGTTATTGCAGGTATGACTCTTTTCAATTATGAAAAATTCAAATGGGTACCATAATTTCTATAGTATAATGGTTCTATGTGATAATCATCATTTCTAAAAGATTGCATGTTTGACATGTGGGAATTCCTTCCGAATCCTTAGTAACTTCCAGGAGGAAGTTTAAACTAAGGGGAGGGGGATGTGAGGCCCCACCCTCCATAACACTATTGTAAGAGCACTCGATTGATTTTCAATAATATGTCTAGGGATCTTTCATGTTTGGATGTTTGGCATTATATTAAATACAAGGATTTTAATTCCAAACTAGGTGATAATGCTTAAAATGTAAAATCATTCCTAGGTCATAAATAATTATAGGAAATATTAAAACTTCCAATGGCCATATTATCAATTGACTTAAGTGGATAAATTCAACTTTAGAGATACCTTCACTAAAATCAAAGTATATGTGAATAGTATATTTCAGATAGAAGTTAAATATATGTTATGACGTATACCTTATATGGCTAAGGATCATATATAAGGATGTTAAGAAAATAATCTTGCATAGTGGTTTAGGAAAATAAATTTGTATGAGTCAATATAAAGAGTTTAATATAAAAAGTAAAGATAATCTAGGTGGTAAATTGAAGAGGCCCTTGTCGGGGTTAAGGCAATCATTGTAAAGGTGGAATAAAATATTTTATCCATCTTCACTAGAATTTTATTCTAGTAGAAGTAAGGTTGTTCACTATGTGTGCTATACACTGATTAGTAATCACATTTTGGGAATAAAATTCTTATTTTCCAATTCTACTTAGGACTCAAATCCCATAGTGTGTGCTTCACAATTTTAAATTACATATTATTTGGCCACTATAGCCATCATAAAGTTTGAAATTGTCTTGTTTTAGATGTACTTGGTATATTTCTTTCTCTCGTACCATTTATTTAAATTTTATAAATCATCAAACTTTCTTCATATTAGAACATTTCTATTTACACATAAAATACATTAAGTTATCTTTGAAAACATATTAGAGAACATTTTTATGCACTAAAGGTGTGTTCAGAGTCATTCATAAAGAGTTACAACATGGCTCAAACATTCTAGTTTTATATTCATGACACCAAAACGAAAACATAGAAACATAATACTTGAAATCAAATTGAAGACAATGTTTACAAAATTTTCAATCCTTCAAAATTTATTGGAAATTGAATACTAGCATCTTATAATATATTCTTGATTAGGCACTTATATACAATACTAATTTATCATGCTATCCATATCAAACTTATTTTACACATTTATGGAAGTAAAAGGTATATTCAAAATTAGCATTCATCCTATTTTCACTTATAGAACATTAAGTTGCTTTAAAGTCATATGCTTATATTAGTCTCACTTATTGCTCCAGGTAATGTTAGTCCTTACACCATAATAATATAAAAATCATAAAAACGATGTGTTGCATCCTACTCAGTCAAGTCTAAAGTGCAGCAGTTGAGCGATCAATATCATGGGCATGGGTTGCGTGGGTGTCTCTTACGAGGGCCTTTATTAGATTGGACTTGGGTATGAAAAAAACAAATATATAATTCCCTGTCATCGCATTAAGGAAGTGAGGTGTTGAGCACTTACAATAGATAAATGGGACAGCAATGCATGATGTGATGGCGACGAGTGGCACAATAAGCATAATAGATATGCAATCTAGGATTCAAATTTGGTGACTGACACAACAACATATAATTAATTCTAGGTATTCGAGGAGTGTTTAATGCCCACACTGATATGAAGTAAAGCATGATACTACCTTTGATTATGACTGGTATCTACCACCACTCATCTTGGTTTCCTATGTCATCACCATGTTGGGTAGCTTGTGGGTGGGAGGAGACTTGTTGTCAAAACGCTAGATCCTCATCTATGATGCAACAGGGATAGCTTTGGATTCGCGAGGGTGAAGGATTTAGATGTGATAATAAAAAAAAATAAGGCAAATCGTGGAGTTCAGGGGGAGGTGAGGAGAACTATAGACAGGGAGGGTCTAGACGTGGAGGGAGCTTCCATTCGATGGTTTTGGGATGCCTGAATGTAAAGGCTAGGATTCCACAGGAATTTCTACTTATTTGCAGCCAACAATGGAATCCCATTATTTTGAACTGTACCCCACTATTTTTGTGTGGCAACCAAGAAGATTGATCAGCTCATGAAGTCTAAGTAGCATAATCAAGTGATTTCATGCGCAAGAAGGCAACATGTTGTACCTAAGATCGCATTCTTGAGGCATGATGTCAAATATATCATGTGACTTGTCTATGCGTCCACATTTGCATGCATATCTACAAGAGCAGTTGTAACTACAACACCTTACAAAATTTCTTCCTGGCTTATATGCTTGATCGATGTCCATACCAGGTTGCAAAGCTCCCATTTTTTAGCGCAGGAAGAAGATGCTAGCAAAGGTGTAGATTCTGATCCAGTGTGATTTGATTTATGCAGAATCTTAAAGGTAAGCCACTTGATGTGTTTTCAATGAATTGTTTATGGAAATTTGTACGTGCCCAGATCTCTTTGTTGCATTTTATTTCATTCTAATACAGCTCTATTATTATCTGGTAAACGATGGCATTTGTTCTGTGATTTTATCTGTGGCTATTCAATATATATAATGTTGTTGTAATACCTAGCATTAGATCCTCATTGTTTCTTCATTGTGCATATTCGAATCACTTATGTTGTGTCTGATCTCATTTTAAAATAATCCACCTGTTATCTGTAAATGAATCCATTGGTTCGTTGGTTTTATCTATGGTTGAACTGAACTGCATTTGTCATACCTCTGCAAGCATGGTTTAAGCATGGTTTTGTCTGAGATATGAAGTTTGGTCAGTTTGAATACGGGGCATGGGATTATACTTTAGAGTTATGAAATCTTAAATTCTTATACATTGATAATGTTATCTTAAAGTCTTCGGTGTATAACCTGATATTAAAATAATGGGAAATGAGTATATTCAATCCTTATATCTTGTCAAGAGATATTTTCTCTTTTAAATATCATTACAAGTGAAATGGATAATTCTATTTCTTTCTCATAGTCAATCCTCCATTAAATCATTCCTTTGTTTTTAAACATTCTAATGAATATATTAATACTACTTTCATTGGGCGTTATTACAAATTTCATGATTAGCATTGACTTTTTTTTTAGGAAAATGGCTATTCCTTATCAATATGCTCTGCCTGTACAATAGTTTGTTTTAGATACTGTAGTGAGCCTGAAGTAAAACATCATCTTTTGACTTAAGAGGCCTTCGAACCATTTCTTTAAAATAGCTCCAAATGATGCGTTGGTGTTCCCATTTCACCTCTTACGGTAAGTAATGTCCTCTTTCCTTTACCTTCATCATATTGTATCACTCATATTACCTTCTTTAACTTGCATAAATTTGTAGAGCTAAAATCAAGACATGCTACATGTCAGCATTGATGATGCCTTCATGTTCCTTATAAATGAGTTTTTAAAAGTGAGTGGGATTTTAAAATACATTTTTATTGTGCTGAAAGATGAGGAGGGGAATACATCCCCATACTTTTAAAAAGGAAGAGGTTCTAATAAATTAGAAAAAAAGTAACCACCTTATTAAGGATAGAAATTAGAACTACTAGGCAATCTTAAAAAAAAAAGGATTCTCCTTTATTCATCCCTCTTTCCTTTTCTTTAAAGGAAAATAATACCATGTATACAAAAGAGTTACTATATATTTATGTGAATTTTCTATTCTTTAATATTTATTGTTTTTAAAAGAAATCTATTTTTTTTGTTTAATATGTATATATATTAATTATCTCATTTCAGACAAGTAAACAATTAAAGATAAATAAACAAATAAGGAAACTAATAATCAAATAAATTTTTAACTATTCTATTCACTAAGAATGGAATTGCAAGACAAAATGTTAAATGTGGTTTTCAATGTTACCATCAAGGTGGGTTAAAAAAGTAGGGTTATCAAGTTAAATAATGATCATAAATCAATCTTAAGGTCTTCTATTAACTAAGTTAGTACATTATTATTTATTTATTTCTCCTAGCTAGTATGTGTGCATGACATTGTTTGAGGATGTAGGCGATGTGTACAATATAAGACCCTAGATGAGCATGGTTAAATTCATTAGTAATTTTCATAACTTTAATCAAAAAAAATTTTAAAAAATGAGAATTGTTGATTGTGTTTTTTTTTTCTTGTCAAGTTATCATAGCATAAATGTTAAACATAGTAGACAATACTTAATTGAGGATATTAGAATAGTGACATTAAGAACTAGGAATTCATAGAGTCAACTTTGTATTTTTATCTTCTAAGGTCTAAAATACATTCATCTTGCGTATTAATTGACCAAACTTGAACCAAATGAGTAATTATTATTTCATTTAATTTGGGGTTATATCTATCCTATTGGATTTTTAGCTATTAATTTATCGTTTTGGTAGAAGGTGAAGTGAATTCCAGTCAAGAAAGGCATAATTAACATTGTTACTCAACTATCTTGATAAGTTATTATGTGTCACTAGTTCAAGACTATAATTAAGTGTATGATTACAATTTAAATTGTGAACTCAAATGAATTGGAATTTCCATTACCATTGTTATACGAGTCTATTAATTATTATTTAAATATTATCAATAGTAGCACTTTTTAAGCCATTGGCTAGTTGAGTACATAGGTGGGTTATGAGATGGTTTGGATAGGAAATAAAAGAGGAAATGGTGGTTAATTGACCGAAAACTATCGTGATAGTTGGTACCAAGTATCATTATCTTTTTAGTGAGAAAAGTATGCTAAGGGGGTATGCCCTATTGTTCTTCATAATATAACCATTTAAATTATTTGTGTAATATTAAAAATAATAGCGCTTTTAAAGTCATTAATTAGGTGATTAGATAGACAAACTAAGAGAAGATGTGGATTGGAATCATGTGGATCCATTTTGCAAATCAAGTGTGGATTTGTTGACAATAATGGGGTTATGGTGGTATTCTCCTCATCTTATCATTCTAAGTAATTTCTTCCTATCATGCGAAGGATCCCCAAATTTGAACCATTATAGTCCATAGCATGTATTAATCGAATGGTTGGTAAACTAGAGGTGAATTAAACCTTGAGGGTGTATGTTATTGTAAAACCATCCTTGTAACTTAGCGATTTTGTTCATTTTTATCCAACCATGTGGGAGATGGTTGAAGTCCAGTTGTCGAACTACGGTTCCTCTGCGAATTATATACGTAGGAAAGGCCGTCAGAGACGAGCCCCCGAGGAATTAGGTCTTGCCCCTAGGCTTGTTCAGTCACTATTACTATTGATATATACATTGTATTTGCATATCTTGTGACTTGAATTAAGTTTGTGATTATTGATTTGTTAGTAGGACTAATCAAGCCTACCTTAGTGATGTGGATTCCATATCTCCATTTGAAACTTAACCTTGATTTCCTTAACAATTATGTAGATGGGTGAGTCCTTATAATTTATTCCAGTCAAATGTTTGTTATGCTTTCATGAAGTGCGTGTATAGGAAGTTGTCTTTGGGAACTATGCTAGTGTTTACAGTCAAAATTTGAAATTTGTGTTTGTCTTTAATTGTATTTTTAGTGTAAAATTTTAGGCATTACAATGGAGCCCTGGAGACCCTAGCCAAACCCCCGAGTAAAAGCAATATGAAATTCCCACTGGAAATTTTGTGGAGTTTCATCTTTTGGAATTGTCATCTATGCTTTATCCCAACACTTGCAAATAGAAGAGAAAGGCATGTCAATGGAGGGGGAAAGAAGATGAGTGAGGGAGGATCAAAGATTACTAAATATATAGCAAAAATCAATAAACACAATTAGAAAGTAGAAATGACGAATAATATTTGCAAGGTGGTCATAGGATCTATTTATTGATTATGGAGAAGTTTTGCACTTACATGTACTACTGGTTATGGTTGAGAACCTGAAGGAGGATTGGATTGAGTTGCTAGAGTGTTGAAAGATTTGGAACATATGCAACACATCAGTGTTCAAACCTTGAAACCTGCTATGGAAACGAATAATAAGTAGAGAACAAAAAATATGATGAATAAATTAATCATTTATGTAAAATACCCAAGAAAAACGACTTACTGATTGCTTAGCCCAATACTTTGAATAGCCTTCAACCTGCCAAAAGATGGAGCCGAACACGACGAATTTAACAATAACGTGTTATTAAAGCAACACCACAATGGCTCTTCTGAGAATACACCTTTATGAAAGTATACTCTCCCACATGATAGTATTCAATATTGCATTTACATACATATATATACATGTATACATATATTGGATGGTGACATGTGAACATACACACACACACACACACATATATATCTTTGTGTGTGTGTGTGTGTGTGTGTGTGTGCGGGCATGTATACATCTATATATATATGCATCTATAGATATATATATATATATATATATATATATATATATATATATATATATATATATATATATATATATATATATATATATATGTAATCCAACTGAATCAAAATACACTTTCCCACATTGCTACATTCAATATTGCATTTACTTTGACTAACTCCATTTGCTTAGTCCACCGCCACCGTACAACCACAACATAATGCATTAGGGCTTTGGAATGCAAACACTTAGCATATAGAATTACTATATTTTTTAGGATGGTACAAAGAAACAGTTCAATCAATGTGCAAATTTATATATACAAAGAGAGGAATAACTTACGTAGCGATTAACAATGTACATGAGCCTATTTCTAAGGATTTGCACTAAAATGAATTACAATGTTCAAAAGATGCACAGAACAGAGAATGTAGCAATGCGTGAGAGTATACACTAGAATATTGAAGAAAATAGTTTTAATTCAGTTGCATTGTGAGAATAGGAATTATGGTATTATGAATATGTGGTGTAAGATATGCAAGAAAATAGGTTTATTCAGTTGCATTGTCAATGGTTTGTTCTTAGCAAATAGAAACTACAAATAAACAGTGTATCAAGTAAAGATATAAATTTCAATAGATTCAATGAGTGTTTTGACAATACAATTTAAACAAGATACTTGCTCACAGATTTTGCAGCACATGAGCATTAAAACCCTCAAACCTACTATCAAAAGGAACAATAAGAAGAAACTGAAAGACATGAACAATAAATTAATCATTAATGCAAAGCACCTAGTATACATATACACGTATATAACCATGCAGATATAAATGTAATCTAGCATATATATATATATATATATATATATATATATATATATATATATATATATATATATATATATATATATATATATATATATATATATATATATATATATATATCTATATATATATGTATAGTGTATGTCTTGCTAGATGAGTAGTTTGCATAGATGGTTAATTTATTGTCTATGTGTTCTTGTCAAATGTTTGTATGTTTTTCATTATACCCATTGTGGATATTTCAAAGAGATTATCGTTCTATATGGATGGAGGAATTACAATTAAATGTCCTTATTTTCATTAGAAAATATGTTGAGGGTTAGTAATTTGTTTATCATTGGTTTAATGGTTCTGGCTATCTATGTCTATTGACCAATAAGGAATATTTAGGTAGATCCTTTTTTTAAGAGGTTAGCTCTAGGCTGTGAGCAAAAACTCTGGACAAGTCCTGTCTATTTGTCTAAAAGAAAGACTTATGAAAGAGCTATTACATAGTAAATCCTATTCATGGTAAGGTTTATGGAAGCCCTATTGGAATAGATACAACAAGAAGACATTAACAATAAATTAATCATCTATGAAAAACACCCATGTGAAAAAGAGTATAACACCACAAACCTCATTCAAAATTCCACATGTGTTGCATTTTACTAAGTAGTATAAAGTAATAGAGGAATTGTAAAAGCAGTATTAGAATAATACAAACAAGCATATCATGACAACACATGGATGTAATGGTTAAGGAAAATATATTTTGAAGTCTTTCAAAAGATCAATGCATGTCTATTTGCACATGTATATATATGTATGTATGTATGTTTTACTAATAATCCTATTACAATTTCCCAATTTTTCTATAATACTCAATGGCAGATAATGTAGTTGTTGTTATACAATTTTTGTATTCATTAGCACATTACAAACAAGGTGGGCATCAAAGGAAAATGAAAACCATGGTAGCTCAATGAATGTGCAAATCTATGTTGGCAAAGGGAAGAATAAATTACATAGCCATTCAGAATCTACAATGTCCTCTTTGTGAGGATTCGAAATGAAATTAATTAGAAGGATTCAAAGGGGCTAATTGTACAAAACATGTATAGCACCAATGATGCACAGAGTGTATATACGTGTGTACATATGTGTCACCATTTTATGCATATAATATTTTTTTATATTCATTTAGTTTGAGTAGAAAGATCTTAAGATACACATTTTTGCAAGTAGAAATAAAATGATTCATTTAGATTAGATCTAAAGTGAAATACCTTCTCTTGTTCTAGTGGAGGGATCTTGTAACACCTACCCTTCTTATTGATTCTTTCATAGCTAGAAACTCATTATTTCCATTCCTTGTCCTCATCTCTGCAAGCTTTTCCTACATAAAATATTAAAAGCACATCAAAGGTATACCTAAAAATAACAATGAATTATGTTCTACATATCTAAGAGTTGAAGATCTTACACCCATTGATTGTTTAACACTATTGTAGTCAAGTACATGTATAAATTTGTGCATGATTCTTTATATAAAGCAAAATATATATAAAGGGTATATAGCCATGGAGGGAGGGGAAAACATGATTGTATAAAAGAGGGAAATATAGATATGTTAAACAAACCTTATTTACGATTAGATCTATGGGTGTCTTTTCGACACCAATTTTAGAATACATGGGTTGCATTTTTGCTTGTTGATCTATCTTTGTATTGAGTGCAACATCATACAACTACAAAGCAACATTTTGTATTGTTATATCAGAATACATGTGTGAAATTAGGTAAGGAATGGGGAAAAGGCATTGTGGAATGGTCCACCAGAAGAATAACAGTGAAGGTGTCACAGGCTGTAGAAGGGGGCGGCTGTGGAACTCTCCAAATCAGCATGCAAGGGAGGTGCATATTAGTTTCTTGGACAGGTTTACTATAAAACAAACACCAGAGTTTGTCATTTCACAAGGCAACCAAAATAGTTGATATCATTATAGTAGAAGAATGAATATTACCAACTGGCATATGAGCTAACACCTACCATTTTGTGTGTGTTGAGTAGGGCACTATGAGGAAACCACGAAGGAAATAAACTCCATGGTCATTGTGGACATGCTTAAGGAAGCTAGGAAATATAACATGGAATTTTATCATGTATCACAAAAAAGAAAATTGATGTATACAACACTATATATTTAGGAATAAAATAAATAGGAACAGTGAAAGAGGAAACAATAGGAAAATAATTTTGTCAGAAAAAATTTGTAGCAATTTGAACCAAATAAATCTAATAGAAAAGATAAGAGGAAAACATTTAAATTTGTGGAAGGAAAACATAGAGGAGGAATGTGGGAAGTCAACGTATAAAGGATTTTAGAATAGAAAATGCATCATTGGAGGATTTCAAGCTTATTAATTAAATGGAAGACAATTTTTTTTGAGAGTGCATTCAACAACATGTGGATATAAAGCTTTGTATATTAGAATGTTGCAAAGACATTATTTAGTTATAGAACTTTTGTTTTCTAGTTATTTTTGGTTCTAATCTCTATGCATTTTAGACAACCAAAGTTGTTTGTATTTGCATATCTATTAATGTGTAACAACTATAACAATATGTTTACATCTCTGTATGTTCAAATTAGTTGTAAGAGAATTGTAGGTATACCAATAAATAGTTGAATTCATGAAATTTTAAAACACTTAAAGAAAGATGGGAAAATAGAATATACAAAAGAGTATTTGTTTGAATGCCATATAGTAAAAGCATCCCTAAAAAAAATATTAGACAAAGAAGTCAGAAATTTAATAGAATAGAATCATCAAAACATGGAATTGGCTTGTACAAGTTGTGTCATCTAGTTATTTATGCATGGTATCTTTCTGCATCTTTGGCACTATACCCATTTTACACAAATTATTACTTGGTATGTTTTTTAAAGATACAACTTAGAAAAGGTTTGAAGAGGTGAGGGCACACAAGATGAGGTAGTGAGGTAGATGCAAGAATAATCATCCTAGAGCCTTTTTTGTTTGTTGGCCTATCGGTTGGAACCAGAATCAGTTGGAAAGGCTTGCAATTGCTTGAGGCGTGTTTCTTCGCTATGGCGATGAGTTGTGTACATGTTGGTGCCAAGCCTAGAAAATCTCTCAAATGAGAAAGGTGGATCAATACAAATTATTTCAATTGATTTTACACGTGAAATAGTTGTAAAAGTCAACCCTTGCAGCCTCTCTTTGGTACCTATGTTTATTATTGCTCTATCCAATGTTAATCCCTATGCTTTATGTATTGTGATTCCCCATGCCATAATGAGTGGAATTTGTGTTCGACTCCCCCAACTTATAGCTGGGATGGAGATGTATCTTGGGTGTTATGGGTCCCATGGTAGCCAGGAAAATGTAATTTTGGAAGTGAACAACAACATAGTCAGGTGGGTTTGGTGGTTTAGAATCTGGATTGTAGACAATAGTTATAACAAAACCAAGGGATCCATTGACGAGGCCAACTTGAATCAACAAATTTGTTGTTAGCATCACATGTTGACCAACACAAAGTAGCAATTCTAGGAGAAGCTGGTCATCATCTCCATGATTAGATGTTTGTTGCTAAGCCATCCAAGCAATGCTAATGGCTATTGGTAGATTTAACTACTTGATCATTTTTTTGTTGAGGAATGTGACCAAGTTAATTGTCACAAACAAATGTGTAGCAAAATCAAATTGTTGTCTTTCTATGGCTGAGAGAATTTTATTTGTTTGTTTCATATAAGCTCTTCCCAATCATCATGGACAACCTCAACATTTCTTATATGAAGAAGGATTTTATGAAAATTTTGTTGCGAAGGGCTATCTTCTTTTTGCTGAAAGATAGTGTCTAGGGTTATTGAGATCGTGAAAGTGTGCCACAAAGCTACAACTGATGAGGATGAAGCATAAATAGGTGTATCCATGACAGGTTGCATTTGAGCGAGCTCACCAAAAAGGATCATAGAAACACCGCCAAATGGCTCTGTCTACTTATCTGGGAATGCTTGGTGTAATTGGCTATCTATTTTCAATAGCAATTTTGATCCTATAAAACTCATTTCATCGATTAGTATGTACTCAATATACTTAAATTGTTCTTGGAATAACATTAATTGATTCCCTTGCAAAGGACTCATATCATTTATGGGAATGTGAAGTGTTGTATGGATTGTAGAGGCACATATGTTGTACGTAACGACACCTATAGGAGCCAATGTGAGCAAGAAACTATTGGCTCTAAGAAAAGAGATGTTCATTTGTTGTTGAATACAATTTATGACCAAGGATTTTCCAATGCCAACTATCCCTTGAATAATCATGCAGAGAGGGGATTTGGGTGAAGGCTAAATATGGCGGGTTCAAATTATTTCAAGGGAAAATTGTTGCTTCGGTGAAAGTTGATGAGTTTACATATCTACAAGAAAGAATTGAACCATATCTTTCTCACATTTTTCCTTCACTGATGAGATGAACTGTAAAGAAATATTATGGAGTTTCTCAGGAACATGGTTTACATTCCATGGATGGTTCATAACAAAATCCCACCTACCCAATAGTTGATGCTGATTTATAGTAAAGTTAGTAATAGCATCAAGCCAAGAGAAAACTTCACATTCATATTCATCCATCCAAGGATGATAGCCAACCATTTTTAAAAGTTTCCAATTTTCTATTATATGTTCTCTATGAAGACCTATATCTATTTGTATGTGCCGAAAAGGTTTGTATAACATAAGTTTAGTCCAACAAAATGTCTCAAATATCTTTGTATCTTCAACAAGAGTAGTCTTGAATAACGGGTAAACAAGGATGACTGTAGGCTGGAGCCTTGGTTTCCATTTATCCTTTTTTCTTTGTTGTGAGTGTGTATATAGGTAGACTAAGTCAATAAGGGATAAATCAACTAGCTCTAGAGGCCTTTGCATATAGCAATGAATATAGTTTGTTGTTAACTATTCATTAGTATCATCTCTATTTATACGAAATCATGTCTTTTTGCAAACATTCAACTTAACATATTGTTAGCTTGAAGTAAGAAGAGGAAATTTTTGTAATATATGACATGTCTCTTGTGCAGAGATGTCACATTCCACAAGCATATTCATCATGAATTTTTGGTATGCAACCAATTCTTTATCCCCAACTATATTTGCATTTGTAACTCTTTTCAACATATCTAGATTATTTTTTGATTTTTCTCTGATTTAAATACACATTTAGAAATATAATTAAAAACAAATTTCCTAGAAACAACTAGCTACCAATCAACATTGGCATGCCAAATTGCAAGCATAGATAGGCTATGAATATTTAAGAAATCATCATTTATTGCTAGTTTGTAAGATTTTTTAGAGTCAGAATCAGATGTCAATGTAGAGGTAAGCAACTCCTACCATGGTTCTTTATACCGCCATTGCAATTTCTCTCCTTTTCTTGTTAAACAAGTATTCTCAAAGCATTTTGTGTGCCTTTGAATTGTGTTTTGCAACTCTTCATAATCTATGATTGGATCATTGGTTAGGATCTGGCTTGTGGTAAGCAAGCACAGGTTTTCTTCAGAGAAATGATATGTTCTAAGCAATATTTGTGCAAGACAACATGAATTCCAAGCTAAAAATATCTATCAAAAAAGTTCCTTGCTCTGGTAAGATCATGGTCATTGGACCAATCAAGAGTATCCATGTCAGGAGCTTCTGAAATCCATAGAAAAGCATGCACATGTGCAGAGCCATGATGCTTCCATTCATATCTATACCAATAATCTTTTACATGCAAAAGGTTTTAGATCACCTCTTCATGGAAAATTGAGAATCTATGATGAAAATATAAAGATGAGCATATATGTGGATTCTTAACAACACTATCTATTAGCGTATTTGTTGATGGATCCATTGCTAAATGAGATGCAACAGAGAAAATATTTTGTAGGTCAGCCCATTTTTTTTCTACACAACTCAAAGTGAAAAAGAGGGTGGGTGTACCAAGTTGTTCGATCAGAATGGTTAGCTAGGCCCAACAAGAGTTCCATAAAGAGTGGATCCCACACAACGATGCCCCCGTATCACATCAACTAATTAGCTAGTTGGTGGTCAGGGCAGCTTGAAGTTGTTTCCTCGAAACAATCAATGACCTAGGGATTCTATCCTCCACATCTGCTCTAACAAAAACAAAGACAATTTTTTGGCTGTGATGTCTCATAATTAAGTTGTAGAGAAAATATCTAAACCTAACATGTTTTCCAAACCTATGGTCAAAATATCTCATTAGGTGGAGGGCATATTCATGCAAGTGAATTTTAATATTTCTCAGTTGTAGGGGAAGCATTGCTTGAGTGGGGAACAATGTTGGAAAGGCCATTGAAAATAAAACTTTAGTGTTGTATTCATTAATAGGAGAAGAGCTAACTTCAAGCCAAGATAAGATATTCTAGTCTTTTTTTCGAATTTGCAAGATGTCTTTTATTGGTTGCAACTCTCATCTACTATTTGGTAAGCGAGGAATAAATGAAGAAAAGTTTGAATAGTCATTTTCTTCTTGTCCAACATTTGTTGAGCTGGTTGATGGCATTAGGTCTTCATCTGAAACT
>VDFB02000007.1:151137300-151148418 GCA_007258455.2 Sequoia sempervirens | reverse complement strand
TCTTTGCAATCACACAGAAGCTTTCAATAGAATAACTATAGCCAAATTGCAATAGCATAGCCTTTTAGCATTCACAACATTCTCATTTCATAGCATAGCATAGTAGCATAGCATATCATGGTATCTTCAATTTATAGCCCTTGTGCATAATCCATAGCCCCTGTGCATTTCCGTATCAACATTCTCACCTCCACCAGCATATAGGATAGATAAGCTTTATCATTTTGCATACTCATTCTATAGATTTCCATTTGGAGAAGCCAAGCTTACACAATCTGAGAGCAGTAGCTTCAAACAAATCTCTGTAGATAGAGGAAGATGGAACGCCTCTGAAGAAGCTTCATTTATTTCTTTTGAAATCAATTAAATTAGCTTTCCTTCAGTTTAAATTTCTATTATTTGTGTTTTGTTTATCTCAATTTGATTGCACATATTTAACATACACATTTTTGGTGCCCACCGTGGGGCACTTGCCCCAATTTTAACATTTTATTGTAGTTTTTCATGATAGGTTACGGCAAAAAACAACGGATTAGTGCAAGAAACATGTTTTAGTAATATTCATACCCAGTTCAACGCCCTTGAAGAATCCTGCAATGCCTGTGAGACACCCTGCAGTGCCCATAATCAATCCTGCAGCACCCGTGAGACATCCTGTAGCGCCCATAATCAATCCTGCAGCGCCCGTGAGACATCCTGCAGTGCCCATAATTAATCCTGCAGCGCCTATAAAGAATCCTGCAGCGCCCGTGATCAATACTGCAGCGCCCGTGAGGAATTCTGTAGCGCCCGTGAGGAATCCTGCAGTGCCTGTGAGCAATTCTTCAGCGCTCTTAAAGAATCCTGTAGTGCCCATAAGGTCTGTTATAGCGCATTTTTGAAAAGGCTACATTTGTAATCTATAACTTTAAAATACAACTTGACTGAATCCGACGCGACCGCGGACAGTAACAAATAAGAATTAAGCAATCCTAGGGTAGTCACATAATAAAAAATGAACCAATCCTAGGGTAGTCACATAAATGGAATTAAGCAATCCTAGGGTAGACACATAAATAAAAAATGAAGCAATCCTAGGGTAGACACTTCATTATTTCATTTTGGGACTAAAATGAACTCCATTTTTGTGTGAAGCAACATCTTCACTTAGCATAGCAAAATTTTATTTTGGGCTTAAAAATTGAATCTTTGTTTGCTTTGCTTAAATGTTGATAGGCCTATGCTCTCCCCTTAACTGGGTGATCAAAATGCCAAACTCATCAATTTCCCTTTATGCAAATTCTAGTTTTATTAAATCCTTTTAGAAGGCCTGCTATAGAGGGAAAAAGTACTCACCCTACGGGAATGACCTAAGTGGGAACAACTAAAGCCAAGTTTTCCAACCCACTTTAATCAAATGCGGATGGTTGATGAAAATCCCATTCGACGGTAGTGTGCATTGATAACCATCCCAAAAGCCTTTGTTCTAAAGGTAGGGAGGTCTCTCGAGGGAGTCTATCATTTGCCGCACCGAACGGAAACCCTTACTATGAACTTAGTGTAGTATCTAATCGAAGTCAGTTTTTGAACATCATAATAATCACAGTGCAGGGGAGGGAAGAATCTACCCCCAAGATACTCACCATATAACTGCCAAGGATTGTTTGCTCAGGGAATCCGGTATCCACTTCTGTCACTCTGAGTACGCACCTGGAAAAGACAAAAACACGGGCGCCCTTTCGGGGGTGACACGGCTGTGTGAGTCGACGTAGTTTTAAGATGTGGGCTGTTGATTACTATGATGACCTACTTGAGAACTAAGAGTGAGTCTATTTGAAATGCTTATCATGTGTAAAACTAGTTAAAACTATTTTTGAAAAACATTTTGATCATACACTTGATGTTTATCATAGTACTTAAAACAACTATTCTACAACTCGCTTGATGTGTTTTCAATACATTAATTCAGTTAAGATCATCCAAAATTCACTATCACATTGATTACTCCCATGTTAAGGGATTGGAAATCCACAACTTTTGTAAGAAAATCCGTTCTCAAAAGGATTAAAAAGCCAAAGAAACCCCTTAGCTACAAGAAACTATTGAAGAAAAGACGATTCTTGTATCAAAGCTGAAAAGTTTTACTCAAATATAGAACCTTTCTTCATAGGTATCATGATTGTGTTAGAGGTTTCACTAATGATTATGTTATAGAGCCATTGTACTCACAAGCTTTCTTTCAAAGAAGAGCCCTTTCTCAAAGGCATAACCATAGTCAATGTATTCGTTTTTGTTATATTCCCCAACCTACAATTGAATATTCTACTCGTCCAAATCAAATTTTGCAATAGAGAACTCACATCACATTAGGCATTCATCTCAAAATCCATCCTTTTACGAAACTAGAATCAAACTTCATAAAGTGAAAAATCATCCTTTTCTTGATCTTTTGCTTAAATTCCCACCAACAGGATCTTCATCCTTTCAATTAGGGAACAACACAAGCAAGGTTAGAAATCTTTCAAGTCATAGAATTTTCATTCTATCCTGACTTTTATATCCATCACAAGTTGCACTATTTCATTCTGTTGATCAAAAGTTAGTAGAATTTGGAACAAAGCTCATGCCTGTCTTCACGAGATCTCAAAAACACATGGAAAAAGACGAAGGAGAAACCACTACAAACAAAATGGGTGACCATAATGAGAAAGAAGAGGATACATTTAATAGTGACGAATTAATAGAAGAAAAGCTTCAAGAAGCAGAACAAGATCCCCAATTCCATACTCTTATGGAAAGGATTTTAGAACGAAACAAAGAAAGATATTTTCTTTCATTAGCTAATCAAGGAGCTAAGTTACCTCACAATTTCGATATAAAAGGGATTAAACAGAATCCTGAAATTCCTCCTAATGACTTTAGTGCCCTTACTCAACAGATAAAAGAATTACAAGGGCAAATAAAGGAGATGCAAGGGGGCACAACAAAGAAGTATGCTTTGGAAGACATATCTCCTTATCCATTTTATAGGAGTCTTCAAATGATTCCTTTTCCAAAACATTGCGAAATCCCTAAATATGATAGGTACAATGGAAAAACTGATCAACTGACCATGTGAGGGATTTTTGAAATATGAGTCTAGAATTTGCCTATGACGATACCTACTTAATGCAATTATTTCCACGAAGTCTAGGTGTACAATCCATGGAGTGGCTTTCAAAGATCACTCCACCCATCAAAACTTTTGAGGAGTTAATAAATCAGTTTATATCACAATACTCCTACAACATCCAACACCAGATAACAATGCTTGATCTTTGTAAAGTGAAACAAAAAGTAGGAGAATCCTTCACTATGTTCTTGCAAAGGTGGAGAAGGTTATTCACGCGATATTCCCGTCCTATTCTTGAAAAGGAAAAGATGGATATCTTCATCAATAGCCTAGATCAAGAATTAAGCTATAGGCTTAATCTTCATTGTCCTCATAACTTTGAAAAGTTGATTGAAAATGTAATCACCATTGAAGGGGACTTGATTAAACGAGGAGTGATAAAACTTGATAATCCAAGTACATCCAACCAAAACAACAACGATAAAATAAGGTTTTGGAACAGAAATAAAAATGTTTTCAATGATGGTATAGTAGATGAAAATAATCTACGAACAAGGCCATCTATCTTTAATCTATCAAGTGCTCCATGAAACAATCAACAAGCAAATACCAACCAACAAGGAAGCAACAATCAACAAGGACAAACCTCCAAGCAAGAAAGCATGACCAATCAAAACACCAAGGATAATCGTGGTAATTTCAATAACAATCTTGGCAATACCCAAACATCAAATCCATCCAGACCTCCATTCTTTTCAAATTGACAGAATTTTACCACTTTGGGTCAATCTTTCGAGTCTGCTCTCAAGGAGCTTCTTGATAATAAGTTTATCACCTTACCACCACAAAGTGATTATGAGCCTCGAGTCAAACGACCATCATGGAATGACTCGTATTATTGCAATTATCATCAATGTAAAGGTCATAGAATGAATAATTGTCAAGCTTTGCGAAATCTAGTACAAGATTTAATTGACAATGGCACCATTACAATTGAAGGACATCATACCAATGACGATCATCAAGCTTTCAAAGATCCTTTATCAAACTATCAAAAGGGGGAAACATCAGATACAAAAGTCAAAAGCATAAATAATGTTGAAGACAATATAATCCGTCACATCTATGTTGATGATCAACGGGTTAATGTTATCAAAATCAAGGGAAAACAAGAATATCAACAAGTTAATGTGACTACGAGAGGACAAGAAAAGGTTGTTCTAAAAGGAAGTTCATCTAAAGCAACTATTCCTTCTCCAAATCATTATAATTTAGTTGATCAATTGAGAAAAACATCAGCTCAAATCTCCATTCTTGAACTTCTCAAAATATCC
Organism: Sequoia sempervirens; assembly: GCA_007258455.2. NCBI lineage: Eukaryota > Viridiplantae > Streptophyta > Pinopsida > Cupressales > Cupressaceae > Sequoia > Sequoia sempervirens. The sequence goes on along the minus strand of VDFB02000007.1, from coordinate 151,143,993 downwards.
CCCATACATAAGAATATTTTAGAAGAAGCTCTTGTAAACACAATCGTCGACACTAATCTGGATGTAAACAAATTTCAAGCTATGGTGGGACATTTGTCTTCGCCCACTTGTCTTTCATTTTCTAAAAAAGATGATGCTTCCATGGCACATCCGCATAATTCATCGCTCTATCTTGAAGTCATGATCCATAAACACCGAATTAGACGTGTCTTAATAGATGGAGGAGCTGGTTTAAACATTTGTACTTTAAAGCTAATAAATGCCTTGGGAATATAAAAAAATTCTATTGATCCACGAAGGAAAATAACTATCAAGGCATATGATGATGAAGAAAGAGCTTCTAAAGGTTTGATAATGCTACCTATCAGAGTGGGACCTGTTGTGAAGAACACATTTTGTCAGGTTCTAGATCGGGATCTTTCCTATAAAATACTTTTGGGTCATCCATGGATTCATGATATGCAAGCTGTACCATCAATGTATCATCAATGCCTCAAGTTTCCATATGATGGACAAGAAATAACCATACAAGCTGATTACAATAGCACACAAACTTGTTCAAATCTCTAAGCAACTCAAGACGCCTTTGTGCCACATAATAGGGAGGCTCTTGCTGTTTCTTCTTCTAATCTACAAGTCCAATTGCAAGAATTGACAAAAAATCTTGACACTAAGCTAAAATTTAAAGACAAAGGGGTAGGTAAATATTCACTATCTCTTTCTACCTTACCTCCTTCTCCGAGGTCACATGGTCAGCCAACCTTATCAAATCAAAAGATTGCAACAACCTCTACATCACAAGCTTCTGTGCCAATCACAAAGTTTGACAGAAAATTCATTAAAGCCAACACCACTGAAGAAGAAGCTGAAGATAGGGACATCCTAAGTTGGCTATACAAAGATGAAGATGAATCTCTCTTACACATTAAGTTACCTACAGAACAATATGGTAAGGGGTACGCTATCATGTAGAAAATGGGCTATGAAGGAAATGGTCCTATAGGAAAGAGAAGAGAAGGAATTGTGGAACCAATTCAACCTATTTCAATACATCCAAGTGATAAAATAGGACTTGGATATGGTAAAGATAAAGAAGAATTTACTTCACAGCAAGCACAACCGACTCATGAAGGAGGATCAATGTCAAATAAACCTCATGAATCAGTCTTCCAATTGCAAAATAGTTTAGATACTGATTCTAATGAATATGAATGGGACACCATTTATAATGATGAATTTTGGAGAGACAAACAAGTTGATACCATACACAAATATGCACCCGTTCTCATACAAGGAGAAAGTTCAAGGCCTCCACTTGATTATGTTTTACAAAGCAATCATGAGTCAAGTGAGGACGAATAAGATTTTAACGAGATTGAAAATCAACAAGAGAATACCATCATAGACCTTGTCTACCATGAAGATGATAGCCACATCATGACTTTGACAGTTCAAGACCTTACCCAACCTAATGATCCCATGCCTTTAGTTTATCCAGAACTTATTGATTGGGACAATGATGCACCTATCCACATCCCTACATTTCATGATGATGAAGACATTATAAATTTCCTTTGTTCCTCTAATGAGGAAAACAATTGTTTTATCCAAGAATATCATACTCATGATTTTGAGGGTGTCAAGTCTCTTAGCTGCAAAATAAATGAAATAAAAGATGGATCTATTGGTGAAAACCAAAAAATGGCAGTGGTAGATCACAACAAGAGAAAAATAAAGAGCGAATCCGATAGTGAAAACCTCTTTGAGGCACTGAAGGATGAGAAACTTGACACTTTCCCAAGCATTATCACGAAAGATATTCTATTTTGATAGAACCAACATAATCAATCAACATAAGTACAACAGAGCAGCCAAAAATCTTGCAAATTGCAGCGTCATTAACAGTTGAAGAAGTCCTAAAATTCATGGAGTTCTTGAAGGAGAATCAAATCAACTTTGCTTGGTCATATGCTGATATGCCAAGGTTGGATCCAAATCTGATAATGCATCATTTATCTATAAATGCAGGGGCAAAACCTGTGAAGCAAAAACTTAGAAAGATGTATCCACATGTTGCATTATTGGTCAAGGAAGAATTAAAAAAGCTTTTAGATGTTGGGTTCATTCGGACTATTGACTATGCATAATGGATTTCCAATATTGTACCTATTTCAAAGTCAGATGGAAGGATTAGAGTTTGTACAGATTTTAGAGATTTGAACAAAGCTTGTCCCAAAGATGACTTTCCTTTGCCAAACATAGATATGATTGTTGATTTAATTGCTGGTCATGCAATGTATTCATTAATGGATGGATTTTCAGGATACAACCAGATAAAAATTGCACCAGAGGATCAAGATAAAACATCGTTCACATGCCCTTGGGGTACCTATTGCTGGAATGTAATGCCATTTGGGTTAAAGAATGCCGGAGCTACTTATCAAAGAGCAATGACAACCATTTTTCATGACATGATGCATACATTCATGGAAGACTACGTTGATGATTTACTTGCCAAATCTCATACACGAGAAGAACATCTAGAAATATTGTCAAAAATCTTTATCAGAATGGAGAAGTTCAATGTTCGACTCAATCCAAAGAAATGTGTCTTCGGCGTTACATATGGAAAACTCCTAGGATACATTGTTTCAGAAAAGGGCATAGAGGTTGATCTAGAAAAAGTACAAGCTATAATGGACATGCCGCCACCATGAAATATCAGTCAAATTCGATCATTGCAAGGGTGACTACAATCCATCAAAAGGTTTATAGCTCAACTGGTAGAAAAAAGCTTACCATTTACACATTTATTGCATAAGAATGTCCCATTCAAATGGGAAGACAAATGTGAAGCAGCATTCAATCAGATCAAGCAATACCTTATGAACCCACCAGTTTTAATTCCACCCATTCTAGGAAAGCCACTCATACTCTATATTTCAGCAACATAAGTGTCCTTGGGAGCATTACTAGCACAAGAGGATTCTACAGGCAAAGAAAGGGCCATATACTATATCAGCAAAACTTTAACAAGTCATGAATTAAACTACACTTTCATAGAAAAAGCTTTCCTCGCAGTGGTGTTTGCTTCTCAAAAGTTGCGACACTATATGTTGGCTCATACAGTTAAGCTGATAACCAAGATTGATCCACTGAAATACCTATTAAGCAGAGCTACTTTAACAGGGAGACTTGCAAATTGGGTAATGATCTTAAGTGAGTTTGACATTCACTATGTAGATCGAAAAGCTATTAAAGGACAGGTAATTGTAGATCAGTTGGCCGAAGCACCTTTACAAGAAGAGAATCCAATGCACATTGAGTTTCCTAATGCAAATGTCTTCACAGCAACAATTCAGAAATCATGGACATTGTACTTTGATGGATCCTATACGCAACAAGGCTCGGGGGCGGGAATTCTTTTTGTCACACCTGAAGGAGATAACATACCAAAATCCTATCGATTGATGTTTCCTTGCACAAATAATATAGCTGAATATGAGGCATTGCTTATAGGGATAAAAATAGCCTTGGAATGGCATATTACAGAGTTGCAAGTCTATGGTGATTCACAACTTGTCATCAATCAAATCAATGATGATTATCAGACTAAAGATGATAAGTTTCTACCTTACAAGAACATGGTGGATGATTTCAAAAAGTATTTTGTGTCAATCAATTTTTCACAAATCTCAAGGATTGATAATAAAGCTGCAGATGCAATGGCTACAATTGCTTCCTTGTTACAATTGTCAGAAGATCAAAAACAGTATGAATTCTTGGTGGAACAATTGTTTTCTCCCACCTATGATAATCCAGAGACCCAAGTCATATATCATTTAACCGGTTCTGACTCACCTTTATATGGAAAGACTTATACCTACCTGAAAGACAACATTTTACCTCTGGATTTATCCTGAAATCAAAAAAGGAATTTCATACGCCAATCATCTCGTTATACCTTGATTGCTGACATCCTTTATCGACGTGGTCTTGATGGTACACTCCTTAGATGTCTTGAATGTGACAAATCTGAAAAAGCCTTACAAGAGGTTCATGGTGGTATTTGTGGAACTCATTCAAGTGGTTTGACTTTAGCCAAGAAACTTGTCAGGATGGGATATTACTGGCCTACCATGGAGAAAGATTCTACTTTGTCAAGAAGTGTTCTTAAAATGCCGCATCCATGGGAATCTTATTCATGCACCTCGCACGAACCTGCAACATTTTACTCTGATATTGCCTTTTTCTCAGTGGGGACTAGATCTTGTTGGAAAAATTCATCCTTCATCATCAAATGGGCATAAATTTATTATCACATCTACGGAGTATTTTACAAAATGGATTGAAGTTGTTCCTTTGACAACTGTGATCGGTAAACAAATCTCTTCATTCATCTTGAATTACATCATTTGTCGATATGGAATTCCAAATTCTATCATTACTGATAATGGGAGGCCTTTCAAGAATCAGGATGTGGATGAACTTTGTGAAAGATTTCACATCCAACATGGGTTCTCTATGCCTTATTATCCACAAGGTAATGGTCAAGCAGAAGCTTCCAACAAAACAATCTTGAAGATCTTGAAGAAGACACAATGATGCCATGATTGGCATGTCCAATTAAACGCCTTTGTGGGCATACAAAACTAGCATTCACACACCAACAGGAGCTACCCCATATGCCTTGGTCTATGGAGCAGAAGCAATCTTACCACTAGAGGTTGAAATACCTTCGCTTAGGGTCTCACTCAAGGGATTGATAAATGATGAAGACTACAAAGTATCTCATCTGCAAGAGCTAGAACTATTAGATGAAAGACGTCAACATACAGCTGATCATTTGAAGGGTTATCAGTTATGTCCCGTGAGCTACACCCAGAAAAGCAAATCACATACATTTCAAGTAGGTGACCTAGTCTTGAGAGAAAATCCACGTAATCAGCAAGACAGAAAAGAAAGGAAAATTTGAACCAAACTGGCTTGGTCCATTTGTCATCATTGCAGCATACCTGCCTCGGGTATACCGGGCCATTCAAGACGTAAGGGACCCGCTTTGAAGAGCCCATCAACAACATTCATTTTGAAGAAATTCTATGTCCTAATTGTCAAGTCCCTAAAAAATAAAAAATAAATCATAAAAAGTCTTGAAAAAATCATAAAATCATAAAGGTCCTCAAAAATAAAAAAAAATTAGAAAAAGTCCTAAAAAAAAAAAAATTAGAAAAATCCTAGAAAACTACAATAAAAACAAGTGGCGAAAACCTGGCAAATAGGCACTACTTGTGATCTAAATAGGCTCCTCCATCTATTAGCTTATGTCTTGCATTCACTTATGACATCATTCATCCATATCTATCATTTGTACATATCTTTCATATCCATATCATATGACAGGAATCCTTGTGTTTCATCATGGCTTGATGAAATTTGTACATATTCATACTCCTTAGGTTATGTTTACACTAGGGGAAAAACATAGAAACATAGACTGAACAAGAGAGGGGCAACAGGCTTTTTGAATATCTCAAACAGACACAAGACGGTTTGCCAAAATGCAACAAACATTACCGTATCAAATCAATCAAAACATGCTTATTCAATGTCAATTGAAATCAAGACAACATGATCCAAACAAACATAAAAAAAAAACATCAATGATGATAATCAAGATTGGATGATCTTAATCTGAATAATGTTTGAAATATTTTAGGCAGGATTTGAATGGTTGTTTGATTTTGTATCATATCTCTGGAGTAATTCAATGATGTACTAAACTAGAAAAGAAAGGAAGGAGTATGATTTTTCTTTGTCTGCTGTTTATGAGCGAATCATTAGTACTATTAAAATTGGTCACGAGACATGCTCTACTAAGTATCATTAATGACATTTTGGAATTTGCATGGGAAATGGGTTAACTCTTATCTGTTTATGCAAGCAATACTCAGGTCATCTTGGTTCAATTATACCTAGATGCTTGTATTAACTTGCTATATCAAAATTCATGAAAGCAATACTCAGGTCATCACTAGTTCTAACATACCCTTTGATGCTTGTATTAAATTTCAACATTTCAATGCTCTATGATGATACCAAAAAGCACAAATAAGCTCTCCAAATGGCAATATTGTATGAATATCCTGCATGGTTAGTATAGATTGCATTCATGTTAGCATCTGCATTTTGCATTTATAGATTTTTTTTTTCAAAGGCTGGCAAAATATCAAATATTTCATGTCTTCCCAATAAAATGATTGAGTACATTTTGACATTCACAAAAACATCATTTCATACATATTTTCATCAAAAAATCAAAAAATCAAAGGTGCACATCATAATCAAAACATTTATAAGCATTGATAAATTTTATCATCCATTGTATTCATATAATCATTAATTAATAGATTTCACTCATCTTATAAATCATGCATACATATACATCATAAGCATAAAAATTGAGAAACCATCATATCGTAACACATCATGCATATAGAAAATAGACGCATTTATCTTATCATAAATCATCGTTGCATTTCATATATCTCAAAAATGAATGTCAAAATGTACAAAGATGTCAACTACACATGATATAACATCATAAAAAATGAGATCATCTCAGGGTGTATACAAATGTCTCAACAGAGTATCACAAAAACATCATGTACAATGCACTAGGCAAGGTTATCCTCT
>VDFB02000007.1:151065278-151137200 GCA_007258455.2 Sequoia sempervirens | reverse complement strand
CAAAACTTAAGTTGTCGCAATACTTGAAGCCTGCCAAGAGTATCTACACATTATGTCATATATAAGGAACCTATTTAACTTTAAGACTTCCATTTGCAAATTCGCTAGACTAATTGGGAATCTCTCAAGACTTGTACAAATCCCAAATTTTATAGCATCCTGCTATAGAGAGAAAATAAAGTTTCACAACAGAATAATTTAAGAATTTAGTTTATTTATTTTCAGCTCTATTAAGCTGCTTACAAATTTTGCTTTTGGCATGACAACCGTGTAACTCGTTGAAAAGCATGCATTGGTCAAGCAAATGGCTGACAACAAATTCTATTTAAACCATACAAATCCAAGAAATCATGTTTTTGATATTTGGTAAGAAACTCTACTAGCCAGTTGGGGTTCCCTCAGGTGGTCTTTCCATGGCCCTGCAAAATCACTGCCATATTTGCAAGCAAGAAATATGTTTTGCACTAATCAGCAAAATGTTTTCACTCGATTTGACCATAGAAACATAATTACAAAGTGAGATGTGTGTATAACACTTATTCAAAAACTTATTTCTTCTCTAATATCAGTAATCAACTGCCAGTTTGACCTTGCATAGGGGTGTTCTTTAAAATGTCCCGACATTGTCAAGTCAGATATTTTCCAAGGCAAATTGTATTCTTTTATTTCTGTCTTGACAGACTTAACTTCTCATCATTGCAGAAGCGCAAAATGCATAGGGTCAATTTGGCCTTTTACAGGAACATGAGTAATTCTACAAATGCACCACCTAGTCTATACAGCTAAATTTACTTGAAATGATATTTTCTTGCGGAAGAGAGTTTGAAATAGTATGGACCTAGAATCAAAAATTTGCTCAGTCAAAAACCCAGATTCAGATTCAGTTCTTTTTGCACATAGTAAAATAGTTTGTTCTCAACGTTGTGAAGTGGCAAGTTCTCTAGACAAATATCCATTGTTCTTTTGCATCGATGTACTTTGTCAAAATATGTTCTCCTAATAGCATTTCCCTAAGTGTTTCCAGATTCAAACAACTGAATGCTTTCCCTAGAGCCATTTCAATATTCTTGTCTAACAAATTCTTGACAAAATGACTATTCAATCTTCATTCCAGCAATTTAACAGACTAACTAACTGGAATTCAAAACTTTCGAGTTGAAAAGACTTGCCATGTGATATGGGGACCAATCAGAATCTCAGGGTGTGAAAAGTTTCATAAACCCAGCTGTTCCACCAGTTTTGCTTGGCATTGCATAAGGATATAAGTTTAAATACAAATTAAGAAGGGTAACATAAAAGATCATGAAAAGTTTGAGATGTTAGCATGCAGTTAGCTTCGGCAAGTGTTGCCATCTCCTGTCATGGAAATGTGATTCTTTATTGCCTTGCTGTTTCACTTGGACAAATTGCAAGTATCAGCAAATACATTTCAAGAGGCAGTCAAAGCACTCACGTTAAGAAATATATATATCTGGCATACAAAAAATGCAAGAAAATAAATACTTCTCTGAATTCAACTCACACGGAGCTTGCTTCCTTCAGAAGAGTGCTGCCTAATGCCTAACCCAAAGCCACTTCTCCACCATAGATTCAAAGATAACTACTTTTTCAAGAACATTAACCAATACTATTCATATTATGCCTAGAAAAATGCATACTACTCTCCATGTATGCCCAGTCAGGTTGCCATAGGTTTTTGGGTGGAAGTAAATGGATCTGGCAAAATTTTGAACCCTATCAGTTTGGGATGAAACTCTTTTTCCAATTCTGAACCGGACCAATTCAGAATAAGACTCTCTCTTAAGGCCATTCAAGAAAGGCATTCCAAAAGGGGTTCTTTAGGAAGACAGCCATTAAGCTTGAACTGGAATTGAGGCATTGAACCTTCCAATTGAGTGGATTGCCCACTGAACACGTTCTCCCAGTCGCTTTTGGTAGAGGTCCCTCTCCCTATGGTCAGGTGGTTTGCTGGCACTCAACCCTCATCCTTCTACATCAAACAAGTGCATAAATGCCCTCAATCTAGTGATCAAATGCTCTATATATTATATACCATAGTCCACAAACTCAGAGATGAGTCAGAATTGGCAGGCTAAAAATTTCCAACTTGGCAACTTAAAACAATACTAAAATTTCTTTATGAAAAAAAGTATTTATGCAAAATACAGTTACAAAATGTATCAAATGGTGTTCCTCTGCTGTTAGGCACATGCCATTCAACGTAATTTGCAAATTTGTGTTTGAAAAATTTACCCACACCCTATATAGTGTGTGCCTTTGTTCTAAGCAGCCAAAAATCTGACTTTCCACTGCTGAGCGCACATGTATCTTAAACAAAGCACATTTTCATTTTGAAATGACATTTCCATGCACCGAGGTGCACATCCAATTGTGTTCTTGTAAATTTGATAAACTAAAACTCATTTTTTCCCTTGTCCTGCATGTGCTCCATCATTTACCTGTAATTTGGAGTTTGGAAATTTGTTTTTTGATTCCCTAAGGCACACAACTATGCACATTTCAGCATGCTGCTAATAGTGTATACACGATTTCCACATCTGTAAAAACCACATGTTGGTTTTAAAAATTAAAAAGGATAAAAACCAAGTGTTTGCAAGTTTTATGCTCAGATTCAGAGTATTCACAAGCACTCACACAAGTTCAGGCATAATACTCAGTGAGAACCCTCTTCTACCAAGTCATGAGTTAAACTTGGAAAAACTGATTTATGAAGAAAAACTTGCTAGTACTCATCAATTGGCAGAATACTCTGCAAGTTTGCAAACTATGGTCTACATAACATGATGGTAAACACACATCTTATCATCATTTATGTATATACTACACAACCGTATATAATACACAACCGGCATTCCTATAGACTTTAAGTTTAAGCGTGAGTGATAGCAAACAACTCAATCAACAGAAGAGGTTGAGAAGCTTTAGGCTCTCAACCTTTAGATTGAGGAACTCATCCAACGTAGAAGGATAAGGGGTGAACAACACAATTGATATAGGAGATCAATATAATTATATAATGAACTAATTCTTTTAAGTATTTTGGGGTTTTTTGTCACCTAGTGTAAAGTGGCTCATAATAATTTTTGTGTAAAAATCACTGGTTCTTTTCATAATCATGAATTTACTCTGTTAGAAACCATCGAGTATCCAGCTACCAGCTCTCTAGTTGAAAAGGTGGGGCATTAATTATTTATTAAAAGTAGTTTTACTGACAAGAGAGGGAGAGTTGCAATGTATGAAACAGAAATTTTTATTCTATTTGCCACCTTTCTGTGAACGACTGCATCTACCATCAATTTAACCAAGCATAATTATTTATGATCAATACACCGCAAACTTATTCTTCCATCCTTTATTTTTCAAATATACTTCTTACTTGATACGTTCAACTTCCACACCCATTGTAATCTCATTAGCAAAGCAACAACCTCAACCCAACATCCATCATAGCACAAAATTATATTGTATCTCTTTAAAACGCCAGAATCAATAGTATCAGTGAAGTAGTATGGGCTAGAAAATAAGCCATAACAATAATATCAACCACCATAAAACTCCTCCAAATAATTCTCCTCAATGTGTAAATGGTAAGATCATGCAGTACATACAAACATACTAATAGATAAGAAACAGGAAACCGTAGCATTTGGTTATAAGGCCCATTTGGGTTTCATGAGCATACCGCAGGATCTGAATGCCCCCCACAGCAAAGAGCAAAGCACACAAGAGGTTCTGAATGGTTGAGGGCACATGCTTGTCGCTCATCTCCTGCTCTGAACTTCATCCCAGCTGAAAGTAGTGTCTGAAGCGTCTGCAACCACTGTGCATACCAAAGAGCACCCAATTAATGACTAGAATGCTAAGAGAATTTTTGCAAAGAGGGACTATTTTCTGTCGCTAACCAAATACAGGCATACCATGTATTTTTGAAAATCTCTTAGTAATTAGTACTGCATCGTGTTGTAATTATCATTACATTGTATATGCCTCTGATTGAAAAAAATTCACAAGAATTTTTAACATTCTAAGATTTACACTGTGTCACTGTGAAGTACCTTAAAAGGTCCACATGACACTTTATATTAGGCATAACATTTTTATATGTCGCTGGAAATCTCTTGGGTGTATATTGCACTGATGTATATAGTTATGTTCCTTGGCTTGGATGCCAAAGTCAATAGAAGCTTGTAGACCAACTTCATTTGCAATCACAAAGTAATTGTTAAAAGGAAAAAAAATCATTTAACTCCAATCATATCTTAATAGAAGCCATCAATTAAAGAAATGCTTGATAAATGTCATCGCCTTCCAACCGTGTGTCATGCAAAGTATTGTCAAGTATAACCCATGTTGTCAAGCACTTGCATTATCCTCTAAAGCATTTTCAAATAGGCCACAAGGCCTCACTAGACCAAGAAACTGTTTAGAAGGCCAAAGAGTAAGAACAAACTCAATAGTCAGTAGCAACACCAAAAAACTCAATAACAAAATTGCCAAAGAGTCAACTATATGATAATGCCACATGTGACTTGAACTAATTATGAAATTGCATAGTTAGTTTAAGGTCAGTTTAATAATTATTAAAAAATTCAACACTAAATTCTGTAGAAAGGTCATACCAAAGACTAAGGAAAATCAGGTTTACTTGCAATTTGGTCCATACTAACCTACATGATCATGTTTTCTTTTCCAAAAAAGCATGTATCAGTGTCCCCTTTGACATTGATATCTAAGAGGAAAAATCCCAATTCCTTGGTGCACTTATTAGTACCATACCTATCAGTTCAGAAGACTTGTTGAGTCCTTTCTCAATTGACTGACTCTAGAGAAGACATTTCCCAATCAATTCAACAGATAAATTTCAACCAACATGCCTTCTTTTCGAATCTAATAAATGCATCCAAAATAAGAAGACACTTCTAAGTCAAGGGATAGGCTCTCAAATACTATGATATGGCATAAAATGTACCTTACAACCAAATTACATAATGTATTTTCAGTTTTGACCTAAATAAAGTGCCATGACAGGAAACACAGATCAAACCTTAGTCGACCATTCTAAATACTAACAAGACTATTAGTAAACAAAATGGCCTCGGGATTAAGTAAAAAGATATCTTAGAAGAATCGCTTTTACTTTGTACTATCTAAAAGACTAGAATGATGACTGACATGAAAGCTGAGAGGCCTAATACTTCTTTGAGGTATTTTTGATGGTTTGCTATGTAAGTGCTCAACATTTCAACAAGGATAACATCGTCAAATCAAGAGGTTGTAATTTTACCCCAAAAAAATGAACTTGAGCAATTTAATGTCCCACATTGATATAGGTTAATGCTAGTAACTTGATCTACAATAATAATTGCTCTCGAGTTTACATAAGTACCATAGAAATCACAACTCCTTTGCAACATCGTAGACCAAACTTAAAAACAGTAATTTTCTTTCCTTTAAAACTTGCAATAAAATTTTCCATCAATTCTATCTATTCAACAGAAAGTATACCACATTTTCTCATCATATACCTAATTAGATTTGCATTATCTAAACCATTATCAGCACTTAACCTGTAATACAACCTAACAATTCAATAATATTCCTCTAAAATATCCTAAAGCACCTACCTTAAATTGGACATTACATTTCATAAACTTCCATTGCTGTTGAGTAAATGTCTCAACCTTGCTTTGTATTTAATTATTAATTGGCAATTTGTAATTATCTTTTAGTTGTCATGGAAGTTGCTAAATGCAACTATGACAAACTTGTGTAAAGTGTTTTTTAGTTGTCAAATTAGAAAGAGCATGAAAAAGGGGAAGTTAAATGTGAGCTTGGAGAAGATAAAGAAGATTTTTTAGTTTGCATGAATACGTTACTAAAAAGTGGATAAAATCACAAGTTGGAAGAGGAAGTTTCTTATTTTTGTTATTTATGCCTAAATGGTTTTAGAAACCATTGATGATTTGTGGTTTCTCTCATGCCTCTATATTTAGTGCTTGAGTTGAAGGAAAAACAAGTTAATTTACAGGTTGTTGAAGCAATGAAGTGTTGCAGTGATTCAGAGAGAGAAGTTGTATTGATGTAACTCATTTGAAGGATTAATACAAGTCTTGGATCTCTTTGAGTGTGGAGTTTTTTCCTGCAAGGGTTTCTCCACGTAATTCTTGAGTTATGGTTTGCATTTATATTGTAATTTATTTTCATCTATGATTTATTGCTATCTGTTTATTTGGATGCATAAAATTATCTACATATTTTCACTGTAAAGTTTTATCCTAATTTTCAACAATTGCATTCTCAAGAAAAAATACCAATGACAAGAATTTCCATTTTTTAATTTTGTAAGCTATCAATAGAAGTAAAGAAGTGTATTGCTACTGAGCATGGCACAAACCCATTTCCTTCTGAGCTTAAACCACAAAAGCATATTATCAGCTGATACAACCATATTTTCACATTTTGTTTCCTATATGAAATTCTATATTAGTCTCTTTGCAATGTAAACCAGGACGTAGCATGTATTATAATTCCAAATGCCCAGCTCTATGGTATATCATGTGATCAGATAAAGACGTTTAATTTCTTTCATGAAAGGTGAGAACCTATCGAGTGTTGATTGAAGGCATGCCAATTGATTTACAATGGAGTGTGAGTATTACAATATTGCATCAGGGTATGGTTGGCATAATGTAATGACAAGTTGTTCACGAAATCAATATGCCTTAAAATTCTAACAAGAAAAGAAAACAATAATTCATTAATGCCCAAAAGTGAAAGTGTACAATACTCCAAAGGAAAAAGACCACCTAGAGGCTATAGTACATAAAAAAGAGATTAATTAAAATTTATAATAGTAATGAATAATAAAATAATATACAATGAATAAATTCATAAACCAAAAAGGTAATGAACAATTGCTGGAAAGTGGAAAGCACAAGCTATCACAAGTTGATGTAATGATTCAGAAAAAAATAAAGCATTTATTACAGATAGAAACCTCACAAATGAAGGTAGCTCACCTGTGAAGGACGATGCAAGCGGCATCCTAAGATACTCTCTATGATATGTGCATTTATTGAATGACCTCCCACTTTGTATGCAGCCTGAAAAAGCATTGAGTCAAAACACACTTAAAAAAAATTGCACAAGGCAAGAAATTCTTGACTAACCTAGGACCATAGTAAAAACACGATCTACTTTGATAACAGAAAGGATTCAATCACCTTTAATAGTAATTGTGCTCTTTTCAAATGATTGCGAGGTATTCCATAAGCCAAATAAGCCTACAAAATATGATACAATGTTAATAAACATTAGTTCCACTAATTAAAGATCCACACAATAAACCCAAATGATATAAGCAATTCTATTATTAAAATTAAAACAAGTATCTATCTAAACACACCCGATTGGAAACATAATAGGTTGATGATTAGACATGTTCCTTGTTGGCGAAATTTTTAAAACTTGTAGTAGTTGGTCAGTTACTATGAGTGTCATGGCAACACATGCCACAAGTTTTAAGATTTCAATTTGAATTCAAGAATTTTGTTTTGCATCAGAGTCAGTCACTCCAATAAGTGAAGTTTGGAAAAAATAAAAATTGGCTATTCTTTATAAACCACGATGATGTGTCTTTCATCATTTTATTCTGTATTGTGACTATTACTGAGAACTCAAATTGTTATTTGAATCATTCATTATTTGGCCTCTTAAATGCCCCTTTTGAGGAGGTAAGTTATAATCATCCTTGTATGGTAAAGAGTTCAATCAAATACTAGTTTTTCCACATGTTAACTTCTAACATGCTATGCTGCCTTTCTAGAAATATGGTGTCTTTATTCTTTTTGAAGTAGGTGGTGTTTTTGCAGCGTATCCAAAAGATAACTTTGAAAGTCAAGACATGTAAATTAAATAGTTATATCAATATCTCAAAAGCTTTCCAATATTCAAAGGAATATTCAGATTAATACAGTATTATTTTCACCAATTTATTGGTTGTTCTAAAAACCATATCCAGAAGCTTTCACAATAAAGCAAGGAATGCTATTCGCTTGAGCTAAATTTCCCAAGTTGATTGTGGAATCTAATTCTAAAGTTATCATTTCAAAAATTGGTAAGCTACCATCTCAACTATCTAAAAGTGGCCATTTCAATATTATTATGAATGAGATTAAGTTTTCATGGTTGCTGAATTTCTGGGAAATGTGGCCTTAGATACTAACCAAAAGGGGCTTATTCAATGGAAGGATATTCACAACATCTCCTTCAATCTTCCTTTCACTCGGAATCAACATCTTCAGCATGATACCCAGGCCAAAACAAGGTTCATATGGGACAATAAGATATATGGATTATCCTCCTCATAGTCTGAATTGACTTCAACAAGATACCCAAGCCACAATAACAGATAAGCATGGGACTTTGCTTATGGTTATCAATATTTCTCACAGAAATTTTAATCTTAGCATATTTGCAACTTGCAAGTAGTTTAGTTTAATAGTCTTGCCTTGGATATCAATAGTTCAAGCATTTTGGCAATTCTGCAATTAGTATATATCAGCCATGGCCTGATTCAAATTGCAGACCATTATCAGTCATGGCTCTGTGTAATCCTTTTTTATTGATACAAATATACCATAGGAAAGTGTTGCTAAAAGAGATTTTTCCAAAGCTTTTACTTCACATTTCAACTTTAACCAGAAGGACCAAAATATGTGGTGGAACTAAACGATAGCATTTAAAGTGAGAATAGAAAGAATGAAAAACTCACATGCATCATTAGAGCATTGTAAATATTGATCCAAAAAGCAAGCTTCTCTTCGTGTTTAAGCCCTTTAAGATCTACCTTTTCCAGCCGCCGAACATAGGACCTACAAACAAAATCTATTAAAAATTAATGCCTAGAAAAAGCTTCACAGAAAAAAAATTTAACCTGTACCCAACATTGATGGTTTTGGTCCTAATTTAAGGCCTTGAGCATGAAATGATTTTTTAAACATTTATGTTCTTTCCATGGGTGCAAAACATAGAAATACAACACAATTAATTTTGACCTTACTCCATTTGAAATAAATGCACTGTAGAAAAAATCAATTACCAGTTAATGCCCATAAAAAAGTTTATACTACGTGGCACCCATTCACAAAGATAAATATATATTTATAACAATCTATGTCAAATGTTGATGATAACAACCATCACCATATTTTAGGACCTCAAGCATGAAATGACTTATGTTGTCAAATTTATGTGTTTTCCATGGATGTTCAAATTCAAAACTATGAAATATAAAACAGTTTAAATTTATCTTTAAACAGTTAAAACAGAAATGGCAAGGATTATTGGCAGGGCTTATTGGCAGGATCTTACCCACCACAGTAACAAGAAGTAAAAGGTAAATGTGGTATTTTTAGCTCATAGCCCAGCCAGCAAGCCAACTTGAACTATAAAGTCACCTTGTGTGAAGGATAACTTGATTGTTGTATATTATACTTTATGTGTGGAACGAAGTACCATCTTAAGGTTTAAATGGATATCCCTTATTTTAAAGAAGTACTCACTTGAAAGTGTGTAGCATCCTAGCTGCATAACTTAACCGATCATTGTCCACACAAATCCAAGGTACTTCTACCATTGAAGCATATGCTCCTACACTTTTTTTTGTACGCTTAACTTGGAAAGGATCAGTCAGCTTTATATCACATTGATCAACCAGCTTTACATCACATTGCCCATCATTCTTGCAACTCGGGCTCCAAGCCTCACATTGATCCCGAGGGGAAAATGTACTTGATGAAGACAAAGATGAAGTTGGAGAGCTTGAGAAACCTATATTTGGCAGAGGAGGTTCAGCAAGTTTGCAATAGATTGCAGCCATACAATGTACCAGATCTTCAGAAAGCCTATTAGGTGATTCATCAACATGGTTTGCAATACTAGTCCCCAAATGATCAGCGAGCCGGGCCACCCGACCCTCAAGTTCCTGCACATTGAAAGAAAAATGATTATTATAAGTTGGAAGGTAGTGCATTCACCACCATTCATTGAATGATAATTTGAATAAAGCAGCATTGAAATGAAATTGTTATTTTGTGCAGTCAAAAGCCAAAAGGTATATGATATTGTTTCTTATTTCTTATTGCTTCCATATAACATAAACGACCAACTCATGCAGAACATAATTTCTTGGTTCTAAAGTTGTGTAAGCATAAAAAGTGTTAAATATGATATAGAATCTTCCAGATTTTTTTGAAGAGTCACAAAATCCAAACAGATGCATTGGGAAAATAACAGAATAATAGTAAAAGATAGTATCCACCCAATCCAAAAAAATTGAGTTGGGAACAAACCTCATCTAAGGACTCTTCCCAAACTCGATAACTTTGCCACAAACCGTGCTAAACTGATATTTCTTTAAACTGTCAAATTCTACTAATGAAGTAATTTTCCCAAAAAAATATTAATTTAAAGCAAGTCTATTCTTGCTGATAATTCAGCACCAAAGCAACCATGATTCCTCAAGATCTTTAGTTTGCCACTTTTGTTTTTGATGAAAGGAAACAATGGCATAGAACATAACAAACAAATAAACAATACAAAAAGATTGCCTACATAGCCACATTGAAATCCTTTTGATATACTAAAGAAAACTTGAAAGTTAATTTACGATATAGAAAGTTGTATTGTTGATACAAACCAATACCTAAAAAGTATTCCATTTTATTGCCAGGCCTGGTAAGTCCTTTACTATTTCAAGACCTTACATCATCATACCATAAAGTGGCTGAACATAAAAGCCAAAACCTGATAACATAAGCAATGCCATAATGACTTTCTTTTTTGTTTCATTATGATGCTTTGCCAATCAAAAATTTCCTGTAAATACTGCAGCACAGAGAGTCTCTCTTTTATATTGGGCAGATTTACTCTTTAATAGCTGCAAATATTTTAGCTTGCAACAGACTAAATACCATTTGCATAGGCAAGCTTATTTCTAGAATCTTCTATATATTTTATTTTCAAGAGAAAAATATGAAAAACATGATGGACGCAAAGCCATTGAACTATTTGGTGAAAATTTCATGAACTATCTCTTTGTGGAATTGTGTGACAGAACTAAATAACTTTAGAAATAGAAATTTACCTGTGCCAAGCATAGAGGTTGTGAGTGAGAGCTGAGTTCCAGACCAGCTTGCGGTGAATTATACAAAGGAGGGGAAAGTTTCACTACTGAACTTGTAGAAGAAAGAGATGAATGACTACGTTGAACTAGAAAATCTGAGTGAATTTGTCTACTCAACCCACCCGCCAGCTGCTGCGAGGAGCTAGTAGAACTCTGGGACAGGGATGATTGACTACGCTGAACCAGATTACTACTCTGCTTTAGCAAGCTTAGGAATCCACTGGTTGGTTGCAATGGACCAGAATGACTTTTATGAATAAAATTATCTTCTTGAGTGATCGATGTTGAAGAATTATTTGAAACATTATGGTCAAAGACTTTACGATAGAGCAAAAGAAGATGCTGTTCAAGGCGTTGCACTTCAGACTCTAGTTCAGCAATCTCCCTGATCATTTCTTCAGTTTGCTGCATTACAGGATCCACATGACAAAAGTATCAATCCTAAGGAAAAAATATTAATTGGAAGCAAAAACAAATTAATTAGTGCAGAAGAATTCACATATCAATCAATCAGTAAGAATTTTGGTTGAACCATCTCAAATCTTTGTAAGGATGGTTAGTAATTCGAAAACTACCACTCAAGGTCCAAAGAGACCAAACAGGAAAGTCCATTTAACAAAAGGCATAAAGCAAAGTTCAAATAAAAGTCCCAAATGATTAAAATTTAAGGCTAAAAAGTAAAAACCCACTTCCCAATAACTCAATAACCAACAGATGTATTTATTGTTGTGGTATCTTGACCAAAAAACACAGGTAATCACTGCATAAAATATGTGGAACATGGCCAAGGTTTTCTCTGTACATCGAAGTTGAAGATGATATTGACCAGAAAACCTAGAGTGTAGAGTAATAAAATACTCGGTGAATATTTTAGCTATGAATGAAATACTACTTGTATTTAATTCGGATTAAAGGCTATAATCACCTTGATGGGACGCTTACCAGTAACTTAGCAACCATACTCTACCAAGGCAAAGTACCACAAATAACTTACAAAAGATTATCTGATAATACTTACAGTTTCTATAAATGCAAACTACCAACCAAATCATGTCTTGATGAATCACAGAAAGCAAGAAAAATAGATGCAGCATAGACAGAATGTTTAGATGCAACTGCAGCAGAAGCAGCCTCTAACAAAAAGATTGAAAATCAAAATTTTCCAATGGCACTATTTAAGCAGCTATATAGAATTCTTCAACATAGTCTAATTTCATTTCTACTCATTGCAGAGAAAAGAGCAAAGAATGAAACGTTAAGTGCTAAGGATATACTAGTGCAGAATCCGTCAGTCCTTGACATGTATAGTAAAATCACTAAAATGCAAGCATAATAACTACAAGAGTTTTTACTAAGTGATAGTTATTATTTATACATTCTAAAGAGCATCACTATGTGCCACATAGATCACTGAAAAGACTACTGGTATCAAAAACCCTGCACAAATTGATGTTGTGGAAGACATCATTGAATATGGAAATCGAAGCTCAGGAGTCAGGATATTTAATACAGAGTGATTAAAAATTCATATGCTAGTTATCTAAGGCATGAAAATAGAAGAGGGTCTGTCATGATATACAAACATGAACGACCAGTAACATTTTGACTGCATAAATGATTACGCAACTGATCAGTTCAATCTCTAGGGCTCTGATCTATTTTTGGATCGAAATTTATATAAGAAAATAAAAAATAAAAGCATCAAATTAAGAGGAAGAGATACAAAATTTATTCAGAATTATCAGAAGACTTATTATGTTTTGTACCAAATATCTAGGAATTCGTAACACATTGAAGAAGTAACTTAATGAATTCTAAAACTTTAGAAGCCTTAGATGCAAAACCAATTGAGTTGTGGGAGCCTTCATGCTCAGAGATTTGGTTTCCTGACATACTCCATGCATACATATTACATATCTAATGTTTCTCTGCCATGACAGAGACTGAATCCAGTAAACAAAGGATGGTCCTCGAAAGGATTCGAAAGTGTTGAACTACTTAATAATTTGGGGTCTCTGGTGAAGTTTGCATATTGGTAAAGGTGTTGTGAAATGTTGTCCAAACTCCAATGTATAGAGATAAGACTCAGACTCGGAATGATTGATTAACCAAGCCAACTCAGGATCAGAAAAAGACTCGGGTACTCCCATAAGGTCATTAACTTGCAAATGAGGGTTTGTTTCTTTGTTTTTAAGGTGGAAATGGTTGGACCCAGAGAATATCCATTAAAGCTAGTTTTGGGCCACTCAGGAATTCTATGACTGCCTTGGTGAGTCTCATAACTCTGGTCCAGAATCCCTAAATCTTAGATACAAAAGACAATTATAATAAGCATTCAAGAAGATTGCATACCTAGGAGTTTGGGAATTCAGATTGCATTGATGTTAATGCTTACTGTGTTAAAGTTGTACAAGAACCAAAATCTTTGACTCAAAGAAATGACTAATAATGAAGTCTTTGAATTTGAGAATCTGAGCATTCTCAATGTCCTGAGACACTGAACATGATTTGCATTGTGCATTGCAACCCGAAGATATCTAATTTAACTAAAAATCTCCAAATGGACCCTGACACAAAATTTTAAATGCTCAGGATATGGGGAAAATAAAAATGATAAACAGATCAACAAAAGATAATGTCATTCTGCATTCAAAAACTTCCAGAAGCCTGATGGTGTCAGCAACTCCAGAGTCTGGACGAGTGAAACCTTAAAAGCATGAGTGGGCAAAGGCTCTCTGAGTAGCCATGCTCTAAACAAATCATGAAGCACAATTTAATCAGTATTCAAAGATCTAAAATGGCAAACAACATTTCTAAAATGTCACAGCATATGATAGATTCTCCAGATACCGAGTATGCATGAATGAAGTTAAAAACAGGAGCATGTTGTGGCATTATGGCACCAGAAGTTTTCAGACCAATACTAAACAGAAAACCAGATAGAGTGACAGAGGTCATCAGATGTGAAAATATGGTCAAGATTTGGTCCCACTATGAATCTGTTACAAGAAAAAGTTTTTTATGGTCAAGAGTTAACCCAATTAAAAATTGGTAACAGCATATTTTTAAGGGTTTTTTCACTGTCTTGATTGAAGTCAGACAATTCCCTTGGCCATCCTTATCATACTCATAATTTCGTGGATTAAAATAAATCGTAGACTTTCTTCTCTGTTAGAGTTTTCTCCAGAAAATATTGTACTCTATCTGCTGTCATGTATTTTGATTACATTTGCCTGTTTCTTTATCTGAAGGCTCATGACTCTGTCATTAATTTAAAAGCCAGTGAAAAAAGTGAGCAAAGGCTTATAGCTAGAGAAAAGTTTACTCAAATCGATACAAAGAACTAATGACTACTGAACAATCCAGAACTCTATTTTAGTAATTTCCACTGTAACACAGATCAGTTTCTTAACCCCATCATATCTATAAACAATTTCTTAGCCTAAGACTGTTTGAAAGAATAGAAGAGTCATACACTGGCAACACATAAAAGCCAGCTATAAGATCTGTAAATTCCCAAATTTCTTATCAGTGACAGAAACACATATTGACTTAAAGCAAAATAAGATACCTTGGGAATATGGCATCCATTTTCTGAATTATCAATAGTTGAGACTTGACCTAAAGCATTCTCCAAAGCCTCTCTCACTGCCAACTGACCCTGCAACTTCATTTCAAGCAGGGCAACCTGCAACAACCCAATTGAATAAACAAAAGTTCCTTCTTGCATCGAGCTTCAAATGTATCACTCCAATGTATGAAACCAAATAATTATCCAGGAGCATTCAAGTTCCTTGCCAATCAAATTAATGTTCTGAAAAACCATAAATCAACTTTAAATGTTGTAGAAAGGCCCAATATTCTGTAGATAGAGTTGGACACTGGAAATCTTAGAACATAGCTGAAACATATTTGTTTTCACCTACAACTCAAATGCCATACAGAAAATGTAGAAGAATGAAAATACATGGGAAAGAGGATTGTGTGTTCGCATTAAATTTAAATATTGAGAACTAGATAAATTTATTCAATGAAAATAAACTCACATCTTTTTCCAAAGAGGTTTGCCGATCCTTTCGAGAACCATTCTTCTTTGTAATATCAATACTTCTTTTCATCCTTTTCCAACCCTGAAATGTATGCAACTCAAATAACATATCAAAATGTGCTTAACTAAAAGTAAAAATATTTCCAGGCCAATATATGTTCTGTGTTCTGAAATTCTGTGATATCAGTCAGGAGCAAGTAATTAAGACAGGTTAAAAAGTAGGCTTTCAAAGAACCAAACGATATTTTCTGTGGTCCTTCACTGACCCATACAGTTGTGTGCAGTCAGACAAGGCATTCTTACCGCTTTTATAGTATGAAATGCTTGCGGTGATATATCCCAGTGATCAGCTTCATTTTCTGGAGCACTGCTACAGGAACATAATACAAATTACAAAACTCCATGAATCAACTGTGCAAATACTGAATCAACATGATAATTACAAACAATATTGTATCCATTGTTTTAAAATTCTCCACAGATCCACAACTCAGTGTACACATCCTTAAAAAACTATTATCAAGAATGAGTACACGCCTCAAAATAATGTCAATTTCCTTTCAAATATGTCAGATAAATACCATTCTATAATTACAGGCAAACAGATACAAGAAATGGATGAAGGATATGCGTCTGAGTCACCATTCCTCAAGCAAACCCACTGAATGCACACCTAACTAAGAAAACAATAACAAAAATCAAATAACATGAAAAAAATTGAAGAAACAAAATAATTGATATGGCATACAGGAATCTGGAAGATATTTAGCCTCGTACTAAACTTTTCAATTAAGACTTTTAAAACAGAGCACATATTTTACACTTATGTTTTGGCATTTAGCAAATCACACACTTAGCACAAGAAACCCATGTATAAACTCAGTTACATTGCACAAGGAGAAAACCCCAAAGATGTATTAATGTCTCTGGTGTGACTTTATAACCAAAGGATGTTGTCGGAAACATTTAATAGTGTACATTACAGAGTCATTGCTCACCAAACACACAAATCTTAGAGGGGTTTATATTGACTCAACCTTATTTCCACTTGACTGTAATTTGCCTGCTCTTAGCTAGACATTTTTTTGGCTGAGTGTTGCGAGTAAAATATGTTTACCACCTGCTTTCATGTAAAGTAATCGATTTAATTTGTTAGACTTATCCATCCATCTCTGCCACACCGCTTGCAACGAATCCAGCCATTATATCGGATGGCTTTTGGCCTAGTCATGACTCATTAGCCCATGGCCCCTAAGCATGTTTTAACCATTTAAGTCTTGTTTAGCAATGCCCAGTTTTATAGGTTATTTGTCTAGCTCCTCTGGTATGTAATCCAAGTTCTTGCCGGATATAGTGACATCCAGACAAGATATGTTGATATATTAAGATTTAAATCTAGGCTGGACCAAATATGTCAGTACCTTGAAAGTTGCTACGAGACTTCAGAAGAAGAAGAATTCTTGAAAAAAATTATGATAGAGGATCCATTCTTCAAAAGGAAGCTACTGTTTCTCCAGAGAACTTGTGGAGAATAAACCACTTTATACTTCTCAGCAAGGTACTTATGTTAGTTTGTCGTCCGCTAGACTGCTTTGGTGTCATGGACATCAATAAATTTTCACTTGATTATTCCTAATGGACAGATGTTTGATCTATCGGGAGGACTTACATTCATAACTAGTTCATTACCATACCAGGCAATTTACACACTCAAGGGTCGGTAAGGAAATATGTAAAGGGTCTCGATTTTAGGTTAAAATAAAAACTACTAGTTCTCCTTGCTAAAATAGTAAGTCTCAGTTCTTCACAACGAAAAAGCCTGGTTAGGAAATGACTGATTGCAAATGCAGCCATAGAGTCGGATCCCCCGATGTAAGTCTTACATTCACAGACAAAAGAGCACATTACTATGCCTTAATAGCTGCCACCGCTTTTCCAGAGGATGTGCAATTTCCAAATGTTTGAAAAGTTTTTGACAGCGGACGATCAATTCACAGCTTTAATACCTTTGAGAGCGGCCGTGGCTTCCGCGTGGAGGCTTTGCTGGAGTCTCAAAATGCTCCCTCTTTCCAACAGACTTCTCCTGCTCTGTTTTGCACTCCATCCTTCTTCTCACTATACATTCAGAAATTTCCATGAAACCACAAATCCCACCTCCCAAAAAACATTTTATGAACTACTGAAAAATAAAATAAATATTATAAATTATCCACTCCTCTGCACCATTCAAATATAGGAAACGCATACTTTATTTAATACTAAATATTTGTTGGCGCCAATCCCGTAACTCTTATCTTCTATAATACTAAATCGGAGCAGGTTATCCCCCAAATTTCGTTGCGCGGATAACAGAATAACAAAGAAATTAAAAGGTCAAATAAGCTCACTCACATAAAGACCGCAATTTTGCTCGGGATTCTACTCACTAACAGCTCATTCTGCGAATACGGCAATTTCAATATATCTTCAAATGGCGCGAATAGAGTATCCCAGCACAAGCAATCAGAGAGAAAATTGTTGAGCGGAATATAAATTCGTTCTCTTTTCTAATTTTGCCTTAGACGAATTCCATCATCCCTATCTATCGCCTTCCGTATGCCATCGCACAACGCGAATGCTTCTGTTTTTCTCCAACATCGAGTCAAATGACAGTAATCCACCATTGACTTAAATCGAAAGAACCCGAAACTACAGCAGCAAAATATTTACGGTGAATAGCGTGTGTAAAAAGTGAACGCATAACGAGGAGAGCAAAAAAATAATGCGCTTTCGCTAACTAGTGACATTAATTACGATTTCGCTAATTCAAAATTTTGTTTCTTAATCGAGGCCTGGGGCCTCCTCTGGCGCCGTCTTTTAGCGGGCCACTACTGACATGCCATCAATGCTCTGCTAAAATCTTCTCTGCTAGATAATCCATTAAAGGAGGAGAAGTAGCCGTTCCACTATTTTGGCGGAGATCCCATAATTTATCTATTCTGTGGAAATAAAACATTGCGAAACCCCATGTGAGGCCTGCCGCTATAATCCAATAGCTTCCTGTTGCTTTAGTTGATTCTTCCATTTACATACTAAAACAATTCTAAAGTCTAGATTAAGGTGTAGGATTTAAATTGTACCATTTTCTCTGACATATTTTAGCAAACGTTTGTCAAAATCTTTGACGTTTGCCTCGGTTACGGGAGACAAACTGCTCGCAAATTTTTCCCATCACTGAAACTCCGCACATGTCCATGTCTGCATATTTGACGCACACGTCAGCAAGCGTGACCGCTTCTGTGCAAAATAATAGTAAACAAAACTACTCATTTAATGCCGTTCAGTGCAAGGCATTTACCCGTACATCAAAACAAGATTGACAAATCAGCATTTGAGACCTCTGACTGATCTTCACAGTTCACGACGTGTCAGGCGAAATTTTTCAAACTAAAAAGTCTGCAGGGAAGCCGCGCAATTGTCTTAGCCGGGAGCTGATTTGGTCACAAGTCCCGGCCCTAAAATCTAACATTCTGTGGCCCCGAATTTAGTTACCTGCAAACAGTTATGAGCTGAGCTAGGGTAAAACAAGTACGTTAATTATTTTTCCACCCGTTTGATAGGTACTAGTCCTTGTCCGCGGTCAATTCGACTACGTAAATTTCTGGTACGAATCATAAAATACTCTTGTTTTAACAGTCACGTTACATTTAGGTCGGCCATGAAAATGATACCCTTTCTTCACCGCTTCCCTTTTAGGTGAATTGAAAGAACATAAAATACCTAACCTTAGAATCTTTTCCGCAAGAGACAAAAGAAAGAGATGGTTTAAACATTCCTGTCCTTAAGTCTACTTCTACCCACTCTAAATGTAATAATAGACCTGCAGAGAGAAGGACAGCATAAAGAATTTAACAGAGATTTCCATGGAAAAAAAATACTATCGTAATCTCACTGTTTGGAGACATTATGTTAAATGTTTAGCTACAAATTAGCTCTGTTTTTTCCTTAAACTGTACAAGGTTGCTGCGACATCAATAATGTCCAAATAATGAGAAAAAATATGCATTTCCACAAAGTGACAAGGGAAAATTCAAAGAAAAACAGGATACTGCAAAATTATTCCCTTTTCGTATCGCCATTATCGCGACCATCATTGATTTTGGCGTTTTCGCGAAATTTATAATGCTCACAACATTTCCGAATAACACGACTATCTATCTATTCACACCTAAAGGCCATGAAAATCGTAGTTTAATTTTACACTTTATGGGCTGTTTGTGTGATTGGACCACAGAAATCCATTAAACTTTGATTAAGTTGAGTGCGATTCTGAAATGATGCTCTGCTGTCATTTTTAAAACAGGAAAATTAAAAAGTCTGTAACGCGTCAATGGGCATGCACTGGATTTCATAATGATGACAACAAAAGTTCAAAAAGCATTGAAATTCCATGCAAATGATTATGCATGAGTCGCAATTAAAGATGACTGCAGCAGAGCTTCTTTACAATTTCAACACTTTTTTGCAATATTAAATAGCGAGTGGTCAAAAACACCGTACGGTAAAAGTGGACGGAAATGAGGGGCACTAACTACAAATTTAGAAGAATTTATGTCGTCACTTTGTTGAGAGCGGATAGTAGACGGAGCTTTACAAATACTACCCGCTCTAGAAATAGTAATTGCCTTTGGCCATATGCCAAAAACGGTGTTTACGTAAGAAAAGGTAATTCTCTTAAACCTTCACAAAGGTTATTGGCAGGACCGTACCCAACCCATCTTTAATGTTTACATTTACTATCAAAAATTTAAATGTAATGGATAGGATACACCAAGTCGCAATGGTTCTTTCAGGGTAAATCATGAATTCATGTTTAAGGTTATTCGTTCTAAAAGGACGTACGTACTCATTTTTAATGTTTACATTTATTATCAAAAATTTAAATGTAATGGATAGGATACACCAAGTCACAACGGTCTTTTTTGATAAATCATGAATTCATGTCTAAGGTTATTCCCTCTAAAAGGAGGACCATACCCATCTTTAATGTTTACATTTATTATCAAATATTTAAATGTAATGGATAAGATACACCAAGTCACAATGGCTCTTTCTAAGTAAATCATGAATTCATGTCTAAGGTTATTCACTCTAAAAGGAGAACAGTACCCATCTTTAATGTTTACATTTATTATCAAAAATTTAAATGTAATGAATAGGATACGCCAAGTCACAATGACTCTTTCTAGGTAAATTGTGAATTCATGTCTATATTTAGCGAAAGCATCCTTGGGTTTTTTATTGAAACCTCATCTAAGAGTAACCATCTCAATACATGATCTTCAAAAGAAGAGATATCCAACCTCACCTTAGTCTCATGTATCCATGAGCACATACAACCAATCAACCCATGCTAAAAAATTTAAATGTGACACACACTAACATGAAGTTCCAAGCAAAATATCAGTGTACTCAATACCAAGAGAACTTACTAGACCACTACCAAAACTTCCATTGCATGTCTAAAAATTCTAGGAACACAGTATGACGTCATGATCTAACATCTTCTCCTACAAGATCATATGCCTCAATGAACATATCATGCCCCTTTGAGCATCATCATGTCAAAAATTTAATGCCCATCAAGAGTCCACCAAAGCACAATACCAAACCATTCTCTAAACCAAGGATCACCTATCAAAATAAATAAGTCACAACTAACACCTCAACCAAAGACTCCTAGATTCCTTCATGGCTAACCACAATGTCAACTTCTTTGAACACATGAAGATTGGCATCTCCTAAAAATGGAACTCAAGATGTTAAAGTATTCTCACTATATACAAGAATTATATTCCAAAAAGTTTTTTTCCATGACAGCCACAACCACTAAAGAAGATCATCCATCACCAAGTGATGAATCCACATTACTATCAAAGCTTCCACTAAATTGTGAGATTGAGCTATCCATGGCATCATGATAACCATATCCTAAATGAAAACCATTCATGACTCTACAATAATTAAAGAATTGAATTGCAATACTAGTAGCTCCAAAGAATAAAGTAGAACCAAAATCTCCAAGCCAAGAAGGTAAACAGCATGTTACAAGTTATAATAACTAACTATCTAGGTACTCTAACCATCCATCCTCTCATCCCAATGCAACATGCCAATACACAAATGACCACATGCAAGGCTAACTAACTAAATATGCATCAATACTAAAAGTATTTATGGATATAGATAGTCCACATCTAAGGCATCCCACCCAACCTGTACAACTACATAACTCATAGATCCAAAACAATGAAACATGCAAACTCATCATCACATTAGTAACTTGTAAATAGAGATAAAAATAAAAGAACTTGTAAGTATCAAGATTCAAACACCAAATCAATTCCAAATCTAATATGCCAAATAAATTTGCAACATGTAACTATAATCAAGGAACCCGTCAAGAAAATACTACAAAAATGATGAGTGCCTAATCACACGTCAATAGATCCACATTGAGAAAGTTGCAAGTAACATCCTTGAATCATGCACAAAGCATACATGTAAACTACAAATATCTTGCATCCAAAAACATTCCCATGGGATTCTTAATCTAAAAATAATCTCCACAAATCTACTAAAACCCAAGTTTTAGTTAACCATGTAAAACCTAACAAACCATTCATTCCATGGACATACATGCAAATCCAAATTCACTTACCATTTGGAGGACCCACAAGTCTAAGAATCCTCAAAACAATTAAACCAAAATAATGGAATATCATAGGTAAGCATAACTATAGATTTTGAACAAAAATCTACAAACCCTCAAATCCAATCAACATGAACCTAAAACATGTAATTATAAACAACTAGTAGGAAGAAGAGGTTGTCCAAGGACTCCAAGCCACCAAATAGGCCAACTTTGCAACCATCACCATCTACATGCATATAGAGGAGCTAGACTATTCTAGAAACTTTCACATCGTCCAATGACCAACTTCATAGCCTACATGCATTTGGAGCTAATAAAATAATATCTTCTAATACCAAGGGCTAAAATCACATACCCAACATAAGCACATCAAACCATAGTCAAGACAACGTAATTTTCTCCATGTGACTAGGGAGCCAAGAACAAACACCCAATGTGAATACTTTGTTGCACATGACTATAAAATTAAAGAACATAGCTACCATATTATCAAATAGGAGCTCTCAGTCAATGTTATACTGTATGAAACCACGTGACCAAGTCCATGATACTCCACCTTCTCCATCCTTCAAATGCTTGTTGTACCCTAAAAAATAAGATCGATTGCAAGACTTCTTATATGAGGATTAATAATCAATTGATTCCTTCCTATAGATCCCCTCAAGTTTATCAAGCTAAGAAATCACAAAAGAAGAAATCCCAAAAATCCCAAACACCATGAAACCATCACATTCACCAATATTGAAGCACATGCAAGAACATGCAACCATAGAACCACCATAACTCTAAGACTAATTGTGAGGAAAAATACCTAATGTGAACCTTCCACTATCCAATATTTTTAATCAAATATTCAATATAGCTTGATACAAGCGCAAACTATTATTCTCTTAAAAAAATAAACATAGTTAATTTCCCACATTAACTCTTGGAGGAAAAATAGTGCAGCTTTTAAATTTAAGTGAATTTTGCAACATAATGACATGTAAATTAGCATT
This sequence comes from Sequoia sempervirens, assembly GCA_007258455.2. NCBI lineage: Eukaryota > Viridiplantae > Streptophyta > Pinopsida > Cupressales > Cupressaceae > Sequoia > Sequoia sempervirens. The sequence continues at coordinate 151,114,254 of VDFB02000007.1, read as the reverse complement.
TTAAGAACATGAAAGAATAAGAAAATAAATAAAAGAGAAAAAATGCCACTATATATGAGGAAAACGTTTCAAGTAAAAAAATCCCCACATCCCAAAGCATCAAATCAATGTAGTAAATTATAATAACAACAAACATGTTACAATACACTTGCAGACTCAAAGCCTTACATGGAGATTTATATATGCTCCTCTAGAGAAAAACTGATGGCATAACTCTACATAAAAACTCCTCAATGCCTACATATCAAGCCTTCAATATAGGTTCATGGAGGGCCAAAATACCATCAAAAGGATTTACCATGGGCCCAAACAAGGTCCAAAAAATACCATGATAAAAATCCATATGACCCACACCTAGATTTGGCTCATTATTTTGCCATTTACTTCCTTTAGAAATATGTTCTATGGCATGTCATAATATTCATCATAAGTGAGTTAAGATTTTTTATTCATAATTAATAACTCAATATAATCATGCTCTTACACATCATAAGAATCTATCATAGGATCCCACCTAAATAGATATTCCATATCTTTTGCAAATAAACCTTCGGATGATTTCTTAGAAAACACCACAAAATGGTGATATGTGACAAAGAATTCCACCTCTAAAATCTAGTGCCCCATTATATTAGAACACAAATATTAAATATAAAAAATATACAATAATATCCAAATATCTTTGAAAAATGTTAAATAATAAATAAATAATTCTAAAAACTTGTTAAATTTGAGACACCTTAATTCTCAATAGAGATCACACTATATAAGTCTACATTACCTCTAAACAATCCTACATAATATATAAAGCCTCTAGGCTCTTTTACATGATATTTTCCCATAGCTTCAAAGATTGAAATACCAATGGTTGCCATAACTTTTTTTATCTTTTTCCCTTCACAACATATCGTATCCTCAACCTTATTGCCACCTTTCATCATAAAGGGGGAACCCGTAGGAATGAGAAAGAGTTAAAGGTGAAAATTTAGATCTTTAAGGACTCCTGCGTTGCTAAACAGTTCTTGCATGCCCAAAATCTTCAATAGCTAGGTGTGAGAGTTCTACATTTTAATTTTAAGTTTATTTAGTTTACTAGTTTACTCGTCTAGATTGTTAGAGTAGTGTAGCTATTCAAATTTTTGAGATTGTTTTTTTTATTATTATTATTGGATTTAGATTAGATTTAATTTTGTTAGTTTATTCTCGTAGAAGTACTTTATATTTAAACTTATTTATTGTAATATACTATACTCAAAACAACACATTATCATATTTTAAACATTTTAAAAATTATTAAAACCCATCAATAAATTAAAAAAAAAAAATCAATCTACACCATAAAATTGTAGCGTAGGAAATTGTACTTCCTTGTAGGTGATAGTATAATTTTACATTTATTTTGGGCCTATTTTAGTGACCTTACTTTTATGCATTTTTGCCCTTCCTAAATAGGCCCTAATTCCCTTTATTATGCATCCCAAGGCCTATTTTTATCATTTTCTAACTTTGAAACACACATTAAATAAATGCATTCAAACATTAATCTGCCTTGGATCATATGCATCCTAGACTTATAGGCCATGACCCATTAGCCCACGGGTGAATGGGTCCCCTTTAACTGCCAAGACCCATTATAAAATATGTTTTTGGTAGCATTTTAAGGTCTCAAATTCAAATTGTAAATGTCGGCTATCAAGATCCAATATTCAAGAAATGAGAGAAATGCCTATAAAAGCCTAATATTTTTACCATTTCAAACTAGATGAAAAAGAGATAGCATTTAAGCATGCAAAATTCAAAGTCTTGGAGTAGCATTGTTTGCAATTGCAGGTCTTCAAGTCCATTTGCAAATTTTGATCAAGCTTTTGTCACATGATTGAAGGTTGAAGCCAATAGAAGAACATGATGGATTCTAGGTGTGGAAGATACATTTTGTCTATTTCCTCTAACCTAATGACTTGTTTCCCAATGTTCTCATCTTCAAGCTTCATTCTACTAGCAACCTACATCAAGGTATTATTGTGTTTTAGATTTATTTAGGGTGCTTTGACTTCTCCCTAAGTGAATCTTGTCATTATCATATAGGAATCATACTCTAATGCACTTGACTAGGGTTTCTTTGCATTTTAGTTCATAACAACCTTAGATGCACTTAAGGTTAGGGCTCACACACTGTCATTTATCAGATCTTTGTCTTTTATCAAGGTTTAATTACCAAACTTGAGGTTTAACTGAGGCAAACCCCCATACAAACAAATTTTTTTGCAGCAGATTTATTGCAAGTCTGGATCTAGAGATGAAGATTTGTAGGTACAAGAATAGAGTGTAGATAGAGGGCTACAACTTCATTTTTTGTAGTTTTGGAAGGGCTACAAAGACCCATTCACCCATGGGTGAACCAATCCCTTAGTAGGTCTCAAAAATAGCTTTTGGTGACAAGTGCATGCCATCAAACCCTTCTTAGATCTACTTGCAAACTATCATTTATGTTTTTGTGCATTCTAAAATTTTCATTTTATGTATTAGGTCTTGTTCATTTAGTTTGAGTGCTTCAAATCATTTTCACTTATTTCCATATCTTTCCTACTATCCTATGGACTAAGATCCAAGTTTGATTGACTCACCATTGAGGTTGAAAGTTAATATTTACACCTTGTGATCTATTTCCTAATGAAATCCCTAGGGAAAGACACCTATTAAGATTCCTAATTTTTATATACACAATAAAACTTTGGGGATCCCTTTCCCCACATTTCATTTTGGTGAGCCTAACATTCATACATCATACTTTTTTAATTTGGAGATCCTTGAAACCCTAGATCTAGATTTTGCATCATCTCAAGTTTTGCATTTCATCTAGGGTTACATATTGCTTATTTGCATCATTTAAAATCATAAAAATCCAAAAATATTGCATACATTCTACATAATAGCTCGCATTAAGGTGTGTTTTGTATGTACTCATCAATAGATTAAGATTATATTGTGCATGATAAACTAATTTAGGAGTTATTCAAACATATTTTGATGCATCACCACAAATTATTTTCAATTACAACTTATTTTCTCTTTTATCATGTTGAAAACAAAGTAGCATAGAGTAGTTTCAGTTTTATCAAATATTAACAAATAGGGAACTAGCACTTCATCTAGAGGTTGATTTCAAGTTTCAAGTCCCACAACTTGAGAGATCTTCTCATGTTTCATTGAATAGTTGAACTAAGTGTTTAGTAAAGGTGCATATTTTAGTGAATACAAATACAACACTTAGATTTGAAAACTATGAACCCTAGGGTTTTATTGTGTAATTCTTTCTCTTTCCTATGCTCCTCTTCAATCCACTATCATCCAATACTTCAAAATAAAACTCAAATTTTTTTTAATTAACTAGGCACTTTTTTAGGAATGACATAGTAGTAGATTAAAATATATGATATAGGTGCATTCCTTCCCAAAATTGACACCTAAGCTGAAAGATATTTGATAATTTTAATGTTGGTTGTTGGAGGAGGATCTAGGAGTATGTGAGGGATAGATGCACCATTCTCATTTGGTGATTGTAACTTGAATAAATACTAAAAATATTAACCATGTTAAATTATTGGGCTCCATTAGGCTATTACAACCTTTAAATTATATGTCTTTAATTTATTGGTCCCTCAAAGTATTTAGGATTTAATATGACCAAAACTCTAATAAGAACTATGATTTCCTCCTAAACATGTAGGATTGTTGAAATTTCCATCATATTTTAGACTCAAAAGGGAGAATGTCCCTCTTTGATAGTTCAAAGAATACACCATATACTCTTTCATGTATCAAGCTTCTAAATGGTTTTTGACACTGTGACAAAGATTCAAACATACATCAATCCCTAGAGGTGGTTATGGAACCACCACAAACCTTTGAAAACACAACACCCCATCACAATTTATGGCCTGGGTCCCAACTTTTTCATATCATCACTTGATGTTGATGATTGAACTTGTTTTAGGAACCATAGGTGGTTCTAGAACCACCTTGAACCTCCACCAAAATGAATTTCCCACTTATCACTTGTCAGAGGTAGATTAGGAACATAGAACTTTAGTGGAGGCTCCTAGTTTCTTATAAATCTCCAATGACTTCCAAATATTTGTATTTTCCCATGTTAGCCATATTACCTTTTCTAAAACTTACCAAGAATACCCTTAGCAATTCCCCATATGTTTAAAATATGTTTCCTTATTGTAATTATTTGAAAATATTCATATAACATATATTTTGACATTTGGAGCCTTGTCAAGAACTCAATATAGTTCCAAAACTGCCAAAAAGTTTCAACAAAACTACATACTCACTTACCTTTACTTCATTGTTCACTTATCCCCTTCTTTGTTGAGCCATTGGGACATCGAAGCTGAAAGGAAATTGGTACACAAGGATGAGAAACTCCAAAATTATGACTCTAATAAGTAACATAAAGGAAACTAACAAAGTTTTAGACTTTTGGGGGATAGTGGAAAGTTGTACTTGATTAAGGGTAAGGTTGAAAGTCCAATCTCAAAAGACCTAGATAAGTTTGGAAAATCAAGGATTGGAGATGAATGGGAATTGATACAAATGGATGGACAAATGAGGAGATCCAAAATTTCAAAAAGGGGAAAAGGACTTAAACTCTCAGCGATACTTTCAAACTTCAGGGCTTGGGAAGGCAAAAGGAATGAGGGATGGGAAAATTTGATACTCTAATAAAATGAAACTTAGAATGAATTTAGCAATGACTTATGTGAGTTGTCAGCATCAAGTGGGAGGGCATGTGTAAGTATGGAAAATCTCGAACCCCTCAAACTTTGACAACACAAAATTATACTAAGGAAAACACTAGAGAAAACCCAAATTTAGAATTTACATATATTTTGGGTATCATTTGACATCTAGGGGACCCAATTATGATATCTTATATTGGCTATAAACAATGGGTCAAATATGACAAGGGAAACAAAATGAACGAGACTCAAGAAAAAAATGGCATTACAAATATAAGTCCCAACACAACCCATGCATAAAATATCTAACTGATGTTACATACAAATTTACAAGTGGACCCAAATAAATATTTAATGTGGCTAAACATGCATCCTAAAGATGCACCACAAATAAATATTTATTTTACATGATTAAAATAATTTTTTTCTTGTGCAAGGTGTAATACACCCTTTTCCTAACACATTTTCTTATAAAATTTTATATAAAACATATTTTTATTACAATCCCATTAACCTTGTTTAATTATTAAAAGATAATAATATATAACTTTCAAATTTCAAACCTAATTTCATGGCTCATGTTGGATTCATAGACTATTCAAGTGCCCTATTTCTATTATAAAAATATGATTTTAAGAAAGATCAAACAAATATATGGTTAGAAACAACAAAATAAATGAGAATAATATGGACATTCTACATTAGTAAAATAAATGAGAATCATTATTTCATACCATTCTATCTCTTTACTACAAGTTCTAAAAACTATTGAACAACTCTAAACTATAGTTGGAGGGGAAAAATGTACCTTTCAACTTTTTAACCATTTGATCTAACTTAGATATCTTCAATTTATTCTTCTTAACTTGGTCTTCTTGCACATACTTCCACCATATGACAACATGTCCTTTCAACTTAGAAATTACATAATTGACTCACTTAGGGTCTTTAACAAACTTAAATTTAAAGTATATTGTCTATCCAATCAAGTAGATATTTGGAATTCAAAATTCTTGAGTAACAAGGAAGATCAAACTTTGGATTGCTATTTTCTCTCATTAATAATAGAGTAGACTTATCTTATGTGGTTAGCTCATCATTTGAACTTGAAGCATCTTTATTGCATGATTCAAAATCTTGTATCTCATCATCACTAACATCTTCAACTATGGTTGTTCTCCACCTTTGTATGATCTCAAAGGCCTCAAGCCTTGCTAGTATATCTCTTATCATGTTAGCTTAATCATTATCACATTGTGCCCTTTGATATTTGTCACCTCTTCTCCTATTAGCTTATGACTCCTTGTAGTGTGATGCATACACAAGACTTATGTGAACCTCTTCTCTTATGGATCACCTACAATGCAACACATGTACAATACTTCTACTGTGGGTAATTGTAAACTCTAGAAATAATCTAAGATCTTCTACTACTTGATACAAACAAAGATAGAGGGTCTACTAAAATAATAGATTCATGCTGCAACATAGAATCAAAAATTGTAAATCACATACAAGAGTTCACAACAAAACATGCAATTCTTAAGCAAGTATTTTAAAAAAAGAATACCAAATGGCACAAAAAGGATATTTCTTATCTACACCCTAATGACCATGATTTCTATAAAGTTCCCAAATTTGGATGGGCACATTTTAAATTTTGATGATGATTTGGTGGCCCAACAAATGACCGTACATGACATAAAATAATAAATTTATCTCTCTTAACTAATTCTAATGTGATGAAAGTGTTATTTATGCCCTGAAAACCTCCTCTATTACTTTGTACCTTATCAGTCATTTGCCAAGCATCTATCCCTTCCCACTCTAGTGAATTTTAAGTTTTGGCCTCAAACTGACATGCTCGTCTCTTTTCTATTGATTCACTCTTTAGTGGATGGACACCCACCCTTGTGAATGGTTGTATATTGTGGTGAGAAAATTAGTGGTAAAACTAGTGAATGCATCGATTTTTATTTGTTTCATCTTTACCTTGCATGTTTTATTCTCATCCTTATTTTTTATTTTTTTCCTTTTTGGATATGTGTGCCCAACATGCCTAGGCTCAATTTTTTCTTTCTTTCTTAGAGGGATACATATAGAAAAATAAGAACCTTTTGTGGGATTTTTTATTCTCATTATTTTCATTGAACCCTTAAGAGTTATTGATTATAAAACTAAATTCTTGGAGCTTGGAAGCCATCTCAACACTCATACATATTTAAAACAAGGAATATATCACACTATAAAGGTTTACATTTCTCCTAAGAAATCCTACACAATGTCTACAACCTCTAGGCTCTTTTTCATGACATTTGTTCAAAACTTCAAATATTCAAATAGTAGTGGTAATCATACTTGTTGTCTTTTTGACTTCACAACATCTTGTATCCTTAACCTAATCACCACCTTCCATAAAAAAGGGAGAACCCACCGGAAGGAGAAAGATTTTGAGGTGAAAATTTAGATCCTTGAGGAATTATGTATTGTTTTAAACAACTCTTGCATGTTCTAGACCTCGATATTTAGGTGTGAGAGTTCTACATTTCAACTACAAGTTTATTTATTTTAGTAGTTTATATTGTTAGAGTAGTACATCTACCCAAAAAAATTGGGATTGTGACACTCTATTTCTAATTCTTATATTTATATTAGATTTAATTTAGAGTTAGTTTCTTCTCATAAGTAGTTTATATTAAAAAAATAATGCAATATACTATCAAAAAAATATTTTACATTCAAAACATTTCAAAGACCATTACAAACCCATTAATAGAAATCATAAAATCCAAGTATTTAACCTACACCATCAAATAGGAAACCAATCGAATTAGAAACAATCCTTTGCACATTAAAATCAACAAGCAAACATCTTTATTTTGGGAAAACAATCAACATTTTGATTCGTAGCAAAGAGGAAAATTAATTCATTTAAGATTATTTGCATACATAGGCATTTCAATTTTATTTTTCCCAATAAAACATTTGAAAATAAAAAGAACCATTTTCTATTATTTTTTAGCATTTACATTCTAGTAAATTAATTACATGCAAGCACATAAAAAGCAAAAAGAACCAAACAAAATAATTAGTTAATTTCATTATATTCTTGTTAGCTTAAATTTTTGAAATGCATTAAAATACAAAAGTAATAAAAAATCAACCATAAAAACACAAAAAACATAATAATCCTAAAAAATAAAAAGCATAATAGGACCCTTTTCTTGTGCGACATAGAATTCTGAAACTTTGAAACTAATAAACATTCACAAAAAAACCATTGAATCTTACCACAATATTAAAATTGCATACTCACTAAGGCACATAAGTTTCCTCTTATTTATTCATCCCATGTTCTTTTACACTTTAGTATTTCACACCTACATATGTCTAGGATTAAGGATAGATTAGATAGAGGCTATCTCAAGTGAATTGAGAGTAATTGATAGTTCCTATAGCTACATAAGATTTCAAAAAAAAAGGATGTTTTAGAGAGGGTGGGACAAGAGATGAATGTATCTTAGCCATTGACTTGGAAATTCAAGAAACCTTGTTGGAGCTAGTGGCTATTGAAGAAAATATTACTCTTAAAAATGCTTGTTAAGAGATTTACACCTTGGGAAGATAAAGCAATATGTTTAACACAAACATAACACCTCAATTAAACATATTGTAATATATCAATATAATAAAATATTAGTCAAGTGTACATATCCACAATGGCCTAGATATTATTTGATCACCCATTAGAGGTGTCATGAAGGGAATGTGGTACCACATAGTAGGATTACTAACCATAACTCTAGCTACAATAATAGAATATTTAAGTAAGAAAACATATTTGTGGTCAAAACAAAATATTGGTGGCAACAAAGGAAGACTTGAAAAAGAGAAAAAATATATCTTTTTTGGGTAATGTAAGATTATAAAACTAAGATACTAGATTACATCAATCTATCTATAATCCAAATGATAAGATCCTCAAGAAATGTTTTCCTCAAAGCTTCAATACTAAGTTACTATACATATCTTCACTTTGAGGATGATATCATCCAACCTTCAAGTTACACTAAGCTCCATTTCACCAAATATTTGAGATTTCATTTGGAATAGTTCAAATTCTATTTTCATTCCCTCTGTATAGAGATTGATTACCATCTTCCACAAGAGTGTTAGGAAAATGATGCCTCAACCTTGCAATTTGAGTGCAGGGGGTTGCAAGGGGGGGTAATGTTCATTATATATATACATATATATTATTGTAAATCTAGATTGTTCATCATTAGGTCACATATCTAATGGTAGAGATTTTGTTGGCCTTTTTTTCTCTAGAAGAGAACCCTCCTTTTCTGAGGGCATTGCATCATGGCTGATTATTGCATTTTATTGTGTTTGAGAGTCTCATAGATATTGAGTTGCCTCCAAATCTCTAGTTGGTGATACTCTTGAGAAAGATTTCTCTGCAAGTATATTGTAGTCTTCTTGATTTTTGAGTAATATATTACCTGGAGCTTTTGGAGTGTGGGGTTTTTCTCTCAAAAGGGTTTTATCCACATAAATCACTGTGTTGTGGTATGCATGATATTTATGTTTATTTCAGTTTCTATTGTAAAGATTTGATTTTTTTTTACATAATAGTCATCTAAAGATTAGTGTAGGAAGTTGTTCCACTACCTTAGCTTCTTTACAAAGAGTATCATATATATTAGATTTATTCGATGGAGCTGAAATCAATAATCATTTTTTTATATGCTCTTGTATGAGATTAGGAGGTGATTCTTTTGCCTCTTTAAAGACATACAACTCTCTCAAACCTTCATGATTTATAAAGATTAGAGATGCTTGGCTATTTTCTTTTGAGAGATGTTTGGTCTTCATCAATGTCTAGCCAAAGGGCTTTGTTTCCATGATGTTGTATAGTTGGGGATTGTTTCTTTTATTCATATTGTTTCTTCTTTATGATTAATTAGGATGTGACCCCATGATGAGATTTTAGATATGACGATACTTGTGTGGCATCAAAGGATATGATTTATTTTCACATGATTTCTCTTTGATGCTTAGTTTTATTCTTTTTAAGTGTGTTGAATTTGTTCAGCATTCTCTATTCTTGATTTTTCATTTTATAGTTTTTATCTCATGAACCAATTTGAATCCTTTACATTCATTATCATTATCTTATCTTAGACCACACTAATCTTCTAAAGTAAAATAATTATGGAAAGTTGAACAAGAGACAACATGGAAGGGTTACTCAATATGAAAGCTCCAACAATATTGTTCCCCTAATAATCAACCAATCACGACTAATGTGACTACATGAATCCATATAGAAGATGGATGCATTATTCCTGTCATCAAGTTCTCTACAGTTGCTTTTGGTTTGAGATTTTCTTTAGGCCAATCGTAGGTGTGCTCTCATAAGGTTCACATGGAGTTAGAGCACCCTATCTTGAGAGATTAAAGCATTTGTAGACTCTACAATAACTAACTATAGTTAGATGAGCACTTTGTATTTAGATCTATCTAGTGTACTATGATTTCTGATAGTCTCCACTATCTCTTAGAAATCACAACTCTCTATATGACCTTGTTCATTACGAAAATCAAAGATGTGTAGCTTTATTCATCAAAGAGGTAACCCCACACAGTCTACAATCTTAAAATTCATCAACATAAATATCTCAAGATTTACCTTCAATTATTTTCTTCAAATTTCATTTCGAAAACATAAAAATAAATCATTATAAATTATAATTTATTTTTTTTCGATAAAATACATTTTCTTACAATCCCATCAAATAATAATATATAAATTTCAAACCTACTTAGCCCCTACATTTTATTGTGTATATTTTCTATGGTTGTTGCCACTTTGTTATAGCTTTGTGAGACCCAACATATTTCCAACTACTGCCTTTTTTATACCTATATATCACCCGACACATCTACTAATGGCAAGTTACACGTTCTGTACCTCGATGGATTAGTATGTCCAATACCTAATCATAATAATAATAATACTTGATATATTAATTCCGCATCCTGCGTTGGATTCGTAGACTAAAAGTGTTCCTTTTCTACTAAGAAAGAAGAAACAAACAAAACAAACGAGAATCCATTCTCAAGGGTGGAAGATAAAGCGTGAGCAATAACATTAAATGCAACTTTACAATACATTATATATTTTATGATTTACACCTTGGAAAATAAAGAATTTACCTAGTCGCACTGTTTTTCGTTGGCGTTGACATAATTTATAATCTGAAATGTCCTCCATTAATTCTTACAACCTTTTCTTATAAAGTGGTCCTAAGTGATACTAAATAATAGTATATTTTATTATGTTATGGATATTGATTTGTATCATATGGCAACTTGTTTTAAAATTATATTATTGATTGAGATGTTTTAAATACATTTATATTTTATGAATTTTGGGTTATATAATTATAAATATAGATTAAAACATAGATTTTATATATAATTATAATTTTTTTAATAGATTTATTAAGATAGTACACTAACTTTCTTAAGAATTATTTTATAATTTGATTTTTTTTTTAAAATTATGTTAATCGTGTTTTAGTTTTTTTACATAATTAAGTATCTTAAAATTATAGATATTTTAAATACATCTATTTAAAAAATGTGGAAAGATATTTGAATAATTTTATATTGTTTATTTTTTATTTGAAAAACTCTTTTATTTTTGTAAATCTACTTTTACTTTTGAAAAAGCATCATTAAGTATGTCAATAAGTGAAGCACTAGATGACATACATACATCGAAGGTAGATATTAAAAGAAATATAATCAAACAAATCTTTTTTTTTAATATTAGTTTAAGAAAATAAATTAGAGAATCATGTGTCAAGCAACCTAAACAAGCACATCATAGAGAAAATGCTTGCAAGAAATAATAGTCGACAGTAACATTAACTAGAATATGTAAACTATAGACAAAAATATTTGTTAGATTGACCATCAAACAAATCTTGACCATACAATTTATAATAAACACATGAGTGTGACATGTAACCTTGTCATATCATAACAAATCCATATTTATGATATATGAAAAATATCTTGACCTTCCATTTATTGCATTTTTTAAAAGATCCATATTTTGAAAAGGATCTTACATTTATTATATTTTTTAAAATAAGCTTTATTTAAATAGTCATAAAAGATAGGGAATCAGTACCGGATCTTGAGTTACATTTATTTCTCTATTTAATTTAAATTTCTCTAGATGGATATAAGAAGTATATTTAATTTTCACATAAATAGAGGCATTTCATTTACATAATTTGTTGTGTTTTGTCATCATTGACTATAAATGTGAATTAAGAATAATTGTTACTTTTTAGTTAATAGATGATGTTGAAACATATTAGTATTAGTGCTTGTGTCCTATGAAATGATATGACAATTTCTAAAATTATTCATGATTACCATACTTAGAAAAAATACATAATAAATGAAATAAAACCATTTGAATACTAGGGGTTTTTATTCAATTTTTATAATTCTTGTATTTAAGATTTTATTTCATAGATATGTTGTTAGGTGAATTAATGATTGTTTGATCCTATGTGTTTGAATCAAAAGACCTTGACCTTATATTTATTATATTTTCTAAAATAATCTTATTTAAACAATCATAAATTATGGAGATGATCTTGAGCTTACATTTATTTTCTATTCAATTTAAATGTCTTTAGATGGAGATGAGAATCTATTTAGTCTTCACATAAATACAAATATTTTATTTAGTTGATTTGTTGTATTTTGTCACCGTAGAGAATATAAGTTAATTAAATATATTTATTAATCTTGAATTAGTACATGATTTCATAACATATTAGTGTTTGTATGTCATGGAATGGTATAATAAACATATTTATGATTATCATATTTAGAAGAAATGCATAATAAATGAGATAAAAACATTTGAATGACTATTTTTAGCATGATTTTCATAATTCTTATACTTAAAATTTTATTTCATAGATATATTGTTGGATAAATTCATGATTGTTTGAGCTTATGTGCATGTATTTAATGTGTTTGGATCAAAAGATATTAAATTGCTACACCCTTAATATTAGTGTACATCGGGTTATGAATAGTCGGCTTGTGGCTATCTTAACTCCTAAATAAGTCATGTTATCATTATTATATTGTTATTTAGTTGTGTAGGTCAGCCCAGGGCTTATATAGGGTTATCTAAGTCGGCCTAGGTGATATCCTAGGCATAAATAGGTATATATACGAGGTGAGTCTTGTTTCATCATCATATTATGAATTGTGTTCTCATTGGAGATATTTGGAGGTTTTCCCCCTCGAAGTGGCTTGTTATTCTCATTTATTATCAAGTATTTGCAACAGATTTCATATCTTCTTCTTCTATTCTGTAATTTATTTCATTACAAGTGGTATCAGAGCATGATATTAGCACCATAGAGGCAAGGTTTCTTCTCAATATTGGAGGCGATTTTGGGGAGAGCATATCTTCTAGATTTTGGAAAGAAAAAAATTATTTGTAAAGGGTTTTTAAAGACCATATTAAAGAAGCTACGGTCCAGATTTTAGAGGAATTGGAGAAGAATTGAGCGAATTATTATATAATTAGGGTTTCTACATAATTTATTTAAAAGCTACATATCTCTCACATCCTGCCGAATTGGAGCTTGATTTTAATTAGGTTTTTGAAGACATAATAGAGGAGACTAAAGTCCAAATTTTGGAGAAATTGAAGTAGTCGAAATAAGTGAGTTATTGCAAAATTAGGGTTTCTAAGAAATTCACTCTCAAGGTTGCAAATTTGCTAAATTCTTGGAGTGTTTTCTAGGTAAGTGGTATCTTGGCCTTAGTAAGTTACAATAAATTTTTTAGAGAATTTAACTTTCATTTGTGTGATTTATTGCAAAATTATTGGTTTCTATCATGATGGGGCCTATTACAAGGGGCAAAAAGAATGTTGTCACATCGGGGAAAACCCCTAATAAGGATGAGGTAACAATAGAGGATAATAATCCCAATGAGGAAATGGGTAAGGTCAAGGAAGACATTTCCTTAATGAAGATGGATATTTGTGACCTAAGAGGAGATATACATTGGACATACGGAGCATATTAAGCGCCTACATGAATGAACCAAGAAAGGAGTTCGCAAGCAACCAAGGTGAAACTTCCAGGTTAGCTAATCTTGACCCAAATTTTAATACTGGACTATGGGATTTAAGAATTTGTTTCCAAAGGTGGATATGCGCAAGTTCGATGGCAAGGATCCTCTAACATGGATAAACCAAATGGAGATTTTTTTTGAAGTACATCAAGTCCCAAATGGGAAAAAGGTCATGATGGCTTCCCTATATCTAGAATTAGATCAATTCATTTGGTATCGTTGGCTTTGTACTCATCAAAGGAAAAAGGTTATCACTATCTCATGGTCAATTTTTACAAAGGAACTCCAAGCACAATATAGCAATAGTGTGACATACATCTTCTTTAGCTAACTTCCTAAACTTCAAAAAATAGGATTAGTTGAGGATTATATTCAATGATTCCAAAAATATATCCTTAAAAGTGGATACAATTACAAAGGAGAACTTGAATGATTTATTCTTGGGTGGTCTCAAGGATCACATTCAACATGAGGTACGCATGTTTAGTCCTAGCTCTGTAAATGAGTCTTTTATCTTAGCACGCATGGTAGAGGAGAAGTATTTGATTCCTAAGAAGCAAGGGGCTAATGTGACAAGAGAGAAAGGATATTCAACACATTATCTTCCTCAATCTACTAGGTTAACTCCATAACAAATTGAGGAGAAAAGAGAAAAATGTTTGTGTTTCAATTGTGATAGCAAATACAGTCGAGGACATAAATGTAGTGAAAAGAAATTGTTCTATATTGAAGGTCCAAGAGAGGAAGAAGAGGAGGAATCCATATTAGAGGATGAAAGGGAGTCAAATAAGGAATTAGATGATTCTCAAACAATCATTTCTTGTCATCCACTCTCAGTATTCAGTGCTCCACAAACTCTCAAGGTAGTGGGTTTCTTAAAGAAGCAAAAAGTAACAGTGTTGATCGACTCGAGTAGTACTCATAGTTTCATCAACAAAAAGTTGGCTACTCGTCTAAATTGTTTTATATATCCAACTCCAGAGTTTCAAGTTTTGATTGCAAATGGTGATACAGTTAGTTGTTTTGGGAAGTGCCATAGCATTAAATTATCCATGGGAGATTATCACCTTGATATCCCAATATATGCAATATCCATGGGGGCAATAGATATTATTTTGGGAGTACAATGACTTACTACTTTGGGAACAATTGAGATGAACTTCCAAGAACTATTCATGAGATTTCAATTAGAAGGAAAGATAGTAGATCTAAGAGGATTGAAGGCAAGATACCCACAAATGGTAAGCTCTCATCAAATGTAAAATTTCCTTAAGAAAAGAGTTGATGGATTTGTGGCCCAATTATTGTTCATTAGAAGTCTCTCAATCTAAGGCTCCCACCCATCCACATTTACAAGCAATAATTGATTGTCACTGGTTTTAGGAGATATGCCTAAGGGACTTCCTCCTAAGAGGGATCATGATCATGCCATACAACTAGTTCTAGGGATCCAACCACCCAACATTAGACCCTACAGGTACCCCATTTACAAAAAAGTGAGATAGAAAAGATTGTTGAAGAGATGCTAGAGACAAGAATTATTAGGCATAGCTAAAGTGCTTACTCCTCACCCGTGGTGATGGTGCGTAAGAAAGATGAAACTTGCCCATGTGCCCAGATTATAGAGTGCTCAACTTGTACACCATCAAAGATAAGTTTCTTATTCCAGTCATTGATGATTTTCTAGATGAATTGAATGGAGCTATGCATTTTACAAAATTGGATCTTATATCTAGTTATCATCATATTTGAATTAAGGAAGAGGATATTTGTAAGAAATCATTTAGGACTCATGAGGATCATTATGAGTTTTTGGTGATGTCATTCGGTCTTACAAATGCACCATCTACATTTCAAAGTTTCATGAATTCTATTTTTAAGAAATTCTTGAGGAAGTTTGTATTAGTGTTCTTTGATGATATATTGATTTATAGCAAGATGTGGGGAGAACACTTGCAGCATGTAGATCAAGCATTATAAGTTCTTGAAGATCATCAACTCTATGTTAAGCCATCCAAGTGCACTTTTGGTCTCAAGGAGGTGGAATACTTGGGGTACATAGTTTCACATGAAGGGGTAAAAGTGGATACTAACAAAATTAAGTCTATCATGGAATAGCCTATTACCAAAACCATTAAGAAACTGGGGAGTTTCTTGGGATTGACAGGATACTACAAAATATTTGTGAAGAATTATGGTCATAT
Source organism: Sequoia sempervirens (assembly GCA_007258455.2). NCBI lineage: Eukaryota > Viridiplantae > Streptophyta > Pinopsida > Cupressales > Cupressaceae > Sequoia > Sequoia sempervirens. The sequence goes on along the minus strand of VDFB02000007.1, from coordinate 151,098,110 downwards.
AACAACACCTCTCACCACTCTATTGAAGAAGGATTCTTTTCATTGGAATGAGTACACTAATGCAACATTTTAGAGATTGAAGGAGGCTATGTGTACAACTCCAGTGCTTGCCACTCCCAACTTTACCAAGGAATTCATTATGGAATGTGATGCTTCAAGAAATGGGATAGGAGTTGTTCTCATACAAGAAGGTTGACCAATTTCTTTTGAGAGTCATCAATTAAAGGGTAAGAATCAACTCAAACCTATTTATGAGAAGGAAATGCTAGCTATTCTTCATGCAATAAAAAAATGGAGGCCTTATCTAATGGGTAGACACTTCAAGGTTAAGACAGATCATGATAGCCTAAAATATTTTTTAGAGTTCAAAGATTATCTTTTGAAGAGCAACAAAAATGGGTCACTAAGATGTTGGGATATGACTTTGAGATTGTGTATAAGAAAGGGAAGGAAAATGTTGTGGCAGATGCACTTTCTAGGAAGGATGAGAACAATGAAGCCTTATTGTGTGTCATTTCAATACTACAAGCAGATTGGGTGAATGAAGCCAAAACAAAGTGGAAGAATGGTGTTGCTACAAGTAATCTCATTCAATAGGTAAAGAGTGCTCTTAGTAGTTCAAATAAGTTTTATTGGAAGGGAGATGATCTATGGTATAAAGATCGATTGTATCTTTCAAGAATTCCACTCTTAAACACAAGATTCTCATAGAACTTCATCAATATCTAGTTGGGGGTCATTCAGGATTTTTGAAGACTTACCATCGAGTCAAGCAAGTTTTTGTGGGAAGGGCTAAAAGGTGATGTTCAAAAATTTGTGGCTAAATGTTTGGTTTTTCAAAGAAATAAAGGGGAGACAATTAAGACACCAGGTCTCTTGCAACCTTTAGTTATTCCTAGCCAATGTTGGGAAGAGGTATCTATGGAATTCATCACAAGGCTTCCAAAATATAAGGGTCATAATGTTATCATGGCAGTAGTAGATTTCCTCACTAAATATGCACATTTCATTGCATTATCACATCCTTTTACTGTAAGTACAATGGAAAAATATTTTTTAGATAACATACAAAAACTACATGGTACATCTAAGGTTATTGTCAGTGATCATGATACTATCTTCACTAGTCACTTTTGGAAAGATTTATTCTCATGTTTGGGTACTTAATTGGCTCACAGTTCTCCATACCATCCTCAATCTGATGGGAAAACCAAGGTTGTTAATAAGTGTTTGGAAGGATATCTACGTTGTTTCACTTTAGATAAACAGTCACACCGAGTAGATTGGCTACCACTCGCATAATGGTGGTATAATACTTCCTTTCATAGTTCATAAAAAAATGTCTCCATTTATGGCACTATACAGATATCAGCCTCCTTCCATCACATCATCATTGAAGGTTTCACCAAGAGTTTAGGTAGTGGAGGACCACTTTCTTCATCAAAAACAAGTACTCTTAGGACTCAAGGAGAATTTAGCCATGGCACAAAATTGAATGAAACAACAGGCAGACCAACATTGTAGTGAAATAATTTTTGAAGTTGGGGATTAGGTCTTTTTGAGATTGCAACCTTATAAGAAAATCTCACTTCAAAGCAATAGAAAAAGATTAATAATTTATCTCCAAAATATTATGGCTCATACCAAATCATACAAAAGATAGATAGTGTTTCCTACAAGTTGGAGTTGCCACCTACAACAAAGATACATCTAGTTTTTCATGTTTCTTGTTTGAAGAAGGTAATTGGGAACAATATCCCTACTCAGATAGTATTACTTGAGCTCGATGAAGAAGGAAGAATCATCTTGGAACCAGAGCTTGCATTTGTCAAACCCGCACAAAGAAGCTATAGACTAGAACACTCATTGAGTATCTCATCTAATGGAAGAATTTACCAATTGAAGATGCCACATGGGAAGATGAGGAGTTCATTTAGAAGAATCCACACTTGCTTAGCATTGAGGAAAATGCTTCTTTGAAGAAGGGGGCATGCTACGCCATTAATAGTAGTGTACATCAAGTTATGAATAGTTGACTTGTGGGTATCTAACTCCTAAATAATTCATGTTATCATTATTATATTGTTATTTAGTTTTGTAGGTCAACCTAAGGCTTATATAGGGTTATCTAAGTCGGCCTAGGTGATATCCTAGGCATAAATAGGTATATATAGGAGGTTGTGAGTCTTGTTTCATAATCATATTGTGAATTGTGTTCTCATTGGAGATATTTGGAGGTTTCCCCCCTCGAAGTGGCTTGTTATTCTCAGTTATTATCAAGTATTTGCAACATATTTAATATCTTCTTAGATTCTATTGTGCAAGTTATTTCATTACATAAATAAACAAGTTCTAGGCCTACACTTCCTTAATAAAAAGTGTTATAGTTGGGTGGGTACAAGAAGCAGAGTCCACTTTTAGTAGAAGTCTCATGGGGATAATTTTTCATAAGAATGTGTACATGTTTCAAAAAAAGTGTACATGTTTAGGAATAGGTGTTTGAGTCTAAACTCCTACTTGTATGAAGCAAGTACCCATTTTGATTTTTAAAATAGATGTGTATTTTTTTTGATAGGTCGGATTAGATTTATATTAAGCTATTAAAAAATTGTACATTGCAGTATGGATGCCATAATGGCATAGAGTTCGAACCAGACACTATCCCCCATACCAAACAAAACCCACAAAAAACCCCTACATACCATGGAGGCCATGCAGGGCCAAGGAAAAATGTATGAAACAAAACCGAGCTAACCTTTACTACTTATTACATTGCCTTAAGATAAGTTGTAAAGCCGAGACACCAAAAAACATATGCCATTACCTATTGCCCCATAAGTTTTTATGGGCAAAGACCCTGAAGTCAAACTGCCATGAAGCATTCCATTCAGCTATGAGATGAAACTTTTGCCTTAGGTAATTAGCCCCTGCTTGCCTCAACACTTTTTTCAATTGACCTCTCAATGGGACATCATTCCACCACTTTTCCTCTATCATTTTTTTCCCAATCAACTAGGGCATATTTATTTTATTTCTTTGATATAATGCCACTTTTACAAGTTGATGTCATATTAAAGAAGGGAAAAATGTAAACACCACAAAATTGTCTCTCATCACATAATTAATTAAATTAATATTTAATTAATATTTTGTACAATTCACCATCTTCTATTTTCCCTTAATTGAGTATTACCTACTCCCATAATTAATTAAATTTTATTTAATTTATTATGTTTTATCATTCTAAAGGTCAATTAATTTAACTAATCCAACCTTGGACCTCACTCGTTAATTTTTTAAACTTGATTAATTAATTAGTCCACAATTAATTAATTAATCAATTAATCCACCTTAATCATTATTAACATTTTCTTCAATTAAATATTTCTCCAAATCTCCAAACTTTCCATCATGTGACAAGTGTCCCTTACCCTTTTCAATGCTCACACATGTGTGAGCGTGCACAAGTCACCATTTACTTCCACCTCTTCTTTGACCAAATCTCTTGTTGGATGCTCACACATGTGTGAAATACCCTCATAAATGTGTATCCACTCTACACTTTCCCCTTCCATCCACATGTCATTATCATTGATTTCTGCCCTCTTAGATTTACCATTTTTATCCCACTTATCAAACTTATGTTCTTCCCAATAAATGCTTACATATGTGTGAGCATGCCTAGCTCTCTTCCCCATGCCACATGTCATTGTATCAAGCCTCCAATTTTTGACACTTGTCACAAGGCTAAAGCTTCATCTTCCCATTAAATTATAGCTCTCCATCTCACAATCCATCTTAACCATCCAATTTAATGATAAAAAATCTATAAATTGGAGCTTTGTCCATCAATCCTCATCCATCAATCATGCTAAACTTATATTGTTCAATAATCATCACAACATCCTTTTGATACCAAGGTTATGATATTGCACTAGAGAGAAATCCACACTTAAGCACTTTCAAAGAGAAAATCAAGTGGAGAAGGGTGCCTCTACTTCAACTCAATCCATGAGATGATAACGCAAAAGGAAAGGTAAATTTATGTATTGCATTCATTTGGCCAATTTGTGTCTTTTGTACTTTTATTATCTTCAGTATATAATATCAGGTATCAAATTGAATAAAAAATAGACTTAATAATATGCATGTATCCTCTTCTTCTAATTTAATGAGACATATAGAACCAATCTAACTTAAAATCAAGTTAAACTTATTTAAATGATTTACAACAAAATTACTATCTTTCATTTTAATGAATACAACCATCTTTTGATCTACATCTTTTTAGTAATACTTTTGGTTTGATAGATATCACCTACCCTCTTCCATAACTTGAATGTGGTGGTATCCTTAGAAATAGTCAAGAGGATATAATTTGCAAGAAAAAACTCAATGGTTCCTCATGCTTTCTATAGTTTTAACTAATATTCATTGGACACATTTGATATCTTATTTTCTTTTGAAATAGATAAATATTGATCCTTTTTTTAAGGATATTTTATCTTCAACTTACACATCTTGTAATTTTTACCATTAAATTTCTCAATATCCATAGGAGAAATATAAGCCATAGTTTTCAATCATTATTAAAAATATATAAAATCATACAATGTAAAAGCTCGTATTTCATCCAAAAAACCTCCAACACTTAATAGCAAAGTATCCCTCTCTATATAGAGTGACTAAATTTGATATTAAAATGTAACATACCCAACGCTTAATCAATAGTTTTCACCTAAGTTTTAACTCAGTAAGTGAATAGCTCAAGTATTCCAAAAACAAAGAAATTCAATTTTCTTTTTCCATAACATAATTTCACATTGCATAAATAATTTTCACATGTCCTTGCATAAATGAAATAACATTACATAATTCCAAGTAAATTTTTATGAAACTCATCTTTTCAAATACAAATTAGAATTGATTCATGAGTACATATATTTATAATTTCATATCTTACAAGAGTTCAAGGTCAATGTGTTCTCATCTGGATCACACTTCTTCTACTCCACAAGTCTCGGTCGTCATCTGCAAGAGGGAGAGCATCACCCAAGCACTTTTCCTCCAACCACAAACATAGCTATCCCCCGCATACCTTCCTAACCAAAAGTGGCCCTACCCTCCAATGAAGAGTTTGGTATGGAAACCTCTAGTAATGCTTATCTGAGTATTTAGTGTTGTATCCTACATAACAAGTACGGTCATGCAGCTATGGATACCCTCCAACCATGCATGACACTATTGACTAGCTATACAAACTTGAATCATAGTGAACCGACAAAGTGTAAGCAACAAATTTTACGCCTACTTTGGCTAAAGTTGTGATATATATATAATCAATCCACTTTGTCAGAAGCAGTGTCATAAGTTCTCCCACCCCTTACTTGTCTTGGAAACTCTACTGACTTGTGGTTAAGTCTTCTCTCGGTTTTCCCCCAAGGTTAACAACCATAAACAAGTTTTCATTCAAAAACTTGATGACACACTAATATTGATTTAATCGACCAAATAGGTTTGACAAAATCTCTTGAGTACCTTGTTACATACTAGTAACAATATGGGTTTGACAACTGCCTAGATTATTCAAGTGTTTACCCTATCTCAAGGGAATAACCTATCCTCCTACTTTCAAGGGTTATAAGCTTCTGAGAACATAAGTTCTCCACTCATGGTTAAACTACCATACACATAGGTATTCATAACATAATATCATCCAACTAATATAGATGCAAAATTGTGATATTAGGATATTATCATATTACCCTATTGTAGCTCCTCTTTGCTATGTTAATCAAGCAAAATAATCAAGACAACTACTTATCATGCTCTTAGATGATTCCCTAATTTAGCTTATCTCTTGTATTTCTAATATAGCTTTATGTATAGATAATACAACTATTTATACATGCACTCACATACTTTCTAATAGCATTAATATGCACTAGAATTAAAATAAGAAAGAGAAAAAGATATTTTAATCATGCCTCTAGAGATTAAAATAGCTTGAATCAAGTTTCGTGCAACTTATTGCTTCAAATGTGCTTGATGGCTCAGCCTTAAACTGCTGACTCCTTTATTCCCAGCTCTTCTCTCTTCTATTGCTTCTCTTCTTTGCTTCTAATATGATAGCTACAACCACTTATCAATGCACTACTAAAAAAACCTTTCCCCTCAAACAACTAACTCCTCACTAACTCTTGAATACTCTATTCTCTCTAACTCTCAAATATGTTGTTGCTTAGAATAATAAGAATGAATATGAACAACCAAATAGTGAGTTGATGTTCCTCTTTTATATTAAAAATGGAGAGAGATCGACTGTTAAAAGAAAGCTAAAACTAATGCCACTTCTCTTATTTCCTTCTAGTTGTGGAAGCTATAACTTGTGCAATTTCAGTTGCAAACATGAATTTGAAACCAACTCTATTAACTTCCAAGATGACATGGCCTACTGGGCGCGACCTCTCTTACTTGCTGGCAATTTATCATAGCAGAAAAAGTCTTATGACTGACACGTATAATGACCAATCAAAAGAAACTTCTACCTCTCAAAAATTCGCCCAAATCGTGGGCTCCAAATAACTTAAATCACATGTATTTTACTTGGTCAAAGTGCTCTTTACATGGTTTCACAACCGCTTATGAAACACTATTTAACTTTACCATATTCGTGGCACTTTTTGCCATCTATTTCTTTGTAAGATATGGTGCCAATGTTGGCGGCCTTTAATGGTTTAAACACAATTAAAAATAGTTATCTTCTTTCCTTTGGTGGCATATATACCACTATATCATGTGGCTTACTTGCCATTTAATATGGCTATCATCATATGTTTAGAATGACAATAATATATATAATATTATGTGTATATATATATATATATATATCAATCATATATTAATATATATATCAATCACTTAATCATGTATATATATATATATATATCTTATCATCATTTAAATATTATATATATATATATATATATATCCATGTGAATGTTTCTAATATGTATTACGTATCTATGTATGATTATACACATATATTTCTATCTACATATGCTCATACCTACATATATACATATATATGCGCCGCCACACACACACACACACATACATACATGCATTCAATATATACGTATCCATATATATATTTAAATACACAATATCTAACATATGCTATTTGTAAGAGTTTTTAACACTTTGAATCAAATTTACTAAACGCTCAAGGAGAATTAAAGAAAACCATCCTAACTTTCCTATCAACCAAAAAGCTATCAACTTGGTTTAGCACTTACTGACACAAAACTTAGACTAACTCAACAAGGTTCCTCTATCCTATGCGAGTGAGTGTATGCGTCTACTCAGATAGGTATACCAATTTGGTTCCCATACCAACCTCCTCTCCTAGGTGATACTCTCCCTCCCCCTCTAGAGGGTTCAAACCTTTCCTGCATCAAACTTAGAGCAACATGTTTGTAGTTAGTTGATAACATATAAATCACATTCATCATATATCATACACATTATTAAGCAAATGTTAAAAAGTAATTCATCATAATGCATATTCATACATTTCATTCATCCATTGAAATTCATCAAGACATAATCATGCGTTAAAAATATATTTACTCATAAAGGTAATTTTATTTGGTAAATAAACAATGGGGTGTAACACAAATTTTGAGAAAAAAGGTAAAACTGCTGCAATAAAATCTCTTACCATAAATATGAAAAAATAATTATTTATCTTGGGATTAATATATGATGATTATGTGATTGTATAAAATAAGTAGTAAGAATAAAATCAACAATCATATGAACACAAGAATTACATGGAGAAACTCTTTCAAGAAAATCTTTAATATAAGAAAGAGGGAAAGTATGTATTAATCTTCAATAAAGAGTAACATCCAAAACACTATCACTCTTTTTCACTTTAGTAACACTCAAACAACACTTGTGTATCTACTAAATAAACTTATAAAACTATTATCTCATGCCTCCAAGTTATAGAGAAATGAGAGGAATATAAAAAATGGTTTCCCAAAATAATGTACCATAAAACTATGGTAAAATACAAAAAATACCACATCTAAAATAAATATGATCTTTTGATAATAGTAAATGCAACATCCAATGAGTCATGAATAATAAAAATAATCTCCATTCCAATTGTAGATGGCATCTTTGACTTGTAACTCCTCCATAATGACCCATATTCCAATTCAAGAATCCAAAACCATCACCCAACTCATATGGAGTACAACAACACCATGCAATATTCTCCACTACTCAATTCTCGTGCCTAAGTTGAGATAGTTGCTAAATAGAGTTTTGAAACCACCACTACCAATTTCACCTCCTTCATGTATTCATGTGACAAATAATTCCAAGATTCTTGGGTAATATTAATTATAAATTATTTTTTAATTACACCCTACACATCCAAATAACTTTCTAAGAGTGTTGGAGATAAATAAAATATATGTAGGATTGCAAGGTAAATAGAAGGTTCTTAATCCTCACATGTTTTAGGAATGAAACATGTAAAGAAGGGATGGAATGTTATGCACCCATGGATATGATATCATAATATATTTAGATGTATGAATATGTTGACATGTGTCTCACATCTCTTAAGTTAGTTAGATTCAATCATGTGGACAACTTATGTACTTAATTATATTAAGCGATGAATAGGCCTTCACTGGGATTACCCATCCATTATTTTATTAGGAGGAGGTATATATAAATGATGTGACTATCATTGTAAGGGAACATGTTGTGTATGATAGTGTATTTGGGATCTCTTGGAGATATAGTGTGGAGTGACTTCTTCTATAAGGAGCATTGTATGGTATTACCATACCTCAAGGGTTTATTTTATTTCTACATAGATTGGAAAAATTAGCACATCTTAACTCATAAACATCTCTTGTATTATGTGAGATCTATATTCTATATTATATTATTGTAATTATTGTATCTGTAGATCTTATAAAGTGGTATCAAAGCTATGATTTGGGCAAAGATGAGGGAAGGCCTATTTTTTCAAGATTTACCTATATCTTTCAAATAGCTATGGATTTTTCTATGATTTTTTTTTTTAAATTTTTATTTTATCAAAGTTGGAGGGTCACCTAAGGAAGATACAATATAAAAAAATAAGTTTAGATCATCAATATTGAGCGATTTATTGCAATTTTATGATTTTTCATAAATTCACCTTCTAGGTCGTAAATCAAGGATTTTTTTAATAATTTTGTATTTATAGAAGGATCACCAAAATTTAATAGAGGTCTATTATTTTTATTTTTTGAGGATGAGAACATTATTAAATGATTCGATCAAGTTTTGGTATCTAGTATAATTTTAGAAACCATAGTCTCAATGTGGATCCCTAATTTTGATGGAAATGGAGATGTATTAGAATGGTGACTTCAATTTAAAAGAGATGGTGGAAAAATTAGATAATGAGAATATGAAGGATACAACTGCATGCACTTTAGCTCCAAGGAAGGAAGATTCAATCCTTTGATTGCATCGATGCATTCAAAATGAAAAATTTCTTATTTTTATAAACCCTAACTTTATCAACATGAGATTAGCCAAGAAAACTCAACTACAAGTAAATCACATCAAGAATAGTCAAATAGTGGGTAAGAATATTCAATTTTCTAAAGATTTGAATCTCTCTATAGATAAATATGTTTGCATTCAAATTTTCTTTGGATATGGATGGGTTGGATATTGTTCTTGGTTATCCTTGGATAAAATCTTTGGGAACAACAAACATCAATACATAAAATAAGTTGGTATAAAGAGACAAAATATTGTATTGCGTGATATTACATATAATGAAGTCTAAAGGAAAGTTAAGGAAGAGAAAGTTCAAGGATATAGTGAAGATTGTAGCAATGAATTAGAGGACAAATAAGAGGAACAAGATGTAGAGAAAAAATAGGCCAGACAAGTTACAATTCTCTTCAAGAGACAACAAAATAAGTGGAAAAATTTGGTGAAGAACCAATGAAGATTCTAGTGATAGAAAATGGTGCAATATATAGGAATCCACATCATTATGAAAGAGAATCCAATCACTTTGGATCTATATGAAATAAAAAGAACAATTGCAAAAATTAATGACATTGTAGAAGTAATGGCTATTTATGACAAAATGAGAACTTACCATGATATAAAATGGAATGGAATGGGTACAAGAAAATTTGGAATAAGGATGGGATCTAGGTGTCATCAAGCTAAAACTACTACAAACATCAACTATGGATGGTGGGATACTTGGTCATGGTGTCATTTTTGCAATGACTTGTGATAGTCATACTATTTAGCTTTTTCTCATATATCGAAGATGAAATATGTCAAGGAACCCATATTATGTACTTAGGGATATGATATTATAAGGTATCTAGGTGGATGGAGTTTCCTACATATGACACACATCCCTTTAAGTTAGTTATACTGGGTCATGTTGACAAATTGTGTAATTAATTATATTAGGTCATGAGTAGGCCTTCATTGAGATTATGATATCTCTCTATTATATTATTAGGAGGAGGTCTATAGATAGAAGATGAGTTTCAATGTAAGGATATGCATTGAGTATGATCTTGTGTTGGGAATCTCTTGGAGATATAGTGTGGAGTGGCTTCTTCCATAAGGAGTATTGTAAGATGTTACCCTACTTCAAAGGTAAATATTCTATTTTTGCATATTAATATTATGACATCTTGACCCACAAAGATCTCTTACTTTGTATGAGATATATCTTGAATAATGTATTAGTGTTATTATTTTTGAGAATGGGGCACAAATCAAGGATTTGAGATCAAGTTTCTTGAGAGTTGTATTTATACCCTAGTGTAAGATAGAAAATTTGAATAACAAAGATTAAATTGACAACCATTGCACTAATCTAAGCTAAAAATCCAATCCAAACAAAGGAGAACAATCAAATATGAGGAATGAAATGAAAGCAACAAAACAATAAACTCCCCATTTTTGAAGTTGAATAACCTCCTTTGTCTCTCCTCAAATATCCTTTGCAAGTAGCCCTCAATTCGTTGTATGCAAATACCTACAAACAATAAGCATGAAAGTTAGAGATATGTGGTTGTTAAATCAAAAATGGAGGAGACAAGCTTATTTTATAGATAGACATTCGAACGAATAGATGAGATCAAGCTTCTAGAAAGATTCTCAGATCGACAGTTGAGGATGCATGCACCATAGAGTAGTGGGCTAGGGACAACTATGAAATGGACAGTCAAGATCAAGAAGAGCCCAGAGACAATCAATGGCTGAGATTCAAAAATGAGAGAGTGGAGGGATAAAGGAGGAATCAAATAATAAAATCATTTAATTCATGAGAAAGGAATCTTTGACCAAGTGGAGGATAAATAATTTATTTAAATTACTTATTTGTGGAAAAAGAAAGTGGACATTTAATTAAAATAATTTATGCAACCAATTTAATTAAATAAGAGGAAATAGAGAAGGAGATTTAGATAATTAATTTAGATTAATTATTTAATGGGGGAGAAATGACAAAAGATAAATAATTTCAATAATTATTTAACTATAGAAGAAGGGAAAGACTAACAAATAGATAAATAATTAATAATAATTATTTAACTATAGATGAAAATGAAAAGAAAATAATTAAATAAACAATAGTTTATTTAATCATTGAAGGAAGGGTGTTAGCAACATAATTAAAAAGGTAATTTATTTAATTGATCAAAGAGGAATAAAGATAAAAAATTGAATTAATTAAATAATTAAAATTATTTAATTAATAGAGGAACACAATCAAAGGAAAATAACTAAATAATTAAAATTATTTAATTATGTAGGGAAGAAGACCAAGACGATGGAAAAAAGATGCTTGTAAACCAAGACATTTTTTAGTGTCTACACTTAATATTAGCAATAAGAAGAAGGTTAAAAATTTATATGATAATTGAAAAAATATTTTGTATGATAAAACAATTAAAATTGAATAATGCTACACATACACATATGCCATACAACACAACTCATTAAACACATGCATTATATCAAATTGTGGTATATCATATCTTTTATATATATATATAATTACATCTTTTATAATTGATAAGTCTTTTGGATGATTTGATGGTCGGTTGAATATGATGCATTTCCATGACTTTGCCTTGGAAACATCCATTATTATGTGTCAATCTTATTAAAATAGTTCTTGAACTTTGTTTTATTATGTGATAACTTGAGAAAGGAAAATGTGTCAATTTACCCATGTTCTCACATTAGAATGCTTTTCTAAAACCATAAAACTAAATTTCTAATTATAGTCCTTTTTGCTTCTTGTAATCATAGTCTCAAAGATCTAAAATGAGAAACATAGAGTATTTTAAATAGGCATGAATTTCCCCATTTCTCAAATTATATTCATGTCTAGCTCGTGAGATTGAAAACTTGTGGATGGACTCACCTTAGTGTTGCTAGCATGCTTTAAAGATCTCCTTCCATAGGTGTTGATATTGGTGGAAAATAAGGTTAACAAGGAAAAATGAAATTATTAGAATGCTTAGAATGACAATTCTATTTTATCTCATTGTTGTTTTATTATCAACTTGTATATTTTATGATGTTAGGTCAATTGGCTCCATTAAGTCTTACTACTAGAATAATGGAGGTCATAATGTTAATAGTGACCACAAAGGTGAGAGGAGGTTAATACAAAAGCTAGGAGTGTTAGAGAAGAGTATAGGATAAGAGTAGCTATAAACAATGCATAGGTATACCATCTAATTACACAAAAGTCATATGTGCAAGAGTAGTCAGTCCTATTGTTGTTATGTTTCATGTACGAGGTCTGAAGGTCCATTCCTTCAGACTGACCACCTCTGTCGTGCTGGGTCCCACTTGTTGCATCCATCAGGTTAGGCACTCGTAGTGGTGCTGACGGTTTACTCCATGCCCATTCCTCTACTTACTCGGTGGTGTGCGTGGGGGTTCACCACGAAGTACATTTCTTTGGAAAAAAAGAGTAGTCAGTCATATATGGGTCATCAAATTATAGCTAGATATGGTTGTAATATTTTCTTATGAAATGTTTTGTATGTTAAAGAGTTGATGCAGTGTGAAAATGTAGGAAAGTTCTTATAGAATTAAATTCTTGTTTATTATGGTTTTTTACAAATATATAATAAAATTTTAAATGTATTTTTTTCTTAATCTAATATAAAGAAAAAAATGTACAATTTAAAAACATCTAAAAAAATTGACAATATGAATTTATTTTTAATTATAGACCTCCAAAATTAAGATTTAAGGAGCATCAACAAGAATATAATAATTTTCATGAACATGTGTTGCAAAAGTACCATTTACAAAAGCGGTGAAAATAATTTTTGTTGTAGACATTTGATACTTAGAAAAGTTGAAAATTGGGTAGATAGATGTACAACTTAATCACAAAAAAAAAAAATCATTTTAAATGTGTTTTTCATAGCAAAAATCATCACAATTTAAAGTGCATGGTGGAAAATAGGTGTCAAAAGTAAATGAAAAATTAAATATCAACATTTCAATTGAGTACATTAAACAAATATATTTATACTATTAAATTCAATATATTTGATATGATTAATATTAATATAGATATTTTAATTATATCTATTCAAAAAGATGAAAATGTGAAAAAATATAATTTAAAATTATTTTATTTACTTCAAAATTATTTTTATTTATTATAATTGTAATTGTAATTGTAATTGTAATTATATACAAACACATAAATTTCAAGTTTTAGTTAAAAATGATTTATTTTATTTATATATATACTTTTTGATTTTACTTCTATAATTTTTTTTATTAATTTTTCATAATTCTTTTATTTATTTTTTACTTTGAAAAATATAATGACTATTATATATTTATATGTTACTTTTAATAGTTTCATTTAGAAGTATTAATATATATTTTATTTATTTATTTATATTTTAAAAATAAATAATTTTACTATTAAAATAATTAATTATTTATTATATATATAATTATTGAGAAAGTAAAATACAAATATTATTTATATTATATTTAATTATGTTTGACTATATTTTTTAATTAGGTAGAGTATTTTAAAAATGTAACTTAAACACATTCTATAATGACATCTAAATCTTATCTCAATACATATAAACCAAAATACAACCAACAAATTAAAAAAAATTACAATCATTTGTTCTTTCTAAAAATTATTGTGGAATTTTGTGTTTTATTTTTTATGTACATAATTACAACATAAAATTTGTTGCTACTTTAGAACATTTCTTGAAATAATTAAAAAACTTTTCACACCAACTCAAATGTAAAAAACTTTCAAAACTTTTAATATTATAACATAATTATAATTTATTTAATTTTAATATAATAATTTTTTAGGTAGAGGCTTCTATAGTGGCATCCAACAATATGTGTAAAGTTTGTGTAAAATTTTTAAGCTGCATTTAAAATGACAGGTGAAAATCATATACAATCAAATAAAAAGAGATTTGATGAAACACAAAAATCAAATCAAAGAGATTTGATGAAACAAAAGAACAAATAAATAAATAAATAATAATAAAAATTCAAATATTTGCATAAACTAAAAGAACAAACAAATAAATAAATAATATTTTTGATAGCAAAAAGATATCAAATCACAAAGATAAATCAATCAGAATAAAATTAGAGAATGATAATTTTATATATATTAATATTTAATATATGTATATAACATATTAATATTTAGTTAAGTAAAAAATATATTTAATATAAATAAAATTGACAAGTATGTACACTTACGTAATCAATCGTCACGTTTTGTGCTGACTGTAAAAACATTCCCGCCAACTTTTCTATGTGATTTACAACTCATATGTACACACCGTAATATTTTTATTGACTTTATGTCAAGTCTTATAAAAAGAAAAATCCATATTACAATATAACTCTGACAATTCCCACATTACACCCTCTATTGTTTATCCTTTCACTTTTGTACATAATACATTATCATATGTACCATTTTTTTTTTTTCAAAATATCATATTTCCTATTCTATATTGTTAATATCACCATATTTTTTTTCAAATTTTGCGGCTTGATATGAGGTATGCGCTAGTACAGATTAATAAATAATATTGTAATATTGGGTACACAAGTAGGGGTAGGGCAGGGCTTAAATTTGATGGCCGTATGACCGTATTTAGAGATTTTTGCTGTATAATACAATCCAAATTTTAAGAAGATTGTATCAGATGAAAGGAGATATTTTGGATAGACTGTCAAAATTTATATAGAATTATAATGATATATATATTTGATTTATATATAATTTTACTTACACTAAGGTATATCATAATCTTTTAAGGGCACCCTTGAATAGATAACCGTCATTAAAAAATTTGTTGACAGGCAAAGTCGACCATCAAATTTAAGCCCTGGGGTAGGGGCAGAGGTTAGGTCCATGCCCTAGATTTTAGGGCTAATGAAAAGCAAAAACTCAGACATAAAAATTCTGTCCATAAAATTCCACGTGTGTGCCAGTAAATTTGGTAGCCTTCTCTTGCACTTGGAAGACTTTTGTCTATTAATAATTTTTTTGGAAAAGAGTGAAAGAGGATCCAATGATAAAGACTTCCAACCAATTCAAGGGATTATAGTTGAAACAAATGAACACCTTTGTGTTCTAAAAAGTCATCTCAAAGCTAGAGGAGTTGTTTTATAGAAAATTGCTTACTCGAATTAAATAATTATATATATAGAATTAATATATAAGTGTAAGGGCGAAATTTGTATGTATTTTAAAATTTTAATTTAATTTTAGATTTATTTTTGATTGAATAGTTTAATATAATAGTATAGTGGTAATTGTTATATTTATGTGTTAAGTTTAATTCATTTTTCAATTTTATTTAATTTTTTCTATATATATTTGACTATATCTTATATTTAGTTATACACACTTTCATATGCTTATTTTTATTAGTTATCTATTATATTCATTTTAGCACAAATATTGATATACTTGATCCCTACCTTAACATATGTTTATTTTTATGTCTTTAGTGTTGTTTTGTAGTTTTTGATGTTTTGCTAGGGGTGATGGCTTGGTTTTCTCTGCTGTCACTGTGCTGTTAATGTGTTTGCTCTAGATGGCCTTGGTTGCCTTGTTGTGATGGGACAACACCCTTGTTTTTGCTGCTTTTATATCAAAAACATATCCAATTTCCTCATCCAAATTAGTCACATGATGCTTGGGTTTGAATTTAAGGGGCTCAAGATTGACCCCACGATTCAAATTCCCAAACTCTCACCCTTTTCAATTTGGAAGTCAACATGATACACCTTTTTGTGACATCTTATGTCTTGATATTTAAAGACATCCATTTATGCAATTAAGTCATAACTTGAATCAATTCTAGAAACATTTGAATCTGCAGCCTCAAATGAACTTGTCACATAAAAAAATGCATAGATGCTATGCTCTTAATCATATAGTGTGCATAGCTATATGTGTGGTTAGCTTGTGGCTAGCATCTCTTAATTAAGTTATATGATTATTAACATAGTTTTATATAGGTAGTTAAGTACAACATCCATGACATAACTATGGTATATATAGGAGGTAGTGGTTAGTTTATCATCATATTGCAAATTATTTTTTATTAGATACTTTTAGAGGTTTGCCTCCTCAAAGTGGCTTAACATTCTCAAGTATTCTCAAGAATATATAGGCCACATGAACGCTCGATAATGTTGTTTTCAAATATTAGTTTTCAATATGATTGTTGACCCAATTGCACTCCATTGGAGTGAGGATGGAGGAGGAGGATTGATGTATAAATTTTCTTTATTCTTTTCCAAAAGCATGGGACCACCTTGTTATGGCTATTGGGAGCACTACCATCAAGTTAAAAATGGATAAGGTGATGACACTATTACTTTTTGAAGAGATACAAATAAAGACTTTTGAATTTGCTAAGTGTTGTGTGGTCTCACAACATGCCCCAAGACTGAAAGACTTGGGGACCCAAGTGAAAAAAAAAACTCTTATGGCAGGAGCTAGCAAATGGAAAGATCACCAGAAGTGAAAAGCAAAGAGAAATATTTAATATAAAAGTACTTCGTAATGTAAGTGTTTCGAGTACTGAGTACCGAGAACTAGAAACATTTGAAAAGGAGAAAGGTAATTCGAGATTGAATGGAAGGCTTTAGTCCGATGTTTGGAGTCTGGTAAGATGGAAGTCCAGTATAACCAAAGTCCGGGAAATTTCATGGGTAAAGCTGAATACCGGGTACCGGGTTGCAATGTGAAATGAAAATTTTAAATTTTGAGATTATCTAACCATTCCGGTGATCCGGTATATATGTGAGGATTTGTGATATGCTAGAAAGCGTGTTATTTATGAGATTCTTGTACTAACATTTGAATAATGGTTTTATTTACATGAGATGTTATAAATGTTTTCTTTCTTTTAGAAGGGATTTAATGTGTGGAATTTGTGTTTGCAGGAGATATAGATTGTGATTCAAAATTTGGGTATGGACGGTCATGAAAACTTGAATTGTGGATAGAATCATTTTCATTTTGGGTCACTTATTTCGGGATACTATTGGCAGAGGAGTTTGAATCCACAGGAATGTTGGAGATCTTAGTATTTCACATGTGACGGATAAAAAGTGCCAACCTCTAAGGAAGCCCATTCCTGAGAGTAGTAGAACTGGAGCCAAGTGATGTGTGGGGGTGAAAATTCCACTTATTCATTTTGAATGTATGGGAAGTTCCTACACACTATCCTAATTCGAAGTATCATCCCAACGATGATTAAAGATTAACACCCGAATCTAGCTTCAATGTGTAATTGGAGTTGACTTCCATTGAATTTGATTACAATTCTCTTATTGGTCACTACATTCCACGTGCCTTGATGTGATTGGTCCCTTGGATTTCCTCTCATGTATTTGTTTTATCCTATTTGAGCCTTGTGTTCTATAAAAGGCAACAGGATCCCCTTTTTTTATTTTAAGTTCACAATTTGTGGATGTCGGAAGAGCATAATTTTTTTTAAGTTATGTTATTTTTTCTTGTTTTCTGAATCATTCCAATGTAAAACTTTGTATGCACGTAGACATTGATTAATATCAAAGCCAAGTAGATAGCTACCTATCTCATGAATCTTTTGTAGCTGGTTTTGTTAGTTCAGCCGAACAAGACTGTATGTTGTGTCGTTTAAGGGTGTATACATAACCTACTTAGTGTCCACAAATGAAACCCCTCTCTTTAAAAACTTGCACCATTTTATATGTAGTTGTGAAGCAATTTGGTGAAGTATAAAGCGGTTTGCTTTGTTTTAATTGATTCTTTGGGGCATGCATGGAGAATAACCGGGAGAAAATTTTATTTTTCAATATTTTTATGCTTTATTTTAGATTAGATGTTTAAATCCTTGAAAATGTTCCAAAATTAAAAAGAATGAATGGAATTTTATTGAAAATCTTTCATTTTCTATGAAATTGCTGAATGCTTAATGCTAAATCTACTTAAGTGATAACAAAGAATTTGTGATGCTCATGAAATATTATTGCAAATATTTTGATTTCACGATATTTTCCTTTATGATCCAATTGAAAATTCATTGTCTAAAATATTTAATTGAAAACCATAGTCCCTTTGAGATTAACAACAATATCACATCAAAACCTGAAAGCGACCCTAGTGCAACTATGACCTGGATATCGAAGACTTGGGATTGAACTAAAGCCAATCTTTTCCTGTTAAAGCAGAATCCCCTTTATGTTGTCTTTGTTCCATATCTTTCAAGAAGGATAGGCTCTTTGTGGTCTTGTCTGTGAAGAATTTATTCGCCTTGTTTATTGCGAGTAAAATCATCATCAATAGGAACTAGCGCTAGAAGGAGGGCCATCTTTAATATTTTAGGCCTTATTCTTTTGAATTAGAGGGCTATACTTTGAATTATGAGTCCTGAGTTTTGTGAGGAGCTTGTAAAGCGAAAATTGAGTGCAAGCTAGCTTTTCAATATGGAAGTTGAAAAAATTTGGAAATTTTTTTACCAAAAATTACATCCTTTGAGTTTATTCCCTTTTGCTAGAGTCATCGAGTGTAGAATTCATGATACAATTGATCACGGTGAACTCAAGTGTGAATTTTTTTTAACTAGGGTAAGTTTGGCCATAAGTAAAGTAATTTTGTTAATAGAAGAAGTTCTAATTGCTAAAAGAAAGGATTTGTTAATGAGAAAAATGTTTAACCCTAGTGGAATTGGAAATATTAAAAAACTAATCGATACATCAAAATAGTTGGAAAACTATAATTATTATAAAGAAAATCCTAACATTTTGCAAGGAAATAGGTGAGAATGTCGAGATTTAGAAGTATTACATCACAAATGAGGAAACAATATTGATGAATCATCATTCTCCTTATATGTGGAAAAATAAAATAATGAGGAGTGGGAAAATCAAGCGGGAAACGCATGTATTTTGCTACAAGTTGAAAATTCACAAGCTATAAAAATAAAATTTCCTAATTTTATACAAGATACAGAGTATCAAATTTTTAATTTTTCTCTCTTTGATAACAATATAAATAGTGATTGTAAGGTAGGGGGACCTCCATGTGCAAGGCCCTAGGTCATGGAGGGCCAAGATGCGGAAAGTTTCCCTAACTTACCTCAGCTAAATGTGATGTTTAGGGTATGAGGATGAGAATGATGAGGACTATAAAGTCCTGCAACCACTCTACAATCCCAAGTTTCAAAGTGGGGCTAGGTGAGCCGGTTTTGAGGTTCAACACTGCGCCTTAGGGAGCTCTTTGCCCGAGGACGTAAGTGTGATCCTTGGAAGACAGTGTGGCGTGCTGGCATCTCTAAAGTGTGTTGGTGTCCGTACGACTAAACAACAATAGAGACAAGGTCAAACCTGTTAAAATAGACTAATGACCTAGCTAACTAACTAAAGGGCTAGAATGATGTGATTAAGTAAATAAAGTACTCCCTAATAGTATAAAGCAAAAATGCAAGAGTAAAAAGGGCAAGAATGATCTCACTAAGAAATTCGGTCACCAGCTAGCTCCTCAAAAGTACGTCCACCTACACGCAGAAAGAGAGAAAATGTTGGGTGACTATATAGGGGCCTGCCTCAGTCAGACTCCCATTTAGGTGTTTCCACCTCCACAGTCAGCCAAAGAAACAAGATAAAGAGAGCGATATAGTGAAAAGCACAAAAGCACTACAAAACAGTAAAGTGCTAACTCAACCAAGTGATAGAAGGAAAGGAAGGGAAGCTTACCACCTCCTCCAAGAGCACTCAAGGCTGCTTGGAGGAGAAAATGAGAGTACTTGAGCCTTTGCTGCAATGGTGTTTCGTTCCCAACTTGCTCTACCAAAGATGTAATGTTGTGTTTGCTACAATGAGGTGCTAGTATGCTGCTTGAGAGCTTAAGAGTGAGTGAGGTAAGCTTGTGAATTGAGTGAAGAGTTGGATTGAATGCTTAGAAGGTTGGAATGATTGTGGAAGGAATGAATTTGAAGAAGGAATGAAAGAAACAACCATATTCAGGTCGGTCGGCCGAAGGAGGCGTTACAACTTGACTCCCAATGGGAAGTGTAATGCCTCTGTAGGTTTAGCCACATGAATTTGCTAGGGACATAAGTGCGCTGCATGGACATCTGCATGCCACACTGGCATCCCCAACAGAAATGCCTCCATTGACACTCAAAATGGGTGCCAAGTGGGATGCAAGCAGTAGGATTAGGTGGAATTAAGCCTTCAAACTTGGTTTTCTAAAGTGGAGAGGGACAAAAGGGGATTTACACATGGGGTGTAAATTCACTCCTATACAGTGATATATCTTGGTCTAACAAAATACAAAGTGAAGACATGGTCAAAGACATGAAGATTTTTAGAGGAGGAGAAAGTAGAGAAATGGACACAACCGTTCATGGAAATGGACCAGTGCTAGAGGAAGGTGTATACACCTAAAAACAATCATGGCATTTAATTAATTAAATACTAGTTATTTAATTAATATTCGACTACGTATAAATAAATTCTCAATTTATTTATATTGTTTGCCCTTCTCTAATTCTCCAAATCTAAAATCATATTCTTCTAAATTAATTAAATAAACAAGGATCCATAAACTTGTTTTATTTAATTAATCTTCACTAATCTTGATTAGGAATTAAAGCACATGTCTACAAATTTTTATGCCACCTTAGCAAGGTCACATGAAATTAAATAATTCTAATTTTTAATTAGAATTATCCTCAACCAATTTCTTTAAAAAGCACATGGCAAGTATTCCTCACATACTTCCACCAATTGAGCACATGGTCTTTTCTTCACACACTTGAGTCTTCCATCCAAATGGAATGTTGCCCATTGGTCAAGAGATTCTTCCATCCAAATGGCATGTTGTGTTTGGTCAAGGGGACAACATCTTGATTCTCTCCATCTCCACCATCCATTATTCTTGTTCGAATCTAGATCATTGATCATTGCCACCTCACCAGATGCTTGGAAAAGGCTATAAATACAACCCTTGGGCATTGCATTTGGTATCTACATTTTGAATAAAGTTATTATGTAGGTTTATTGTTGGATCATTTTGGAGTCTTATAGTTACATATAGCTTCATGTTTTTCCTTGCATTTACATCTTAGCTTTAAATTTTGCTTCATAGTTGCATTTTAGATTAGTTCATTTTTAGTTTGCATTTGAGCATATGTAGAATCATATATAGATCATTCTAGTTCAATACCATAACATCCACCTCCACTTGTTCATTTATCATACTCTCCATTATCATTTCCATCACATATTTTCATGTAGGAAATGCAATAGTTTGCATATTAAATATCAAATCTCGTTTCCTAAGTTGTCATTTTAACAACCATTGTGCACATAGAAATATGAGGGCCAAATGGTTTAATAAATCCTTAGGAATAGAGGACAATGAGACATTCTCAAAAGATTTGTTGAAATTGCTAAATAGAGTGGTTTACTTACTTGCAAATCTTTGATATAAATCATTTCATTAAGGTTTGTGTTGGTACTAACTTTACACATTTCACACACACACAAAATGGCGCCCACCATGGGGCCTTGCCCCATTTATTTTTAACATGCTGGAAAATTTATGTTCACAGGTTTGGACATGAGACTTCTAGCGCTTCTTGCAACTATTTTGGCACCTTCTGCACCTGTTTTAGCGCCTTCTGCACTTGTTTTAGCACCTTTTGTCTCTATTTTGGCACCTTTTGTCTCTGTTTTGGTGCCTTTTGTACCTATTTTGGCACCTTTTGTCTCTGTTTTGGCACCTTTTGCACTTTTTGTGGTGCTTTTTGTCTCTATTCTGGCGCCTTTTGCAGTTTCCCTATTTTTCACTAAATTCAAAGGCTAATACTTTGTGTTGTTGTTTTGTAGGTTTCCCAGATTCGCTATCAAAGACTCAAACATAAACTACTGACATATTGGAGGGGTTGGAAGTAATTTACTTGTTTCATTTTGGTTAAGTTAGGAACATAGCTTAATTAAAAGGTTAATGAACACCATGTTTTTCGTGCTTGATGAATGGTAGGCATATGCTCTCCCCTTAACTAGGTGACCAAAAAGCTAGACCCATTCTTGTTTATTTGTGAGTGTGAGTGGGGTATATGGTGTGTGTTCTCTCTTTATTCATGCAAAATAAAGATTGATCGAACTACGAGTATATTTGCTTGACTTTATTTATCTTAGAAAGCCTGCCTTGTGGGAAAAGTAATCACCCAAGGGAACAACCCAACCAGTAACACAAGCTAAATCCAAGTGAATTCCAGTCGGTATATAAATGTGGATACTAGAACAAATGCCAGTATCACAACGATAGTTCCAACGAGAAGGGCAACAATGGTCTCTCGCCGCATGGATTATCCCCCATGAACGAAATGCCCGTACTAAAAACCTTGTTATAGTTTGGCCAAAAACCTTTATCTATTCTTTGGTGCAACAACGGTCATTGCGAAGGCATCCACATTCTCGCAATTTTTAGTAGAGATGAGAAATATTCCATGGGAGATTCATGGGTATTGGTGCTTGGCTAACCCTAGAAGTGAGTGCAGTGGAGGGGAGCTAGTGGGGTCAAGCATCTAGTCATCCACTAAGAATAAGTGTGGTTGGGGTAAAACCCACATGTAATCCAAAAGAATACAGTCTTTCACAACCTTAAGAGCGTATAGTGCTTGATGTGTCTTTATCAAAGTGTTTTCAAAAAAAATTTCAAACAAAACATCACATGTGAAAGTGAAAACCATGATTCAAAATTACATTCATTGAAACAACCAAGTCTCCAACTGGAAAATCAGAAAAACCAAACAAGCTTTCAAGAAACAGTGTTATAAATCCTTTTGGTGCCTTCTACCCCTATTTTGGCACCTTTTGCAAAACACAAAATAGTGACCTAGGTCTTCCTATCTGACAATCAGTCTCATCCCAGGAATCCTCAATAGTATTCAACCAGTCCTTAGGCAAAACAGAGTCTAAACATGTGTTTTACCAAATGATTTCACGAAAGATTAAAATTCAGAAACCAAAGTCCAAACCTCTTAGTCCAAAAGAACATCAAAGATGGCTATCAACACTTTACAACTTTAGAGAGAGGTTGACCTTCAATTTCTACAAAATAGCTTGCAAGAACAGTCCTGAATTATACATCTTTTACTACTGTCAAAATCCAAGACTTTTCCAAAGATTTGAGTATCTCATCTCACAAGTTTGAACCAAAATTTCAGAATTTTCTCAAGTCCAAGATCATTCCTTAGATACATTAGAAGTCTAAACTTGTTAAAAATAACCTCTACAAGTAGAATTCTCCAAACTAAACCTAGATCTAAACATCTCAAAGTGCCTAAATCATCAAACTCATCATATCTTTGATTGCTAAGTGTAGTTTCATCATCGGGATTTTTCATCCTTTCATCACAAAACAAATAGTATACAATCAAATCAAACTTATTCCTATCAAAAGAATTTGTCATTCTATTCGACTTAGTTTTAATTCTTGGCACTATTCCAAACAAAGATCAAATTTAGACAAAGTATAACACTTGCATGCCCGTTCAAACAAGGTTGCAAAAATGAAAACTTAAGGAAAAAGGACTTGAAAATCAAAACATTGAAGAGTCAAATCTTGAAACTCCAACCATTGAAACTCCAATCATTGAGACACAAAAGCATAAACTCAAAGAACAAGAAATTGAAACTCAAACCACCATGGCTGAAATAGATGAGGATCATTTGAATGCTTTAGCTCATCAAATGAAAATCCTTCAACAAAAAAATTGGGATATGCAAAGGGAAACAACCACAGAAGGATATTTGTTGTGAGACATCTATTCTTATCCATCTGATAGAAATACGGAAATGACACCTTCTCCACCAACAACTACATCATCCAAGTTCAATTTCTTTGAATTCTTGAAAAATTTAAATGAGAAACCCAAATCAAAGTCTTCAAACACAAAGGATATTGAAAAATATTTCCATGTCATGCATCTATCTTCACCTCCCATAAGTCAAAATAAATCTCAGGATTCTTTCACCCAAGTTAACAATTCCATCCAACCACCTTCTTTTATCATATATTCTGTATTAAATGATTCATGTCAATCTCAGTCCAAACCATGTTATCATAGACTCCTCTACACCTCACGATCAAAACATTCTTTCCACTTCATCCGATGATACCAAAATTCCACAAGTTCTTCCAATCTTTGACCAAGACCCCATCTCTCAAGAATTCTATGATGATCCCCTCCTTTCACTTTTCACCCACAATGATTCCTTTCCATCTCAAGAGAAAAGTATTCTTCCAAGTTCTTCTTCCACCCCATCTAATGAATTCATACCATCTCATGATTCCATTGCATCCTAGGAGCATGATAATTCTTCCATCCTATCTAATGGTGTCCTATCACTCGATGATTAAGATATACTTTCTACAAAATATTAGGATTCTCTTCCTCATCAAGATCAAGATATGTTTCCATCCAAGGATATCCATTCATTTGATGATGATGTTCATCCTTCTCAAGATCAAGATATGCCTTTCACACCACTTCATGATGATTCCATACCTAATAAAGAGAAAGTTACTTCATCTCCTACACCTCATGATCCTTTTCCAAGTCAAGATCAAAGTACCCCATCATCCCCATGTCAAGATCCTATCACACCTATACAATCTATTCATGAACCCCACACCTACAAATTGGGATCCTCCACCTTTATCCACTCCAGTTTATTTCCAACACCTATCCTTTCATCCATATCATATCCTCCCCAAAATGGACTTGCATCTTGTTTCACAAACAATACCTATCCCATTGGTAAACGAATGTGTCAAAGTATGAACTACAAAGGAAAGGTATTAGGCCTTCATGAACAAGGTATCCTAGAACCCCTTTTTGCTCAATAAAATTCATATTATCATGGCCTTGGTTATATGCCTAAGTATCCTAGTCCTTCAAATCTACCATCTATCCTAGGTCCTCATCCTAATCCACCAAACCTTCCATCTATCCTATGTCCTCATCCTATTTCATCAAACCTTCCATCTATCCTAGGTCCATATCCTATTCCTCAAGAACAACAAAAGCACACATCCTTGACGCCCTTTCAAAATTATACCTACACTCACTCATCCATAATACCTCCATACCATTCATGTCAACTCACCCCTCACATTGCTCTTGGAAGCAATTTGGGTGCCAAATGTCAAAAGCTTCCATATCAAAATCCACATGTGTCAAAGGATCAACATGTCTCCTTGAAGAGGCATGCAAAAATAAAAGAAATTTTGATAAAAAATCAAAAGAAAAATAAAAAAGGCCACAAAGGCCCATCAAAGCAAAAAGAAAAATTTCCAAGACCACAGAGGTCCATAAATCAAAAGGAAATTTCAAAAGGCCACAAAGGCCCATCAAAGAAAAAGGAAAAATTCCTAAGATCACAAAGGTCCATAAAGAAAAAAGAAAAATCTCAAAGGCCACAAAGGCCCACAAAGAAAATATCAAAGTCAAAAGTCATGTAGATTCCAAAAAGTCTCATAGAAGCAATAAAATATAAATTGGCATCAAATTTGCTAATCCAAAAGCTTCCTCCAATTTTCCATATACAAACCTATCACTTTCCAAATCCATTTTTCCTCCATCACTCCACCACCCTTCAAGGTGTGTGCCAATGTTGATCTTGCAACCCTTTCCATCTATCCATCAACAAGTCTTCCCACCTCCTATACATTACTCAACATTCATTCCCCATTGTTCTCCTTTAATCCAAACCTATGGATAAGTCCTTATTTCTTCCATTATACCTTTGATAGGCCAACATTTATGAGTCTAATCCCCATTGCCATGGTTTATTAAAGGAATATTTGGTCGTGAAACTTGATGCTTAAGTCCTTCTTCCATCTTCCTATCATGCATATATTATCCTCCACATTTCCCACCTTTGATCTCGACAAGGTTAAGGATCTTCTTGAACATCATATATCTTATCCTATACACTTTATCCATATCTTTTGTCCCATATCTTTCGTCTTATCCATATTCCATCATTCTTACTAGATACATCCTTCTTCTCATCCTTGGTCTTGATGAGGAATAGGGGAAAAATACTTGAGCCTTGTGTCCATATCTTACCTAGTTGATCTTGATCATCCCATTCATTATCCTCATCCTTTCATTCTTCCATTCCATATCTCCTAGCTTATCAAATTCCATGTCATCATGTCCCTTTGCAATCTTGAATCTTATCATGTAAATCATATTTGATCTGAGCTGTAAAACATTACCCCATCCTCATATCTTTTGTCAATCAATCATCAACAATCATCAATCTTATCGTACTTAGAGGAATTTAGTGATCCTAAGTACTTATTATCATCATGCCTTATGGAATCAATCATTCCTAGCATCCTAATCAATCAACCATTATCATCTTTCGACAAGAGATATGTTGCTTGTGCGACATGTTTTGCAATGAATCTTTCAGTTTGATCTATCATTTATCCATAGTTGCATTACCACTTTTGTGGGGCATCTTGTTCCTTCAAACAATCATATCATATTAGTGCATCAAAAAATGTCTTGAAAAAATATAAAAAATATAAAAAATGCAAAAATCCAAAAAAATTAGAGAAAGGATTGAAAACAGTAAAAAAAAAGCAAAAAAAAGATAAAAAATACAAAAAAAAATCAGAAAAAGAGAAAAATACAAAAAAAGGGGTCAAAACAATAAAAAAACCAAAAAATGTGAAAAAGTGCAATAAAAACAAGTAGTGAAAACCTGGCAATAGGCGCTATTTGTGATAGGTTAGCTTTTCCATCTATTTGAGCATGTTGACCATTCGCTTTCACCATTCACTTTCACCATCCATCTGCCTATCCTCAGAAAGCTCCATGTACATATCCTGGCATCGTGGTCATGTCTCACCCTAGACTGGGGGAAAAATCCTAAACTCATTGGGGGAAAATAAACTTTGAGCTTGAACCAACGAACAAACAGTAGTAGTATAACACAACCCAAAACAATGATCATAGTACAAATCAACATTGAACATCAATCACACAAACAAAAATGCATCAAACACCCAAATCAAAACAACCAAATCAAATCAAAAGCGAACTTCAAATGGATGATATTCTTTTTGAATCATGGGTTTATCACGATAAACACAAATGTTCAATTGTTATACTTGGATTTTTGTTATCATATCTTTGGAGCACCTCGATGATGTATCGAACTAGAGGAGCAGGAAGGAGTATGATTTTTCTTTGTTTGCTATCTGTGAGTTGATCATTATTACTGTGAAAATTTTCATGAGATGTTAACTTTCACTATAAAACATCATGGAAGTAGTACTCAAGTCATCATGGTCTAAATATACCATTGATGCTTGTACTCACTTTCAACATTTTAAAGGCCCAATGATGATAAAAAGCATGAAAAATTAGCTATTATGAATGACAACTTTTGCATATGAGATCTGCATGGTTAGAATAGAGTGCATCCATGTTAGTTTGCATCTATATTTATGGGATTTCCAAAGCTACAACAATGATATTATCTCTTGCATTAAGGGATTGAGTACACTTGACATTGCCAAAAACACATCATTTTCATATAGTTACACATCACTTGCATTATCATCAATTAGAAAACACTCTCATTTAGTTGCATATCACTTGCATCAGAAAACATCACACATAATTTGCATCACATCCATACATTATCAATATGAGCATCACACTTCATTACATATCATTAAATTGCATAATCAAATCCATTTCACATAGTATAAAACATCATTTGCATAAATCCATAAAACCATATAGAATCATCCATCATTGCATACATTCTCATAGACATAAGTACCATCACACAATCATTTCATATACACATTCATTCATTCATTACATCTGAAAAGTACAAAAACATCAAAATTCATCACATATCATTGGCATAATAAAATCCATCACATGCATCATATGGACATCTGTCATAAAGAATCATAGACTCATAACACATCAATTGCATCATCATTGGCATCCATAGCATATCATAACATCAAGATCATCATGATGAACATGGAAATTAAATGCATATCATAATCATCATCATAACATGGAAATTAAATGCATCATAGACATCTATCATCATATCAACACATAGATCCTAATCATCACCACATATCATATATACCTCAAAATAATGTCAAGTGTACAAAGGATATCCAAATATTGAGAGGCACATCATCAAAAATGGCAGAAATCATGTCTCAACTGAATCAGTGTATACATCAGGTCTCGGTACATCATTAAGTCTCAGTACATTAATTAATCCTATATTGGGGCATATCAATCAATCAACGATGATAAACCACATCAACTGATAATATCTAAATCGTCCTGCACCAAATGTGAAATCATGTCCCACATCTTTAGGAAGTGTTCCCTAGACTGAAGAATTCTAAAATCCTCCTTTGATCATAACATATCGCAAATCAACATTCTTATCAATCAATCAACCCATCAATCAATCAAAATCAATCAGCCTATCAATCTAATCAGCTTTGGTGAGACGTTGATCGAATCTCGTGAGCATCAATTTATCATTTCAACCTCACCTATCATGAGGTTCATCAATCAATTCAACCTCACCTATCATGAGGTTCATCAATCAATGCACCTCGCTTATCATGAGGTTCATCAATCAATGCACCTTACCTATCATGAGGTTCATCAATCAATCAACCTCGCTTATCATGAGGTTCATCAATCAATCCAACCTCACCTATCATGATGTTCATCAATCGATCCAACCTCACCTATCATGAGGTTCATCAATCATTGATCCTCACCTATCATGACGTCAATCATCAATCTATCATTGATCCTTGCCTATCATGAGGTCAATCATCAAGCTATCATTGATCCTCACCTATCATGAGGTCAATCATCATCATCCTATTATTGAACCTCACCTATCATGAGGTCAATCATCATCATCCTATCATTGATCCTCACCTATCATGAGGTCAATCATCAAGTATCACATCAACATCATCAAATCAATCAATTGAACGCGATCATCAAACATCAAACATAAGGAGACAACATAAGGCATCAATTAATCAATTAATCAATTTGGAAAGATCAATCTTCTTTTTTGGGAGATAAATCGTTTCTAGATCATAAAATTTTGAAATCATCATCAAATCATCAAAAAATCCTCAAATTCAAAAATTCACCAATTTATCTCCTGAGGGGGCATATATCCGTCATCACCTGAAAATCAATGTCTGGGGCATCGTTTGGGGCATCGAAAACTTTTCTTAGCATTGATATCAAATTTTTCTTTGAAGCAACGTGTAAACACATTACTTCAAAGAGGGGCAAAATGTATACACCTAAAAACGGTCATGGCATTTAATTAATTAAATACTAGTTATTTAATTAATATTCGACTACGTATAAATAAATTCTCAATTTATTTATATTGTTCACCCTTCTCTAATTCTCCAAATCTAAAATCATATTCTTCTAAATTAATTAAATAAACAAGGATCCATAAACTTGTTTTATTTAATTAATCTTCACTAATCTCAATTAGGAATTAAAGCACATGTCTACAACTTTTTGTGCCACCTCACCAAGGTTACATGAAATTAATTAATTCTCATTTTTAATTAGAATTATCCTCAACCAATTTTTTAAAAAAGCACATGGCTTATTCCTCACACACTTCCACCAATTTTGGAGCACATGGTCTTTTCTTCACACACTTGAGTCTTCCATCCAAATGGCATGTTGCCCATTGGTCAAGAGATTCTTCCATCCAAATGGAATGTTGTCTTTGGTCAAGGGGACAACATCTTGATTCTCTCCATCTCCACCATCCATTCTTCTGGTTCAAATCTAGACTGTTGATCATTGCCACCTCACTAGATGCTTGGAAAAGGCTATAAATACAACCCTTGGGCATTGCATTTGGTATCTACATTTTGAATAGAGTTATTATGCAAGTTTATCGTTGGAGCTTTGGAGCATTTTGGAGTCTTATAGTTACATATAACTTCATGTTTTTCCTTGCATTTACATCTTAGCTTTAAATATTGCTTCATAGTTGCATTTTAGATTAGTTCATTTTTAGTTTGCATTTGAGCATATGTAGAATCATATATAGATCATTCTAGTTCAATACCATAGAATCCACCTCCACTTGTTCATTTATCATACTCTCCATTATCATTTCCATCACATATTTTCATATAGGAAATGCATTAGTTTGCATATTAAATATCAAATATCGTTTCCTAAGTTGTCATTTTAACAACCATTGGCACATAGAAATCTGAGGGCCAAATGGTTTAATAAATCCTTAGGAATAGAGGACAATGAGACGTTCTCAAAATATTTGTTGAAATTGCTAAATAGAGTAGTTTACTTGCAAATATTTGATATAAATCGTTTCATTAAGGTTTGTGTTGATACTAACTTTACACATTTCACACACACACACAAAAGGTAGAGTATGGTCGCATCAGATGAAATGTGTGCAATTGATCTTTAATAAGTTTGTTTTCATACATATGAGCCAAGTTATTGGTAAGTACGCTTTTGAATTTACGATTATTAAATGCAGAAAATTTAAGATAATTCATTGTTATAGTAGAACATTGGAAATTTTATTAAATGAATTCAAAGATAAACCTGCTGTAATTCTGACTAAATTTGCAAAAGAAATAGACGCAAAAATTGAAATAAATTGCTTTATTAGGGTTAATATTTTGTTATTTTAGAGTTAGAGTAGTTAGGGTTAGTTTTCTTTTTGTAGGGTTTTGTTTGTTTTGTTTTCTTTCTTCATTTTTTCTTTTGTTTTTTTTTTCTTTCGTCTGCCTTTGCATTAGCAAAATTAGAAAATTCTACTTAAACCTATCTTACACATGATAGTTAATTCAAACATTTGTAAAATTGAACTATGAAATGTGAAATGATAAAACCATACACAGTAAAACATGCTTTAAAACGCACCAAAAAGTCATATATATATGTGTGTGTGCGTGTGTGTATCACGTATATACATGATATATCGAAAATCCTTGTTTCAAAAGATTAAAAAGTCAAAAAAGAGTGAGAAAAGTTGTAGATAGTAGTAGCCATTCAGTCAATGTGGGACACCTCTTTTTTCAAGGCTAAATACCCTATATAGGTGAGTTTTCGGTGAACTTCGAAGTCACAAATTTGGAGATCAGCAAGGAATGAATGAAGTGGAACCACTTCCCCATGTTCCAGGAATTGAGGAATATCATCCATGGAAGGAATCCCAATGGTCAGGTGTGCAACAAATAAAATGGTATCCAGATTCTCCAAATATTCAGGCTTCACTATCAAATTGGCAGTCGAGCAAACATCTTCAACAGGTAGCCCAATATCTAGAAGTGATGCTACAAAATGAGAAGCCACATCAGAATAGAAGCAAAAGTAGCAACTGGATTCAACATACTTTTCCCCAAGGACTAAGCACAAGTTTGGCACAGTGAAACTGGAAGTTCTAATGAAGAAAAACTTTTCAAGCCTTTGCGGTGTGATGCTCCCTAAGAAAACATTCTTTCAGTGAGAAAAACTTAAGAAAATTGGAGTATCCATGGCCAAGAAGCAAATGCAAATGTATAGAGAAAAATTACAAAAATAAGATAAGAAAGCTAGAGAAATAAAAAAGGTGTGAAGAATTAGAGAATGAATGCAAAATTTATAGAGCCGTAAGAAAGTTGCGTACATAGTTGCCTCGAGTGAATTCTTGGAAACCGTAAGCAAGGTGGCAACTAGATAATTATCTTCAAAGCTAAAGGTTAAATCAAATTAATTCTTTGCACATAGTTGGTGATAAATTGCTTCAAATTTGAGTAGTATGAAGATTGCAAATCAAGCAAGTTGAAGATTTCGAAGTAATAGTGGTCATTTCATTTTTTTAAGAGTTGTACATTAATTATAGAGGTACTTATGTGTGCAGAACATAAAGGAAAATGGAACCGGTAGGGCAGTACACGCCATCACCTGAGTAAGTTGAGAGAATAATACATGTAAATTTAATGCAGAATAATGTGATCGTGTTTCAAGGTAATCATGACATTTTCGATCCATTAATGAAGTGCAGCGTCATCAAATCATAATTGCTAGCATAATTTTTAGTAGTTGCATAAAATTTAATCGGAAGGGTGGT
>VDFB02000007.1:150840576-151065178 GCA_007258455.2 Sequoia sempervirens | reverse complement strand
AATAAAAAATCAAACTCACATGAAATTAAATAAATCTATTTATTTAATTTGGATTATCTTCAACAATCGTGAAACAAACTTCCCAAATAGAAAATTAATTTCTCTGTTCCTATGCAATGTTGTTCCCGTGGGTTCGAAGACAAGCCTCCATTCTTCTCTCCAACCTCCCAACATCTTCCATCTTCCTCTCAACCTCTCCATCTCTCACCATTCAAAATTACTAGAAATCCTCACATCCATTGATCTTTTCCAACTAGGCTCTTGCCTGCAAAAATCTATAAAAGGGACTATCAGGTCTCTGAAAAACATAGAAGCTTTCATATAGGAAAACTATACTTAATTAGCCTTCCAGCATCCATAGCCTTTAGAATCATAGCATAGCATAGTTTAGCATATTAGCATTTCATATCATGGCTTATTATCCTCATATCATAGTTTTAGAAGCATCCATAATTTACAGCCCCTATGCATATCCATATCAGAATTTCACTCCACTAGCATATAGGATAGAGAAGTAATCTCCCTTTGCATACTCATTCTACAGGTTGCCATTCTAAGAAGCTTTGCTTATACAATCTGAGAGCAGCAGCTTCAAGAGAATCACTAGAGATAGAGAACAATGGAACGATTCTGAAGAAGATTTGTTTGATTTCATTTCAATTTATCTTGCTTTCTTTAGTTTAATGTTGCATTGGTGTTTTTATATTGTCTCATTTTGATACTAACATTTCCCACACACATTTTTTGCACCCACCATGGGGCACTTGCCCCAATTTTTACACCTTTTCATAGGTTTTTTCTGACATGTTATGGCTAAAAGAGTGTATTAGCACATTAAACACACTTTAGAACAATTCACACCCAGTTCAATGCCCTTCAGGGATCCCTCGGCACCCTTGATAGATTTTGCAGCGCCCTTGATAGATTTTGCAGTGCCCTTGACAGATTTTGTAGCGCCCTTGACAAATTTTGTAGTGCCCTTGACATATTTTGCAATTCCCTTGATAGATTATGCAACGCCCTTGACAGATTTTGCAATGCCTTTGATAGATTTTGTAGCACCCTTGATAGATTCTATAGTGCCCTTGATAGATTTTGTAGTGCCCTTGACAGATTTCACAACGTCCTTAGGTGATTCCTTAGTGCCCATTAACTCTATTTTAGCGCCCTTGATGTCTGTTTTAGTGCATTTTTAAAATTTTGCAATTGTAATTTGTAGTTACTTAAGTAAGGTTTGACTGGATCTAATGCGACGACGGCCAGTAAGGATTTTAAAAGAATGAAGCAATCCAAGGATAGTCACTTAATTGAAATGAAGCAACCGTAGGATAGTCACTTAAATGGAAAGAATGAATCAATCCTAGGATAGTCATTTCATCTTTTATTTTGGACTAAAAAGAACTCCATGTCTTTGTGAAGCAATATCTTCACCTAGCATAGAAAATTGTTCATTTGGGATTAAAATTGAACTCTTGTTTGCTTTGATTAAAATGGTGATAGGCCTATGCTCTCCCCTTAACTGGGTGATCAAAATGCCAAACTCATCTATTTCATTACATGCAATTTCAAGCTTTGATAATACCTTTTAGAAGGCTTTTCGTAGTGGGAAAAAGTACTCACCCTATGGGAATTACCTAAGTGGGAACAACTAAAGCCAAGTTTTCCAACCCACTTTAATCAAATGCGGATGGTTGATGAAAATCCCATTCAACGGTAGTATGCATTGATAACCATCCCCAAAGCCTTTGTTCTAAAGTTTGGGAGGTCTCTCGAGGGAGTCTATCATTTACCTCACTGAACGGAAACCCTTACTACGAACCTAGTGTAGTATCTAACCGAAGTCAGTTTCTGAACATCCTAATAATCACAGTGAAAGGGAGGGAAGAATCTACCCCCAAGATACTCAACATATAACTTCCAAGGACCATTTACTCAAGGGATCCAATATCCACTTATGTCACTCTGAGTATGTGCCTAGAAAAGACAAAAACACGGGTGCCCTTTCGGGGGTGACATGGCTATGTGAGTCAACACAGTTCTAAGATGTGGGCTGTTGATTATTATGATGACCTACTTGAGTACTAAGAGTGAGTCTGTTTGATCTATCTATCATGTGTAAAACCTATGACAAGAATTTTTGAACAACATTTTCGTCATACACTTAATGTTTAGAATAAGACTTAAAAACAACTATTCTACAACTTGCTTGATGTTTCTTTGAAGCATTAATTCAGTAAAGATCATCCAAAACTCACAATCACATTGATTACTCCCATGTTAAGAGATTGGAAATCCACAACCTTTCTTAAGAAATCCATTCTCAAATGAATCAAAAATCCAAAGAAACCACTTAGTTACAAGAAACTATTGAAGAAAAGATGATTCTTGTACCAAATCCAAAAGGTTTACTTAAACATAGAACATTTCTCCATTGATACCATGACTATGTTAGAGGTTTCATTGATGATTATGTTGCAGAACCATTATACTCACGAGCTTTCTTTCAAAGAAGAGCCCTTTCTCAAAGGCACAACCATAGTCAGCACATTCATTTTTGTTATATTCCCCAACCTGCAATTGAATATTCTACTTGTCCAAATCAATTTCTGCAATAGAGAACTCAATCACATTAGGCATTCATCACAAAATCCATCTTTTATGAAGCTACAATCAAACTTCATAAAGTGCAAAATCATCCTTTTCTTGATCTTTTGCTTAAATTCCCACCAATGGGATTTTCATCCTTTCAATTAGGGAACAACACAAGCTAAAGACTAGAAATCTTTCAAGTCATAGAATCTTCATTCTATCCTAACTTTCATATCTATCACAAATTGCACTATTTCACTCTTTTGATCAAAAGTTAGTAGAATTTGGAACAAAGCTTATGCATGTTGTCACAAGATCTCGAAAACACATGGAAAAAGATGAAGGAGAAACTACCACAAGCAAAATGGGTGATAATAATGAGAAAGAAGAGAATGCACTTCATATAGAAGAGTTAACAGAAGAAAAGCTTCAAGAAGCAGGACAAGATCCCTAATTCCATACTCTTATGAAAAATATTTTAGAATGAAACAAAGAAAGATATTTTCTTTCATTAGCTAATCAAGGAGCTAAGTTACCTTCCAATTTTGATATAGAAGGGATTAAACAAAATCCTAAAACTCCTCCTAATGATTTTAGTGCCCTTACTCAATAGATACAAGAATTACAAGGGCAAATAAAGGAGATGCAAGGGGGCACAACAAAGAAGTATTTTTTGGATGACATATCTCCTTATCCATTCGATAGGAGTCTTAAAATGATCCCTTTTCCAAAATATTGCAAAATTCCTAAATTTGATAGGTACAATGGAAAAACTGACCCCATTGAACATGTGAGGGATTTCTGAAATATGAGTCTAGAATTCGCTTATGAAGATACCTACTTAATGCAATTGTTTCCACGAAGTTTGGGTGGAAAATCCATGGAGTGGCTTTCCAAGATCACTCCCCCCATCAAAACCTTTGAGGAGTTAATAAATCAGTTTATATCACAATATGCCTACAACATCCAACACCAAATAACCATGCTTGATCTTTGTATAGTGAAAAAAAAAGAAGGGGAATCCTTCACTACATTTTTGCAAAGGTGGAGAAGATTGTTTGCACGATATTCCCATCCTATTCTTGAAAAGGAAAGGATGGATATCTTCATCAATAGCCTAGATCAAGAATTAAGCTAGAGGCTTAATCTTCATTGTCCTAACTTTGAAAAATTGATTGAAAATGCAATCACCATTGAAGGGGCCTTGGTTAAAAGAGGAGTGATAAAACTTGATAATCCAAGTTCATCCAACCAAAACAACAATGATAAAACAAGGTGTTGGAACAGAAATAAAAATGTGGTCAATGATGGTATAGTGGATGCAAATAATCTATGAACAAGACCATCTATCTTCAACCTATCAAGTGCTCCATGAACCAACCAACAAGGAAATACAAATCAACAAGGAAACAACAAGCAAAGGGTATTTCAATATGGAAAAGGGTATACTATCATGCAAAGAATGGGATATGAAGGAAATGGTCCTATAGGGAAAAGAAAAGAAGGAATCATTGAGCCAATTCAACCTATTTCAATACATCCAAATGATAAAACAAGACTTGGATATGGGAAGGATATAGAAGGGTCAACTTCACAGCAAGCACAACAAACTCATGAAGTAGAACCAATTTCAGATAAACCCCATGAAGATGTCACTCTATAAAAATTTTATGGATCAGTTTTTCAAATGTAGAACAGTTCAGACACTGATTCCAATGAATATGAATGGGATGATGTCTCTAATGATACATTCTTCATAGAGAAAAGGGTGGATGTCATACACAAATTCGCACCCACGTTCTTACAAGGAGAGGGCTCAAAGTCTCCACTTGATTATGTTTTACAAAGCAATCATGACTCAAGTGAGGACGATTCAGATTTTAACGAGATTGATAATCAATAGGAGAATACCATCATAGACCTTGTCCATCATGAAAATGACAACCATGTCATGACTTTGACAGTTCAATACCTTACCCAACCTAATGATCCCATGCCTTTAGTTTATCTGGAACTTATTGATTGGGACAACAATGAACCTATCCATATCCCTACATTTCATGATGATGAGGATATTGTAAATTTCCTTTGTTCATCTAGTCAAGAAAACAATTCTTCCATCACAAAATCTCATACTCAAGATCTTGATAGGGAGGGTGTCAAGTCTCTTAGCTACAAAATAAATGAAATAAAAGATGGATCTATCGGTGAAAACCAAAAAAAGGGCAATGGTAGATCACAACAAGAGAAAAATAAAAAGCGAATCTAATGGTGAAAACCTTTTTGAGGCACTAAAGGATGAGAAACTTGATGCTCTTCCTAAACATTATCAAGAAAGATCTTCTATTTTGATTAAGCCCACAGAATCAATCAACATAAGTACATAAGAGCAGCCAAAAGTCTTGCAATTTGCAGCATCATTAACAGTGGAAGAAATACTAAAATTCACAGAGTTCCTGAAGGAGAATCAAATCAACTTCGCTTGGTCATATGCCAATATGCCAAGGTTAAATCCTAATCTGATAATGCATCATCTATCTATAAACAAAAGGGAAAAACCTGTGAAGCAAAAACTCAAAAAAATGCATCCACATGTTGCATTATTGGTTAAAGAAGAGTTAAAGAAACTTTTAGATGTTGGATTCATTTGGTCTATTGACTATGTTGAATGGATCTCCAATATCGTACCTATTTCAAAGCCATGGAAGGATTAGAATTTGTATAGACTTTAGAGATTTGAACAAAGCATGTCCTAAAGATGACTTCCCTTTGCCAAACATAGATATGATTGTGGATTTAACTATTGGTCATGCAATGTATTCATTAATGGATGGGTTTTTTAGGATACAACCAGATTAATATTGCACCAAAGGATCAAGATAAAATAGTGTTCACATGCCCTTGGGGTATCTATTGCTAGAACATAATGCCATTTGGGTTAAAGAATGCAGGAGCTACATATCAAATGGAAATGACAACAATTTTTCATGATATGATGCATACATTCATGGAAGATTATGTCAATGATCTGCTTTCCAAATCCAACACAAGAGAGGGACATCTAGAAATCTTGTCAAAGAT
Organism: Sequoia sempervirens; assembly: GCA_007258455.2. Classification (NCBI taxonomy): domain Eukaryota; kingdom Viridiplantae; phylum Streptophyta; class Pinopsida; order Cupressales; family Cupressaceae; genus Sequoia; species Sequoia sempervirens. The sequence goes on along the minus strand of VDFB02000007.1, from coordinate 151,059,508 downwards.
CTTTATCAAAATGGAGAAGTTCAATGTTCGACTCAATCCAAAGAAATGTGTCTTCGGTGTTAAATCTGGAAAACTCCTAGGATACATTATTTCAGAAAAGGGCATAGAGGTTGATCCAGAAAAAGTACAAGCTATAATCAACATGTTGCCACCACAAAATATCAGTCAACTCCGATCACTGTAAGGATGCCTACAATCTATCAAGAGGTTAGCTCAACTGGTAGACAAAAGCTTACCATTTACACATCTATTGCATAAAAATGTCCCATTCAAATGGGAGGAAAAGTGTGAAGCAACATTCAATCAGATCAAGCAATATCTCGTAAATCCACCAGTCCTAATTCCACCAGTTCTAGGAAAGCCACTCATAATTTATATTTCAGCAACAAAAGTATCTTTAGGAGCATTGCTAGCACAGGAGGATTCTATAGGCAAATAAAGGGCCATATACTATATCAGCAGAGCTTTAACAAGTCATGAACTAAACTACGCTTTCATTGAAAAAGCTTGCCTCGCAGTAATGTTTGCTTCTCAAAAGTTGTGACACTATATGTTGGCTCATACAGTTAAGCTAATAACCAAAATTGATCCATTAAAATACCTCTTAAGCAAAGCTACTTTAATAGGAAGACTTGCAAAATGGGTAATGATCTTAAGTGAGTTTGACATTCACTATGTGGATCGAAGAGCTATAAAAGGACAAGTCATCGCAGATCAGTTGGCTGAAGCACCTTTACAAGAAGAAAACCCAATGCACATCAAATTTCCTAATGCAGATGTCTTCACAGCAATAATTAAGAAATCATGGACATTGTACTTTGATGGATCTTACACACAACATGGCTCGGGGGCAGGGATTCTTTTTGTTACACTTGAAGGACATACCATTCCAAAATCATATCAGTTGATGTTTCCTTGCACAAATAACACGGTTGAATATGAAGCATTGCTTATACGAATGAAGATATCATTGGACTAGCAGATTATAGAATTACAAGTCTATGGTGATTCACAACTTATCATTAATCAAATTAATGATGATTATCAGACTAAAGATGATAAGCTGCTACCTTACAAGAACATGGTGGATGATTATAAAAAGTATTTTGTGGCAATCAAGTTTTCACAAATCCCAAGGATTGATAATAAAGTTGCAGATGCAATGGCTACAATTGCTTCCTTGTTACAATTATTAGAAAATCAAACATGATAGGAATTCTTAGTGGAACAATTGTTTTCTCCCGCCTATGATAATCCTGAGACCCAAATCATATGCCATTTAACTGGTTCTGATTCACTCTTCTATGGCAAGACTTATACTTATCTGAAAGATAACATCTTACCTCCGAACTTATCTCAAAACCAAAAAAGGAATTTCATATGCCAATCATCCCACTATACCTTGATCACCGATATCCTTTACCAACATGGTCTTGATGGTATGCTCCTTCAATGTATTGAACGTGATGAATATGAAAAAGCCTTACAAGAGGTTCATGGTGGTATTTGTGGAACTCATTCAAGTGGTTTAACCTTAGCCAAGGAACTTGTTAGAATGGGGTATTATTGGCCTACCATGGAGAGAGAATCTTTTACTTTTGTCAAGAAATGTTATAAATGCTAGATCCATGGGAATCTTATTCATGCACCTACACAGGAACTACATCCTTTCACTCCGACATGGACTTTTTCTCAATGGGGACTAGATCTTGGTGGTAAAATTCATCCTACATCATCAAATGGGCATAAATTCATCATCACGACTACAAAATATTTTACAAAATGGATTGAAGTTGTTCCTTTGATGACCATGACTGGTAAACAAATATCTTCATTTATCCTAAATTACATCTGTCAATATGGAATTCCAAATTCTATTATCACTAATAATGGAAGGCCTTTCAAGAATCAGGATGTTGACAAACTTTGTGAAAGATTTCACAACCAACACAGGTTCTCTACACCTTATTATCGACAAGGAAATGGTCAAGTAGAAGCTTCCAACAAAACAATCTTGAAAATCTTGAAGAAGACGGTAAATGATGTTGATCGTGATTGGCATGTCCAATTAAATCTAGCTTTGTGGGCATACAGAACCAGCATTCGCACACCAACAAGATCTACCCCATATGCCTTGGTATATGGAGCAAAAGCAATCTTACCACTAGAGGTTGAAATACCTTCGTTTAGGGTCTCACTCAAAGGCTTGATAAATGATGAAGACTACCGGGTATCTCATCTACAAGAGCTTGAATTGTTAGATGAAAGATGTCAACATGTAGCTGATCATTTGAAGGGTTATCAATAGATTATGTCTCATAGCTACAATCATAGAGTTAAACAATGGACATTTCAAGTAGGTGACTTAGTCTTGAGAGAAAATCCACATAATCAACAAGACAGAGAAAAGAAAGGAAAATTTGAACCAAATTCGCTTGGTCCATTTGTTATCATTGTAGCATACAGTTTTGGAGCATATCATTTATCTATGTCAGAAGGGGACCTGTTTGAAGAGCCAATCAACAACATTCATTTGAAGAAGTTCTATGTCTAAATCATCAAAACTAAAAATCCAAAAAACTCATAAAAAGTCTTTAAAAAATCATTAAAAAATCATAAAAAGTCTTGAAAAAATACAAAAAAATTAGAGAAAGTCCTAAAAAATCCATAAAAATCAGTAAAAGTCCTAAAAAATCCATAAAAATCAGTAAAAGTCCTAAAAAAATCCATAAAAATCATAAAAGTCTTGAAAAAGTGCAATAAAAACAAGTGGTGAAAACCTAGCAAACAGGCACTACTTGTTATCAAAATGGGCTCCTCTATCTATTAGCTTATGTCTTGCATTATCTTTATGACATCATCTATCCATATCTATCATTTGTACATATCTATCATATCCATATCATGCAATAGGAATCCTTGTGTTTCATCATGGCTTGATGAAATTTGTATATATCCATACTATTCAGGTTATGTTTACACTAGGGGCAAAAACATAGACTAAAACAAAAGAGGGGTAATGAGATTTTAGAACATCACAAATGGACAAATGATGGTTTCCAAAATGCAACATACATTGACACATCAAATCAACCACAACACCCAAAACAATCACTCAATGCCAATGACATCAAACAACATGGTCAAAACAACGTTAATCAAAAGACAAACATCAATGTTGATAACCAAGTTGGATGATCTTAATTTGAATAATGTTTAGAATACTTTAAGCAAAATTTGAATTGTTGGTTGATTTTCTATCATATCTCTGGAGCAATCCAATGATGTATTGAACTAGAAAAGCAAGGAAGGAGTATGATTTTTCTTTGTCTGTTGTTTGTGAGTGAATCATTAGTACTATGCAAATTGGTCTCTAGACATTCTCTACTACATATCATTGATGACATTCGGAATTTTCATAGGAAATAGGTTAACTCTTGTCTGTTTATGCAAGTGATACTCAGGTCATCTCGGTTCAATTATACTTAGATGCTTGTATTATCTTGCTATATCAAAATTCATGAAAGTAATACTCAGGTCATCACTGGTGCTAACATACCCTTTGATGCTTGTATTAATTTTCAACATTTCAATTCTCTATGGTGACACAAAAAGCACAAATAAGCTCTCAGAATGGCAATATTGTATAGATACCTTGCATGGTTAGTATAGATTGCATTCATTTTAGAATTTGCATTTTGCATTTATAGATTTTTCCAAAAGCTGGCAAAGTATCAAATGTTTCAAGTCTTTCCACTAAAATGACTGAGTACATTTTTACATTCACAAAAACATCATTTCATACATTTTTCATACATATTTGCATCATAAAATCATAAAAACAAAGCATACATTATAATCAAAACATTCATAAGCATTCATAAGTTGTACCATCTATCATTTCATATTCATAAAATCATTCACCAATAGATTGCAATCATATCATAGATATTGCACTTTCATAAATCATATCATAAGCATCATGCATTTAGAAAATAGACACATTCATCACATAAGGAATCGTCACTACATTTCATATATCTCAAAAATGAATGTCAAAATGTACAAAGATGTCAACTATGTATGACATAACAACATCAAAAATGGGATCATATCAGTGTGTATACAAATGTCTCACAATGATAAAACATATGGAAAAAACACTATGCCGTGCTATCCTCTAATGGTGCTAGTCTAGGACCTATCCCACTAATGGACCTGCTCCACCCGCCCCTGATGATCCTCTTGGAGGTAATGGCTGTGATACACCCCTACTAGTAGCCCAAGAGCAACTATGCATAGACCGAGACTGTGTATAACTCACTCTCTACTTGGGTGGCACTACATCATGGTATCTGATCCTATAGAACTCTGCCTCCTGGATAGCTTTGGTCAGCTCTATTTCATGCTATCACCTACTGCTACTCTCTGTAGACTGTCAGCTAAGGCCATGGCCTTCGTACCTTGTCATCTGGTTGTATCTCTCTTAGTTGTCACTGTCGTCAACTATCCCTGAAGCTGAGTAATCAAGGCTTGTGCCTGTGCTAGCTAACTCTGTAAGCTCTACACTATACTCTGCAAGGGAGATATCTGACTCAGCACCACTAGATCTACTAAAGATGATGGATCTAAATTTCTCATCCATGGTCCACCTTTGCCACCACCTCTGCCACCACCTCTACTGACACCTCTACCCCTACCTCTACTACCTATACCACTACCTCTGCCATCTCCTCCACCACTATCACCCCCACTCTCTTCATCACTACCATCTCCATCCCCATTTGAATCATCATCATCATCCTCCTTGGAGTCATCACCCTCTGAAGCCTCCTCTTGCTATTGACTATGTCTGCCTCTATGTGGTCTCTGCTCTACAATTGGAGCAGTAGGCTCATCAGGATCAAATAATCATGACATAGGATGCTCCAACACATACTGACCATACTTCATCCCCCCATCAAGAATGTCTGCTCTATACTCCCACATCTGTACTCCCAAACTGGTGAACTCTGCCACTGCTACATCATATGAAATTCATGGACCCCACACTGTCAACTCCTGCTGCTGATGCGCATAAATAGCCAAACCCTATGGCATACCCTGAGGCCGACCATACTGTCGACATACGTGGCCAAGAAGAAACCTCTCAATAATCCAAGGAGTATGACCAATCAGATATCTAGAAGTGAAGACAAAAGGAATCTCCCTAGCATCCTCTGGCCATGCCTCACAATCTACATAGGGCCGCCAGCATACTGTCTCGAGATCATCCAAAAGACGCTGCCAATGATCTAGTTTTCCCAACCTAGGCTAAGCAATGATATCGGTATATCTAAATCTATAAGGTCAATCAGTAGGCCGTTGTCCATGAGTCAATGGATGCATAATAGCAAAGTGCTCCCATGCCCATATCTGTAACAGCAAACAACTAATAGCAAAACTTCGACCTCCACTGTATACACTATGGTGTAGCTCATCATATAAGTGTGTAAGCATGCATGATCCCCAAGCATATCATGTAGCCTGCATCACCATACTCTCAAGTACATGACCCCACCCGACTGTAAAACCCTTCAACCTATGGTCGAGGCATAGAACACCTCCAATAAAGCCTGCAAGAATAGAGGGTAAAGGTGCATATGAATCTATCATCTCTACCCATGAGATATAATATCCCGTAATATCATCTTCTCTAAATATCCATCTCAAAGCATCAATACCTCCCACCTCCCAGCCATCAAATCTCACTATCTCGCCCATCACTAGAATCCTTAAGATGCGATATACATCCTCTGGCATCATGGTAATCTCTCCTATCAGTAAATGAAAGGTGTGTGTATCACTATGCCACCTCTCTGTAAGTGTTGTCAATAAACCTTTGTTAAGACGCACCTCAGGCATCTCAAGTAACAAGGTCAGTCCACATGCCTCGATCACATCTCTATCTACCTATACAAGTTGTGGAATCAATCTCCATGTCTTTGGGAATGTCTCTCATAACTGCAAAATGCCCAATCTCTCCTATTGAAACATCATCATGTCAAAGCAAAATCAATATCAAATCATCACAACCAACCAATCAAATCTGAATATCACAATCCTATTCAATTTTAACAACTTTAGAAGCAAACTTATCAATCAACCTATTTGTTTTCTATTTTCATGGAAAGTAGATTTATCAAAATCCTGTTTGTTTTTAACAACTTTAGAAGCAAACTTATCAATCAAACTATTTAATTTTCATCATCATGAAAGCAGATTTATCAACATCATGTTTTTTTTTAACAACTTTAGAAGCAAACTTATCAACCTTATTTGTTTTTAACAACTTTAAAAGAAAATTTATCAGCTACTATTTGTTTTCCAACAACCTTGGGAACAAATTGATCACACAAAATAATATCAAATCATGGGCACTATGAAAATAATCATGGGTGCTATAGAAATCCTAATGGGTGCTACAGAATGATGGGCACTACAAAAAAACATCAAGGGCACTACATGAAGCTTCATGGGCGCTACAGTATCAAGGGCATTATGGAAATTATCATGGGCGCTACAAAAACACTGAAGGGCACTAAAACACACCCATTCACAATCAAAACATGGATAAATGTGCCCAAATGGAAACTTTTCAAATCACAAAAGTTTAATGGGGTACATACCGCAGGTCCATAATGTGTCGGCTGCTAATGTCGTCGGATGCACTTGAAGCTGTGTTGGTGGATAGGAAGTGCCATCTTTCTCACTCTAGAGCTCAAAAATTACAATTTTTAGTAGGTTAAAATGGAAAATGACATTTTTAACCTATTTAAAGGAAAAAATGGGGCATTTTATCACATTTATCACAGCAGGGGCAATTTAGATCATCAATTTTGATCTCATGTCTTTCCACGTCAATTTCTTCACATCATAATTTTTGAGCGATGAATTGATATCTTCAAAATCATAAAAATCAAAAAATTGTAAAAAAATCTAAAAATTCAAAAACTTCACAACTATCAAAATCTTATTAATTCATCATTCAAGGGGGCATATACCTACCACAGGTTCATAGTGCACTAATCAATCAACATTTGACAATCAACATCTAGGGAAAATTTCAAAATTCTTTGAACTAATGCGTGAAAACGCATCACTTCAAAGAGGGGAAAAATGTATACACCTAAAAATGGTCACATCACAATAGTCTGGTAATTAATTAAATATTTTTAATATTTAATTAAATCTTTGAATTCAATCTACGTATAAATAAATCTAAATAATTTATTTATATTGTTTATTCTTTCATTTCGATTAAATAAATAAGTTTATTTAATCACTTTTCTTATCCATTTCTTAATTAATTAAATAAACATTATGATTTATTTATATTAATTATCATATAATCTTGGCTTGAATTTTTTATTAAAATAAAGATTATATTCTTCTCTTTTGAAATTTTTCTAAATTCCATTCACAATTCCATATTCTAAATATTTAATTAATTCCTCTAAATCCATTCACAATTTTAATTTTAATTCTTGTAAAGTCCATTTGCAATTAAATATTCCAAATATTTAATTAAATATTCTACATTCCTAAAATCAAAAATCAAACTCACATGAAATTAAATAAATCTATTTATTTAATTTGGATTATCTTCAACAACCGTGAAAAAAACTTCCAAAATAGAAAATTAATTTCTCTATTCCTATGCAAAGTTGTTCCTGTGGGTTGAAGACAAGCCTCCATTCTTCTCTCCAACCTCCCAACATCTTCCATCTTCCTCTCAACCTCTCCATCTCTCACCATTCAAATTTACCAGACAATCTCACAGCCATTGATCTTTGCCAACCAGGCTCTTGCCTGCAAAAATCTATAAAAGGGACTGCCAGGTCTCTGAAAAACATAGAAGCTTTCATACAGGAAAACTATAGTCAATTAGCCTTCCAGCATCCATAGCCTTTAGAATCATAGCATAGCATAGATTAGCATATTAGCATTTCATATCATGGCTTATCATCCTCATATCATAGTTTTAGAAGCATCCATAATTTACAGCCCCTGTGCATATCTGTATCAGCATTTCACTCCACTAGCATATAGGATAGAGAAGTAATCTCCCTTTGCATACTCGTTCTATAGGTTGCCATTCTAAGAAGCTTTTCTTATACAATCTGACAACAGCATCTTTAAGAGAATCACTAGAGATAGAGAACAATGGAATGATTCTAAAGAAGCTTTGTTTGATTTCATTTCAATTTATCTTGCTTTCTTTAGTTTAATGTGTGTTTATATTGTCTCATTTTGATACTAACATTTCCCACACACACATCCTAGCAAGGTTTATGTATGTCAATTCCAAACAAGAATATGCCTATTTGTTTGTCAAGTCAAAGTCCATCACACTAAGTGCGATGTCATCCTAGTTCTTTATAGCTTGATGCATTGTACTTATGTGTGTTATCAAACATAAGGTAAGTGCCCCTTTTAAAATTCCAATTCTTTATAAGAAAATCATCCATATCTCATCATCATCAGCATAAATTTGGCTTGTTGAATCCTCTTGTCATCATCTCATTTCTTCTTTTCTATACTAACATCATACTAGGATAGTTGATCATCATCACAAGTGCATCCATCTCTCATCCACAAACCATCGGCATACTACATATCATATCATATCATATAAGAAACACTGATCATCTCACATGCATGTTCATCATCATAATATAGATCTGTTAGTCTAAGCATCTCATAAATCATACATTTGCATAAAACATCCATTGAATAATCATATAGGCATCATCACATCATATCATCATTTAAGTTGTTTAGGATAATATAGATTGGTTATTCTAAGCATCTTAAAACCACCTCATTTGCATCATCATCATAACCATCCATATGTCCATCTTGAACCTCTTTATCGCAAGATCAACACTCAAATCGAATCTTTTCACTTGATCTCTCAAGGGGGCAATGTACTAGTGTACTTCTTTCCATCAGGGCATTCAAAAAAAAATCATTTTTTTTTTAATTTTGATCGTGGTAAGTTTATTCTTTGAACCAATGTAGCAAGTGCATTGCTTCAAAGAGGGGGAAAATGTAGACATGCAAAATTATCATCATGCATTTAATTAGGTAATATTCATCTATTCATCAAATAAATCAAGTTCATTAAATTTAATCTCTAAAGTCCTCCATTTAAATTAAATAAATTCATCTTTAGTACTAACATCATCCTCTTTGATTAAATAAATAAAATATTTATTTAATCAAGTCTTTATGATTTTCCATCTCCTTTTTGATTTAGTTTAATCCATAAATCTAAATCAAAAAGGTCAAATCACCTAACATTCACTTAAGTTAGCTAAATAATGATTAATGTTAATCTTAATGCAAGTCCCATCCTCTAGCTTTTCCCACTTGCACAAATAAATGATTTTTATTAATTTGTTAATACTCATTTCCCATCAACATGGCATAATAGAGAATATTCTCTCAAATTTGAATTCAAATCAAGTTGACTTGTCCATTCCAACATAGCATTTATTCTCCTCTTACATGTACCCCACTAGGAATTTAAGACCCCTTCTCCCTCCAACAAGCCAAATTTGAAATTTGAAAAGACCACCTAATGTCATTTATTGGCACATTCATCAAAACTTGTACAACCTTCATCCTATCACATATTTCCAAATGGCATCTTGTCATTGGTTTGTCTTTTGTCCCACATTCTTCATATCTTGCATTCTCTTATCATTCTAGCCTATAAATACAGACCCTCACTATTTATTTAATCCCACAAAAATCCACAATCACAATCTTCATGCAAAGTTACTCTCTTCACATTGAGAGATAATTTTGTCCACTTCATCTTCAAGGCATTTTATCATTGATCTTGTCAAGTGTCCAAGGAAAAGGGTCACTTTTCACAACAAAGTGACACCAATCCACTATGGAATAGGTGTACATTTGTGCTTCTTTTGTGCTTCCAATTATTTTTTTTATTATCTTGTTTGAGAGGCATTATGCATTATTTCATAGGAGCAATTAGTAAGTTTGCATGAACTAACCTTTGTTATGGTGTTTAGAATGTTTATAGATTTTATTAATGCTCACAAAATTCAAAGTAAAGAATAATTTATATTGGTGGAAAGCTAATAATCTCCTTTAAAAACCCTTTTCATTTCATCAATTTTGGGTAAAAAAAAGTCGTAAACTACATACCCTACACATACGCATCATATCGCCACTTTTTGGCCCATCATGATCTTGCACATACCCAATATCGACCCTAGCAAGAAAGTTAAAATGTTCATTACATGTCATAATTGTATTTGGTGAGATAGCTTTATCACTCATAGGAGAGGCATCAAGAGAAGGATAACTAGGAGTTTCATGGTTACTAACGATTGGACTTGCTTGTTCAAAAAGATCTTCCCAAATGGGAGAGACATCATGGAATGGAGGAATAAGTGTTTTAGGAGTTTCATCAATGATATCTTTTGTGCCATAGAAAAATGGCCCCTTGTCATTTTCATGGCCTTTTAGGTCCTGTTTCATGGTGTTTGATATATTTTGCTATGATTTTATGTTGCAGCATGGCTTGAACATGCTTATTTAGCTACTAAAACTCAAAGAACGGCTTCTTGTTAAGGTGTTGTGAAGTTTTGTAAGAAATTTTTCATTCTTCTAGACTTTATTAAGTACAATTCACCTAAAAATAATATTTTTATTCATCAATAAGTCATATTTTGAAGTGTTACAAAGTCTTGTTACAAGCTTTCATGCTTTTCTAGGCACATCTTCACTATTTATCCCTTTTTCATGATTTATTTGGCCCCTTTATGCTCTCGTATGATTAATTAAGTGTATTTCTGAGTATTATCCCAATAAACAACATTCAATGTACAACATATTTCTCAACACACATTTTTAGGTCCTAGGTGGGACCCATTTGCCATGGGTGGCGAATGAGTCCCCCTTGGCCCCACAATCAAAATATTTTAAATTTCCTTCTAGGATTTTATTCAAAAATACTTGATGTCACCTTGTGATGAGGTATGAATGGGTAACTAAGGCACAAGTGCGTATAATAAGTGATTTTCACCTCATTTCAACCCCCATTCATCAAGTTGACTCATTCACCTATTCATTCAAGCATTCAAGCATTTTACATCTTTTCAAGCACTATTCAAGCACTTTGAAGCAACCATTGACATTACTTCAGACTTGCATCATCAAGGGTTTGGTAAGTTAATAGCTATTGCATGTTGTTAGTATATCATTCATTTTTATTTCATTATTTTATTAAAGGTTTGATTACTAAAAGTGGGGTTTGACCAAGGCAAACCCCTATTCACTAACCTTAAACCATTTTTCCCCTATTGCATGTTTGTTTGCAGACCTAGGTATGTAGATTTGACAAGATTTTTGGTGTTGAAGATTGGTTTACAAGTCAACTAGCTGATTCAAGTCAACTTAAGTCCATTTCAAGCTTGGAGAAGATTTTTTGTCTGTTTTCTACAGAATTGACTTTGGCAACCCAACAAGTAGTGATTTCCAAATCTGGTGTTGCAAAGTTGTCTCTTGATTTGTTAGCAGTTTTAGAGAGGACTGATTCACCACCTATGGAAAATGAGTCCCACCCTAGGACTGAAAATTAGAATTTTTTCAGATTTTGAATCCCAATAGACAAAAACTTGCTTCTGACAGTTTTTCACCAGGAGGAGGACTAATTCGCCACCCTAGGCGAATGAGTCCCACTGTGAAAAATTAGTGATTGCACTCAGCATCTACAACATTCCAAATTCATCATACTTCAACCAGGTACAATCAAATTAATCTTATTCCTTTCTATTATGCATATTTTCTTCATTTAGTTTATTGTTGTATAACACAATGTGTTTTCAAACATAGCTTAAATCTCACTTTTGCATTTGTTTTCATTCATTTAGTTTAGTCTATTCTATTTAGTTAACTTCATTTAGGTTAGACAACATCACACATAACATTATTTGAATGAACCATTAGCATTTTTGCTCTTATCTCTCTCCTTTTAGGTGAAAAACCCTAAAAGAGCAAGAGTTGTCCATGGGAGCCAAAAATCAACAGTTCATCTTCTAACACTAAACTATCTTATTCATGTGTAGAGAAGATATTAGGAGAAGAAAATGGTTGATTTTTATGATTATCTACATTTATATCCTCATGTCCTAGAATGTCTTCTTGAGGAGAAGTAGGATTGTCATAGCTCTCATTCATATCCTCCACACAAATGTGTTTTTCATGATCATTCACAAGTGTAGCATTTTCACAATTAGGGGAGGTGTTGGGAGATGAATAAGGAATTAGTAAGATAGGGGTAATGATTGTAGCTTTGGGTATCATAAGTTCTTAGCAAGGGGGAGGAGAAGGGAGACAAAAGACTTGCATGATCGCCAATGATTGTGTCTTCTTTCATCAAGATACCTTCATCACCAATGGGAGAGATACCATTATCATGATTATTGATGCTTGCATTTGTTTGTGTCAAATATTTAGTGGATGATCATAGTGAGCGGAAGTCCTTAAGGGATTCATCTAACATGTCTACATCATCACTACTAAAGTGCTTGGATGTTATGGTTTTTCAAAATTGAATCATTTTTTGAATAGGATTGTTTGATGTTTTTTGTGTTTTGTTTTCATTTGCTAATTAATTTGATTGAAATGAAATAGGAACTAATGCTGAAAATGAAAATTGCAAAAATCTAAGTGGCATGAGTATAAACAATGCTTATTTATAATGATTTAAATGTAAGAGAAGCTATGCAAATATAAAATGTAATGTAAAAACATAGGATGAAATGCAACTTTTGAGGTCTCAAACAAAATAATTTACTGATGACACTATGTAATAATCTGAAAGATGAAAGATTGGAAAAGCAAAAGTTGAATTTGAACAATGCATGAAAGGAGCTAATTTATGCTAAATATCATGAAATACATACTACAGAAACTTAGCAAATGGATGCAGTTAGGTAATGGTAGGAAACAAAAGCTAGAAAATAGGGCATCCAACTCTGTATAAGGTAGTTTTACAGGTGAAAAGAGACTAATTCACCCAAGGTGCCGAATGAGTGCTAGTGTGGACTTTTTTAAGAATTTTCAAAAAAAAGAGTGATTTTTATGTTGTCTAAGTGCTATGATGTAGACCTAAGTTAAAAATGTATAATTTCAAAAAAATTAAATGAATTTAGATGCTAAAAATGCAAACTAAATGCACTTTTCTATGAATGCAAAATGTGAAATCTAGCATGCAAGTGAATTCATGTCAGTCCTAATGCAAGATCAATGCAAGCTAGATGTATGATAAGGGACTCCAATCCAATTAAGAAAGTATTTGAAAAAGAAGGTTTACCAAAATGGAACATAGATTTTTGGGACCCACTTGCTTTCTAACAATTATAGGGTTTTTCACCTAAAAGGAGAAAGAGGGGTAAAAAATCTTTATGTTCACATTCAAAGTTAATGCAATATGGCTGGAATATGGATGTAATATGGCTAGATGAAATTTTTGAATGCAAGAAACTTATAAGATTGATTTACTAATGAATGGAAACTAAAGGGGAACTTGTTTTAAAACACATTATGAAATACGAAATCCCCTAAAAATGAATAGAAAACTGCAACAAAATTAAATCAAACTTCAAGTGTGCACTTGGAATGTCAATGGAGACTAGAAATTGCTTCTAAAATGTTGTTGATGCTAATTTTTAGGCATTTTTGGATTCATTCGCCATTCTGGGCAAATTAGTCCCAGTTCTGCAAAACTGAGCCAAAACCCATTTCAGAAAAAGAGTATCTAAAAATGTAGAAATCTAAAAACTGACCTTGGAGTGGGATTCATTCACCACCCATGGTGAATGAGTCCACTTTTCAATTTTTGAATTTTCAAAAGTGGAATCTGAAACTTCTGATTTGCACTTTGACTTTGTACAAGTGTCCGCTTCTAAAACTCTAATTTACAGGTCTTAAAATGAGTTTTTGTTGATATTTTGACTTGTTGAATGAAGAGATGACTTGAGAAAACTTGCAACTTAATATTCAATGATTTCTAAGCTTCCAAGAGACCTAAATCTGCAAACACACAAGGCAAGAGAGAGAAATGTTGAATAAACTAGGGCATGGGGGTTTTCCTTGGTCAAACCCCTTCTACATAATTAAACCAAAATGATGAAAGAATGGAATGAAAAATGTAATAATTGTATTGATTACCTTTCCCTGATGTTTTTTCTTTAATTTTTGTAGCAATGGAGGAATATTTAGCTCTTGAATTTCTTTATGAGCTTTCTTGATGTCTTGCAATGATAAAACCCTAAGTTTCTTGACTTGAGATGGAAGATTGGTGGATGAATAAATGATAAGAGATGATAGATGTAAAATGAGGAGAAAAAAACTTATTTGTACACATTTGTGCCTTAGTAACCAGATGATACCTCATCACAAGTTGACATGAAGTAAAATTAAACTTAAATTTCACTTTTTTCCCTCTCAAAGGTCAAAATTGGGCCAAATGGAGCTCATTCGCAACCCATGGAAAATGGGTACCACCTGGATGGGACTAATTCACCATGGATTGTGAATGGGTCCTACAGTGGCCATTTTGATAGCTAGGATGTGCAGAGATAAGGAAATAAGGTTTAAATTGCAACTTTATTAGTTATTTGATCAATGTATGCCTCAGGATGCACAATATGGGTTAATAGGGACCTATTAATGATGATGTGAATGTCAATTAGGGTTTGGGATACATAATTCAATGTGAAAGTGTAATTATGTACACTTTACAACACTAAAATGAGGTCCACATAGCCTGGGAAGGTACAAGAACCAATGTGAATGTGTGGGACACATTACAACACTAGTTTATCATTAAGTTTAAGTTACAAGCCTTCTAAATTGATGTGATAATGTTATTAAACACATTTTATAATATTTAATTAGGTGGAAATGAGTTCATTAAGTCTAGAAAAGCATGAAAGTCCTTTACAAGACTTTACAACACCTTTACAAGACATCAATAAAAGCATGTTATTCGATTTGCAAGGGTCCAAGGCCTAGTGTGGATGCATAAAATGCCTCACAACACCTAAATCAAGGTCTCATTAACTCCATTTTATCATGAATTATTCCCATGTCAAGCAAAGGGTACTTTTTTCTATAGCACAGGAACTTTTCCTATTAAAAGAAAATTTCCCTTTAAAACACATCTTAGATAAGAAAAATGAACCCAAAAAAAAGAATTATTAAAAATAAAAAATTGACATTGAATTTTAAAAATTGCACATAAATAAATTCTCTATTTTTTAAAATTAATATATTAATATTAAAATAAAACTAGCACTTGTGGTTAAAGGAGGTTCAAGGATTACATCAATAGAAAATTATATGTATGTTAATATGCTAGAGAGTATGTGTTTGTGCATGTGAGTATTGCATGTAACTGCATTAATTAATATGCTAAATAATTAAATAAAATAAACTTTAAAAAATCTATATTTTTCCACTTAGACAAATCTAGATTTTTTACTTAAAGAAATTGAGTATTTTCTGATTTTGAAATATTTCCATATAAATTTAAGCTAGCAATTGCACCTTCATGAATAATGGGTATGCCGAAGACATGTGGAAGGTAGAAGGGTGATAAATGTGGTATAGTAGTGTGAATTGTAAGAGATACACAATATATGGGCAGCTTGCAAATTATTAATGTTAAAAGTATGATAAACATCTTTTCCAGTTGAGAAAACTAACTAAACAAATTTGCATGCAATCCTTGATAGATTAAATTTCTCTTTTGCTACAAAAATATATGATGGGATCGGAAATACAACCCTTATTTATGGTATAGTTCAAACCATGTGAAACAAATGAGATTCATAGCACTAATAGAAGTGAATTTAAAGAAATTACAACTTGGAAATTCCTAAAAGCATTATTAGCTACAACCTGTTTTGTAACCAGAATCATATTTAATGGATTTCTTCATCTTATTCCTTAGCGCTATGTGGGCACTCTAGGAAGACTATCATGTTTTTTTCTTTTTAAGAATCAAGCAATTCCAAGGATCTTCTTGATATCTTTCTGCAAACATAAAACACAAATATTAGTGTTTGTCTTAAAGCAACTAAAAAAATGGCAAAAAAGATGAATGGCTAAGATTCATTTCATTGTGTTCCATGTCATGTCTGACAATCTACACTGTTCATCATTTCCATCTTTTTCCACTAGAAACTTAGTGAAATTCCACTTAATATTATCACCCAAAAGGCCACCTTTGCTTGATTTCGAGAACTTATAAATATGAGTTGCATTATCAACGTTGACCTCAACGTACATCACATAACTACAATATAAATACTAAAAATATAATAAGCATACCATATAAGTAGCTAGTTATTATAGGATTGTTTCTTATATGATGAATGAATTCACATCAATAACAAAACAAAATCACCATGACAATAGAAAAATAGGAGTGATATGCTGACCTTGTCAATTATTGAGAATTTTACTTTAAAACGAGAAAAATATGAAGAATATGACATCTTGAGACACTAACTTTAAATGATGAATTTATGAACTCCATTGAATAAAATTTTATTGAAAAAGGAAAGTACCATGCAACTAAATAAAAAAAAAACTCATCTTACAAATTTTCACAGCAAGCACAATTTACGAACTAAATTCTAATTTTGTCAAAAAATAAAAAATCAAAATAGTAAATATGACAGTTTGAGACACTAACTTTAAATGATGAATTTTTGAACTCCATTGCATAAAATTTTATTGAAAATGGAAGAAAGTACTACACAGCTGAATACAAAAAATATGACAATTTGAGACACTAACTTTAAATGACAAAAATTTGCACAACAAGCATAGCCTACGAACTGTCATGTAAAATATGACAGTTTGAGACAATAACTTTAAATAATGAATTTTTCAACTCCATTACATAAAATTTATTCAAAAATGAAAGTACCAAGCAGTTGAATAATAAAAATATGACAGTTTGCATAGCAAGCACAACCTACGAACTGTCATGAAAAATATGACAATTTGAGACAATAACTTTAAATAATGAATTTTTGAACTCCATTGCTTAAAATTTTATTGATAAAGGAAAGTATTGTGCAGCTGAATACAAAAAACTCATCTTACAAATTTGCATAGCAAGCACAACCTACGAACTAGATTCTAATTTTGCTAAAAAAGAAAAAATCAAAATAGTAAATATTAAACTACAGACTAGAATTTAATTTTGTGAAAAATGAGCAATTTGGTGAGAAAAAGTACATGTAGTGCATCATTATAACATCACACACTCTCCATCTGGAAACCTCCTGCATCACACAAATAACAACAAAATTATTTTCTTAAACAGATAAAACACAACAAAAATGATCTAGCCATTCAAAAAGAAAATCACTAAAACCATGGCAAGTGATTTTTTGTTATATGCCTTGGATCACATCCTTGCTCATTTTGATGCAATAGGGAATAAGAGGAATTCATAGTAGTGTTATATCGATGTTTTCAATGGCTTATTGAACCTTGTGGTCAAGTAAATTAGATTTGAACCAAGCGATTCAAATTCTAAAGAGATAGGGGTAATGATGCAGAGCATCTTCATTAAAAGGAATATTCCACTTAACACTAATTTATTATTTCTGATTGAGTCTTTTTAGGATCTTTAAGTTACTAAATTTAACAATTTATTAAAATTCTCTCTTTTGAGGAAAAATATGGGGAACAACTATACTTTATTAACTATATTTAGATTTAGATCTAGTTGAATTATTAGTTGTTTACATACAAATTCTTTATGGCTGCATGTAGTTAGAGGGAGTCATTTTTTAGTTCTAGGCAGTCTCAAACAATACGCAGCCAGTTTTCTTTTGTGGGTCGATGCCTTCTATTAAGGAGAAGCACAAATAGGAATGGGAGGCAAGGAAGGACCATGAGGAAAAAGGGAGACAAATATTTATTTTTTGTTAACCTTCTTGGCTCTAAAGACAAGGAAAAGTTTTGAAGAAATGAAGAACTTTATAAGTTTGGCTCAGTTTTCTAAAGTAGGGAGAAATGTATGCAATGATCTTTTTGGTAGTTCTTGGATTTGTTTTAGTTTCTTTCTGCACCAGACTGTATGTGATGTTTTACTAGGTGAAATTACATCTCTACCAAGTAGAGGATTTGTATTATTGATAGTTCATAAATTGTGTTCCATGTAACCTAATTTTCTAATGTTTTATTCTTAACAAATGGATGTTAATATGTTTTTGTTTGGTATATAAATTGAGCATGTCTTTTCATAGCTAGGTCTTGTAATTCTTGATATTTTATTGTGCCTTTATACATGAAATGCACCAAATAGGAGACTTTATAGAGTTGTTTTATGCAGGACAGAGTGTATGTTCCCTTGGTGATTATTATGCAAGTTAAAAGGAGACTGCATTAAGTGGTTAGAGAATTTTTTTTTAAAATTTATTTGTAGGATCAAGGTAGGGCTGCATTAGGTTATAATAGTTCTCTTGTCATTTTTTGTCTCTCTAGTTTAATCAGGTTTGTCTGTAATAGGTCCTTATAATTATAGGATAAAAGTAATAAAGCCAATGTGTGGTAGCAGCCCTAAAGGCTGGTAAATGTTGATTGTAGTCTTCAACATTTTGGATAGGTTGTCTTGGTCTAGTGGGTAGTCACCGCAGTCTATGCAATCTCTATAAGATGTATTTTGGTCGATTCTAGCTTATAGTCATGCATATCACTTCTGTAATTATAGGGGAAAATCCATTGTAGAATCATGATGTTGTGCATGAATTTAGCACACACTTTAATTGTAAACAATAGTTAACAAATGCATATGGATTATTTGATAAAGTTTGAAACCCATGTTCGGGGATTTGATTATTTTTAAATTACGTTTGTTAGGTCATTGATATGGTTTTTGAAAAAACTCAAATATTATTGTTGGTGGGAACATTGTTATAGGTCATTGATTTTCTTATTGAATGCATGCTTCCTCGTGGATTTTCATAGTTTAAGAGGTATTTGAATGTATCATGTTTTGGTGTATTATTTCCACATGTTTAGAGTGTTATGTTTTTTTGGTAAGCATTTTAAGTACTCAAATGCGGCTCGAGGTATTTGGAAAATGTACCACTAGAATCAGCAGCGGAAGACTAGGGAGTTTTATGAAATACTGGATTAGAGAGAAATATCGGTTGTCCATGAAGAAGAGTAGAGTCTGACTTTCAAAGTTGAATCCAAGAAAGAAATTTTTTAAGATCAAGACATGTTATAATTTTGTACAAGTTTGTTTTCTAGTTAATTAGAGTCGAGAATAAGATTTGTTGAAGAATAAAATCAAAACTTGTACATTATTACATTTTTCTGTGGAGAAGAGGATGTAGAATGAACTCTAAAATGTGGGTTATTTATAGGTGATATATTAATTCTTTTTGTTGTGTTATAACTCAAATTTGGAGGGCTTCTGCAAACCATTTAACTTTAATTGTTCTTTGCCATTCTTTATAGGAACTTGTGCACCTTGCATAATGACAGAGTTGGGTATCAGATATTTGCAAGAAGAAAATGCACAACTGGAAGCATGTCTTGAACAAATAAAGAATTATCAAACTATGGGAGCTTAAAAGTCATGAGATTAGAAAACAAAGATTTGAGACGGACTCTAAAGGCATTAAATTGACACTTGTCTATATTTGACACCATAGATTTATATCTGGAAAATCACAAACCCTTGGTGGAATTATGTGTGAAGGCTTACTTGGCAAGGACTATGGGTAAAATACAAACCAAGAGTGCTCATTTGTAGGAGAAAGATAAGGCACCCATGAATTTGGGAACAACTCTTTCTAACTGTGGAAGTGTTCAAGAAAGGTCCCTCAAGGAGATGTCATCTCAGATGTGCACAAAATGGATTTTCTGAAAAAGGCTTGAGGAATTTCCAAGAAAATGCAATTGTCAGGTTTAAAACCACAGTCCACAACCATTGCTAGCATCCTCCCTGGTCATGCCAAAATGGTCTGTCTATTTGAGTTATTTGTTGTGTTGGTTAAAATGTTGGTGTGTTCTAATTTTTTCCCAAGATGGCTAATTTAATTATACTTTAAAACTTAACTGAAGATGCCTCAAATAGATTTCATCTGTTGGTCAATAATGATTGCAAGATATGTATAAAATGGATCTGTTGTTTATAAATTTCCAAGGAAATTCAGAGATAGTTGAATAACTTCTGCAATGGGAGACCTAAGCGTGTGATTTGAACGGCGACTGCGACGGAAAATTAGGAACACCGTGAAAGACATGAAATTTTTTCAGAAAAACAACTCAACTCTTTAGCTCGTCATCTGATTTCAAGGATAGGGAGTTTTGCAAATAAAATTACATGCCAAAGAGTATGAAAGAAATATCTGATACACATGAATGTGGTGGTGAAAGAATATTTTTTAATGTACTTTTTTATGAGCTCCCTTGTTTCGAAGTCCACTGCTACAGTCGAAAGCAAAAGAACATATGCAATGAGATCCTTGTCATACCGTGCAGTGTTAGTCAATATCATGCCCATGCCCCTTGCAGATTTCACCCCCTTCGCCCCTATGGAGTTGATTCCATTATCACACAATACAATTTCCCCATTCACCACCACTGGGTCGAGCATGTCACCCAGGCACAGATTGTTGCGAGGAGTACCAAGCAATGCATAGGTTAGAGTAAACCCCTTCCCCTAGGCCAACACTCCCATGGTGTACAGAGAAACACCATTGTGACAAACCCCGTTGCCCAAAATCAGAGATGCCAGAAAATCCCTTTCAATGGACACTGCACCGATGGTAGTGATCCTCGAGGCCATGTTTCCCACAGTTGCCAGCTTCAAAGATAAATCACTAGCACTGAACTCTAACTTCGAATTCTCTCCAGGACAAACTTGTAAGTGAAATCACCATTACATGCAGCAATTTTACAAGCCATTAAGCTAGCTCTATCCAACTGTTGCTTCTTCATTCCAACTCTTACCAAACCCTCATAAGCCCTAAAACACTGGAGGAAAGAAACAAATCAAGAAAAAGCACACAATTAACACCCTCGGTCCCATCTTCACATCCTACCCTACAAAAGAAAAATGGCCAAGATGTTGTCAGTTAAAAAAACCTAATACTCCTACTAAAATCATAAAATTTTAGACCGAACTGTTGAAGAGACAGATAGAGATGGGGAAAGCAGAAAATAGGGTAGAAAGCCACCAAAAAAATGGTGAAAAATGATGAATGGATGAGATTCATTTCATCATGTTCTCTGGCAGTCTGCACCGTTCAGCGTCAAAAGGGGTGGGAAAACCTTAGCATGGGGATGCCTTCGGTGTAAACATAAAACAATGCAAATGAAAAAAGAATGTACCAAATTGGCAAAAAATACTCCAAATAGAAATAGAATGATTCTATTGGAAAATCAATATTTATCTAACCTTTACATGATAAGTGAGATTTTATAGATTTCATCTAATATTTTGGAGGTTTTTACTATTGAAGAGTTGAAACTTGTTTTAGACTCAAATCCCACACTATATGTACTTTTAGCAAATCATCCATAATCAATAGAAATTTTATATTCTCCTTAAAAAATATTTTAAATCAAAATATTTTTTTTTTTTAATATATTCAGTTTAAGGATTTTTTTTAAGTTATATAATCTTTTACAACAAAAATATATTATATTTCTCTAGAATAACGAATTATTAATAATTTAAAGTGTAATAAATATTTAAACGATATGTACACTTCGTAGTAGAAGCGTAGTAGGTATCTTCGACATACTGGAGATACGGGATAGTCTTATATAAAAATATAATATCTGACTGTGGTGAAAGAATCGATATCTTGGCATTGTTCTTTCGGCTGGTACACTCGCCCTACTTTCAAGATTCAGATGTAAGTATGAATTTTACAATAAATCTTAACTATTATTCACTAATTGCCATGTTCATGTGATATATCAACACATTAGTTATCTTCACACCATATGCGGAGTTTTGTTATCATGCTTGTTATTTGTAAATGCAAGAATAAAAGGACATAAGCTTGCAGTGCTTGGTCTCTTCCTAAAAATTTCTTCCAAGCTGAAAATCATTGTTCTTAATGTCTAAGAAGTATAATATGCTAGTCAATGGCATTGGCCCCATTGAATGGGATAAGATGCAGTATATTACAAAATATGCAGTATACGTCTAATGATTCCACTCCAAAATATGATAGAATCCCATTCCCATCCTGAAAAGACCTTTCTCACAGCTAATCCTCATTTTCCTCTAACCATAGAGGATTGTTATCCTGCCCCCTCCCCCCTCGCTTCCTATCAAATGTTTATATCAGCATAAGAACACCACCCTCAAGCTATAACGTCTAAAAACCCTATCAGAGGCAACATATTGTAAGAATATGCTTTCACTACTGTAGAAGAATGGGCTGAAGAAGATAAATTGAAATGAAAGATGAATACATATTGCTTCTCAATTTCACAGAGATTTTGATTAATGAAGGATGGCAAACAAAGTGCTCGTGGCACTCAACCGAGCGAGAACGCAATTATATCATTTTTGTGCAATATTTATTTTAGGAATGGGTTTATTCACTGATGCTTACGACCTGTTTTGCATCTCTATTGTTTCCAATCTACTAGGCAGAATCTATTACAAGGATGATCGTGGTGGTCACTTACCGACTAAAGTAAAAGCTTTCGTCGAAGGAACAACTTTCTGCAGAGCATTGGCAGGCCAACTGTTGTTCGGATGGCTAGGGGATAGGATGGGGCAAAATAAATTCTATGGAATTACTCTCAAGTTGATGATCGTGAATTCGATTGCTTCCACCTTGTCCCTCGAAAAATCTCGCGAGTCTATACTAACGTGCTTATTCTTTTTCAAGTTCTGGCTAGGGCTTGGCATTGGTGGGGACTACCCACTCTCTGCAACAATGATGTCCGAATTAGCAAATATCCCGACCAGAGGAGGTTTTATCGCTCCTATATTTGCCATGCAAGGTCATGGAATTCTTGTCGTGAGCATAGTTTAGATAGTTGTGAGCATTGCTTTTATAAAAGCATACTCAAACCCATCGCAGCTGCAATAGGACATGGTGTGGAGGATAATCTTGATGCTGGGAGCAATCCCTGCTGGCTTGACATACTACTGGAGAATGAAAATGTCAGAGACAGCATCGTACATGGCGCTGGTGACTGGAAACAACAATCAAGCTGCTGTGGATATGTCGAGAGTTTTTTATTTGGATATCAAAGAAGATGAAGAGACTGTTTCAAGGATCAAAACCCAGCAGCCCAAATGTGGGTTGTTTTCCAGGGATTTCATGAAGCATCATGATCTACAGTTCCTAGGCACCGCATCCAGTTGGTTGTTCATGGACCTTGCATTCTGCAGCAGCAGTTTGTTTCATAACGATAATACCGCGATATGCGATGGTCGATGCCATGTCGTCAAATGGATCTACTGCGTGAAGTTTTTCACAGTGCCATAGTGCAAGCGGTGATTGTCTTGACCGGAACTCTTCTGGGGTATGTATTCACCATTTTTTTGATAGATCATTTTGGGCGGCATAAAATTCAATTTGTTAGATTTTTCTTTATGTCAACGTTTTTGTTTTCCCTGGCCATTCCGTACGATAAATGGGTTCATAAATGGCATCATCATTTTGTGGCAATTTATTCTTTGACATTTTTCTTTGCCAACTTTGGCCCCAGCACAACTACTTTCATCGTGCCGGCAGAGTTATTTCCTACTCGACTTGGATCAACGTGCCATGGAATTTCCAGAGTGGCTGGAAAAGCAAGCATCATAATTGGAATTGCATACATATAAAAATGGTCATGGTTAATCAATCTTGTTAATTAATTAAATATGAATTATTTAATTAATCTTCTAAAGTCATTTACATATAAATAAATTTAATTATTTATTTACATCACTCACTTTTATAATTCTTCCACCTTATTCTTCCATCTTCCTTTTAATTAAATTAAATAAATTTTATAATTTATTTATATTAATTATCATATCATTCTAAATTTTAATATTTGAATTCAAATAATGGAATATTCTTCCAAACATTTTCTTCATCTCACAATTAAATTAAATATTACAAATATTTAATTTAACACATTTTTCTCATTTCATGCATAATTACATCTTTCACACATAATTAAATATTTAATATTTAATTATGGAAACTTCTAAATTCTTTGTCACATGTAATTAAACAAATTTATTTATTTAATTGTGGGATTTATCTTCAACTACAAAACCAATTCATAACTAAAGATGATAAATTGCAAGTTGCCTCTATTTTTGAGTGAAAGGTTTTGTGGGAAGGAAACATCTTCCATTATTCTCTCAACCTTCCATCTTTTTCTCAACTTCTAGAATCTCTCACCATTCATCTTGACAAGCTTGATTTCAACTGTTGATCACATCAGCCAATCAGAATCTTTTGAAAACTTTATAAATACCCATGTGAATCCAAGCATTGGTTACACACATACACACACATTAGAAATAGGTGATTAACATTTCAGCATTATTATTATCAGCTATATTATTTATAATTTCATAATTTTACTTTCTAGAAATCATGTTTAGTTTAAGCATGTTAATCATATCTTAGCATAGCATGCATTCATCTTCAATCTCTTTTTCTAGGAAAACTGTTTGTTGAGCCTAGCACACAATCTAAGAGCAAGTTAGAATCAACAAAAACACTAGAGATAGAGGACAATGGGACATCATTGAAGAAATTGTTTTAAGAGTTTGTTTATCTTTTAATTAGTTTTCTTCAATATAATCTTGCATTGGTATGTTTGATTTGTTTTTAATCTACATTTGATACACTTAAAATTGATCACACATTTTATGGCACCCACCGCGGGGCCTTTGCCCCATTTTTGATATCTACTTGTAGGTTTTTTGACAGGATTTCGCATTCTAGAGTTTGGTTTTCAAAAAAAAATCACATTTTAGCACATCCATGGGTTTCCTTAGCGCATCCAAGGCTTCTTTCAGCGCTTCTATAGGTCTTTTGGAGCATCTAGGAACTGTTTCAGTGCATCCAACAATTTCTTTAGCACATCTAAGGAATAGAATAGCGCATCCATTTGGCTCACTTCATTTAAAATTGTCTAAAAAAAAAGAATTTGCATTCTTAAATTAGTGCATTTAGGATTTCTTTTAGCGCATTTAAGGTTTTTTGTAGCAATTATGAGGTCTATTTTAGCGCATTGACTATTTGTTTTAGAGTATTTTTGTGATCTTTCAATGCATACAGGTTGTAACCAAACAAGGTTCTAAGTCTGATACCTTCTGCAGAGAGGACCTTTTCTAGCTTAAAAAAAGCAACCCTAGGGTAGACAACAATTTAAAATGAACCAATTCTAAGATAGACATGGAATTTAAAATGAAGCAATCCTATGGTAGTCACCACACATCGATTTTGCAGTTAAAATAAATCCAATGTTTATTGTGAAGCAACATCTTCACATACATCAAATCATTGTCATTTGGGCTCTAAAAAGAATATTGTATGATTTATCTGTGGCAATAGGTCTATTCTCTCCCCTTAACTGGGTGATCAGAATACCAAACTTGCCTTTTCAATTTCTACAATTTTAATGCTTTATTACATCCTTTAGAGGACCTGCTCTTGTGGGAAAAAGTACTCACCCAATAGGAATGACCCAAGTGGGTTTAAAACAAAGCCAAGTTATTCCACCCCACTATAAAATTTAAAGCAAATCTGGGGAAGCCCACTTTTTCTGGTAGTGTGCAAGATAAACATCCCCAAAGCTTTTGTTCTAAAGGTTGGGAGGTCTCCTAAGGGAGTTTATTATTACCACACCAAACAGAAACCCTTACTAAGAACCTAGTGTAGTAGCCAACCATGTCAATTTCTGAACATCCTAATAATCACAGTGCAAGGAGAGGGAAGAATCTACCCCCAAGACACTTACCATATAACTGCCAAGGACCATTTGCTTAGGGGATCTGATATCCACTTCTGTCACTCTAAATATGCACTTGGAAAAGACAAAAATATGGGCATCCCTTCTAGGGTGACACAACTGTGTGAGTCGACACTGTTCTAAGATGTGGGTTGTGGTTATTATGATGACCTACTTGAGTACTAAGAGTGAGTTTTCCTTAATTATCTATTATGTGCCAAACCTATGAAAACACTTTTTGGAAAACATTTTGAACATACACTTGATGTTTAGTATAAGGCTTAAAAACAATTGTTTTTAGAGTGTTTGTTGTGTTTTCAATCACATTAATTTAGATAAAAGATCATCAAAAATGAACATACAAAATTTTAGCTGAAACTACTCAAAATTGTTCAGAAAACTGCCTTGAAAAACTATTTTAGCTCATCTAAGGTATATCTTAGCACATATGAGGTCTGTTCTAACGCATCCACTAGTTAGTTCAGCGCATTTAGAGCTCGTTTTCACACATTTAGTGGTTTAGCACATAGGCTGAATGTTTTGTAAATAGTTTTTCATCACTATCAAAAAAAAATTATGTGGCGCATCTAAGACATATTCTAGTTCATTTGAGGTTTGTTGTAGTGCATTTGACTATTTCTCTAGTGCATATGCATGTTTCTGCAATGCATATAGGGCACAGAGTAACGCATCTATCACTTTCTAGAATTTTTACTTTTAACAGATTTGATTTTGTAACATCTTTGGTCCAGTAGCATTTTGACATTTCTCTCATGCTTAGAGAGTGGAAATCAACCAAGTTTTTTAAGAAATCAATTTCCAATAGCATCAAGAAACCCAAGAAACGTTTAGGTTACAAGAAAACCTTGCAACAAAGAGATTTTTTGTATAAAAGTTGAAACTTCTTGCTCCATTACCTTGAGTTTCTCCATAGGTACCAAGATTTTGGTAGGGGATTTACTGACAAGTACGTTGTAGAGCCTTTATATTCCCAAGCTTATTTCCAAAGAAGAGCTCTATCACAATGACACAATCACAATCAACCTCTCAATTTCAATTATCTACCATAACCTTCCATTAAATATCCAAACATCCTAGCCAAATCCTTTAGTGATCTTAGCCAGGTTATTTGATATACTTAATCATTCTTAAAAAATAAGGATCAAATCTTAAAAGTGCACCTTTCAAGCAAATTTTTTATTATTGATTCAACTTCCCCAATAGGATTTTTATATCCTTCATCATTGGAAGCCACAATCAAGAATTAGGAACGTCTTTGATCATATCATAAGATTTTCATCTTATCAGATCAAAATATCATCATTTTCGCACTTATCAAACTATGATCTAAGTTTAGAAGAACATTTCGAAATCGTATGTCTATTTTAACAAGATCTCAATACAATAAGTTGAAACAGGATATTCAACAAGAAGATCGTACCTAAAAAACTCAAGAAGAAGGTGAGAGTAGTAATCCCCATTATAGTGTGAGTCATAATCCCCTTTTCAATAGCAACATGGATAAAAGAGAAAATAATCAATTCCCCTTCAACAGAGACATGAGCAAAACTCCTGTAGATAGTGATGATGAACGAGATGAAGAATGTCACCTTAGAGAGGCTGAGTAGGATCCCAAATTTCACAAAGCCTTAGAAAATATTTTAGAGCACAAAAAAGAGAAATATTTCATGTATTTGGCTGACAAAGGAGCTAAATTGCCTCATGATTTTGATACTGACAACTTAAAGAGAATTCTTGATGAAACGCCCTTGTCTAATCTTAGTTCCTTGTCTCAATAGATTAAAGCACTACAAGGACAAATTAAAGACATGCAAGGGGGAACTACAACGAACAAATATGCTATCGATGATATTTGTCCTTACCCTTTTGATCATAGTCTTAACATGATCCCATTTCCCAAACATTGTGAAGTTCCAAAGTTTGATTGTTATAATGGGAAATCGGATCCAATCAACCATATTAGAGACTTCTAAAATATGACTTTAGAGTTTTCCCATGAGGATACATACTTAATTCATTTGTTTCCTAGGAGTCTTGGAGGCCAATCTATGGAATGGCTATCGAAAATCACACCACCTATCAAGACATTTGAGGAATTGATTAACGAGTTCATACCACAATATTCCTACCAAATACAACATCAAATAACCATGATTGATCTCTACAAGGCTAAATAGAAAATTGGTGAACCATTCATTACATTTCTTCAAAGATGGACAAGATTGTTCACTAGATACCCATGCCATGTTCCTGAAAAGGAAAAGATCACCACTTCCATAAACAACTTAGATCAGGAGATGAGCTATCATCTTAATCTTCATTTTCCTCCCTCTTTTTAGAAATTTTTTGAAAATTCCATCACCATTGAAGGTGCCTTAATCTAGAGAGGGATAATAAAACTTGACAAGGACAATTCTAGCTCTTCAAATCACCACAATGACAAGTCTAAGTTTTGGACTCACAAAAAAAACATGGTGAATGATGGTGTTGTAGATGCAAATCATGTCTCAACTAAGCCATTTTTTCTTAGTACTCCAAGTGCTCCTCGCAACAATAACTATAGCAACGTCAACTCAGTCACAAATCAAGGAAACAATTCTCCTCCTCCGAGGAATAACGTGAATCAAACTTTTACTCCCAATCAAGGGAATTCCAAAAACCAAGGTTATCATGGAAACAATAACAACAACAATGCCTTAGGAAATGCCTCGAACCCAAATCTGCAACTATCTTCATTCTTCTCTAGCAAAAGAACTTTTACTCCACTGGGCCAATCTTTAGAATCTATATTCAAAGATTTGATGGCTAAAAATGTCCTTACTTTGCCACCTCAATGCAACTTCAAACCCAGTGTGAAGCCTCCATCATGGAATGATGCATACTATTGTGATTATCATCGGTGCAAGGGCCATCACACAAATAATTGTCAAGCCTTGAAAAATGTCATCCAAGACTTAATCAAAAATGGTACCATCACAATAGAAGGACACCAACAACCAAACGAAGACCACCAAGCATTTCACAAGCCTTTTCCCAACCATCAAAAGGGTGAGTCTTCTAGAAAAAGTGTGAATCATATCAACAATAATATAATCAATCATATCTACAGTGACGATGAATGGGTCAATGTTATAAAAGTTAAGGAGAAGATGGAATATAGACAAGTCAATGCAACAACAAGGGCACAAGCTAAAGTTTCTTAAAGGGAGCTTCTTCAAAATCCATTGTGCCCCCACCTCAACATCAATATGACTTAGTCAATCAACTTCAAAAAACTCTTGCTTAGATTTATATCTTAGAACTCCTGAAGATTTCCCCATCACATAAGGAAATTCTAAAAAAGGCCCTTGTTGAAATAACTATATCCACTAATCTAGATGTGGACCAATTTCAAGCCATGGTCAGACACTTTTCCTCACCCATATTCCTCTCATTCTCTAAAAATATGATATTTCCATGACTCATCCCCATAATTCATCATTATACTTAGAAGTCATGATCCACATGTTTTGTGTCAAACACATCCTAATAGATGGAGGTGCTGGTTTGAACATATGTACAATGAAGTTAGTTCAAGATTTAGGATTTTCTAAGGACTCCATTGATCCCAAAATAAATATTACTAATAAAGCCTACAATGATGAGGAAAGAGCATCCAAGGGTTTAATCATGTTGTTGATCGAAGTGGGATATGTTATCAAGAATACTTTCTATCAAGTATTAGACGGTGATCTTGCATACAACATCTTGTTGGGTCATCCATGGATCCATGAAATACAAGTTGTATGTTCTACATATCATCAATGTCTTAAGTTTCCTTATGATAGATAGGAGATCACAATAATAGCTGATAATTCAAACAATCATACTTGTGCTAACATCAAAGCTATTCAAGATACTTTGGTTCCCAACAATCGAGAAGCTCTTACTAGTGCTTCTCCCAAGGTTGATACACAAATCAATTAGTTAACCAAAATATTTGACAAGAAATTATGGTTCAAGGACAAAGGAGTAGGGGAGTATTCTCTTTGTCTTGCTAATCTACCTATATCACCTTGATCACATGGACAACCTTCTATCATACAACAGTAGATATCAGTAGTGTCAACATCAACACAACTAGTAACAGAGCCAAGTACAAAATTAAATGGATGATTTATCAAAGAAAAATTCCCCGTGGAAGATCTTGAGGATAGAGAAGTTCTAAATTGGCTCTATAAAGATGAAGACGAAATAGTTCTCAATGTCAAGATACCAACTAACCAATATGGTAAAGAGTATTCAATCATGCAGAAGATGGGCTATGATGGTAATGGTCCTATTGGAAAGAGAAAAGGAGTAGTTGAGCCTATTCACCTTCTAGGACTTGCTGCAAAAGATAAAACAGGACTAGGATATGATACTAACTCAAAAGAAAGAACATCCAAGTAGTTACATGATATTGTCCTCACATTGCAAGAAGGTTATAATACAAGAGAAGTATGTTTGACAATAATTCAGAATTTCATGGATAATAACTCTAACACAGACTATG
The DNA here is from genome assembly GCA_007258455.2 of Sequoia sempervirens. Classification (NCBI taxonomy): domain Eukaryota; kingdom Viridiplantae; phylum Streptophyta; class Pinopsida; order Cupressales; family Cupressaceae; genus Sequoia; species Sequoia sempervirens. Next base: position 151,028,898 of record VDFB02000007.1, on the reverse strand, counting down.
GTGAATACGAATGGGACACCATCTACAATGATGAGTTCTAGAAAGACAATAAGGTTGATGTGGTAGACAAGTACAACCCAACTCTAATCGAAGGTGACGGGTCAGGGTCCCAACCACAAGAATCTAAACTACAAGGTGACTATGATTCTAGTGTTACTAATTCAGATTTAAACGAACAAGACTATTGTGAGAACAGTATCATCATTGATCTACCTCATACCTCGGATCCTACAAACAACTCCGTTATGACCATAACCATAGCTAATTTCGCACAACCTAATGATCCACTACCTTTGATCCATCCTGATCTCATTGACTAGGATCTATCCAAACCTATTGATATACCTATGTTTCCAAGCAACAAATCTATCATGAACTTCCTTTCTGTAGAAGACACAAATGATTGTTCCACTAGTGATTTTTGGCATAGAGTCTTTAATCAAGAGAGTGTCAAGTCTCTTAGCTATAAAAGTAAAAATCAAAAAGAAAGATTTGATGGTGAAAACCAAAATACGGCAGTGTTAGATCAAACAAAAGATTAAAAAAAAAGAGTGTATCAGATGGTAAAAACTTTTTTAAGGCACCAAATGATGGGAAGCTTGATACTCTCCCTGAGCACTATCATGAGTGATCACCTATCTTGATTGAGCCTAGAAAAGAGGTTAATCTTGAAACTATAGAACAACCAAGTATTCTACAGTTAGTTGCGTCAATGACAAATAAAGTACCTAAGTTCATGGAATTTCTAAGAGAAAATCAAGTAAACTTTTCCTAGTCTTATGCAAACATGCCAGGTCTTGATCCTAATCTCATAATGCATCACTTGTCCATCAAACTAGTAGTTAAACCTATGAAACAAAAACTCAGAAAGATGCATCCTCATGTTGCACTACTGGTTAAGGAAGAGCTCAGAAAACTCCTTGATGTAGGATTTATAAGATCAATTGACTATGTATAATGGATCTCCAACATTGTTCTTGTGTCCAAACTAGATAGATGTATCAGAGTGTGTATATATTTCAAAGATCTTAATAAAAAATGTCCTAAGGATGACTTCCCACTTCCAAACATCAAAACCATAGTTGATCTAATAGTTGGCCATGCCATGTATTCACTAATGGATGGTTTTTATGGTTACAACCAAATCAATATTGCACCTGAAGACCAGGACAAAACAACTTTCACATGTCCATGGGGGACTTATTGTTGGAACGTCATGCCTTTCATTCTAAAGAACACTGGGGCTACATATCAAAGAGCCATGACTACAATTTTCCATGACATGATGCACACATTCATGGAAGATTATGTAGATGATATATTGAAAAAATCATACATAAGAGAAGGACATCTTGAAATATTATCCAAAAATTTTGCAAGGTTGGAAAAGTTCAAAGTTTTCCTTAACCCTAAGAAATGTGTTTTTGGGGTCACATATGGAAAGCTCTTAGGATGCATAGTATCAGAAAAAGGGATTGAAGTAGATCCTGCCACAGTGCAGGCAATCATAGAAATGCCTCCACCAAGGAATATCAGTCAGTTGAGGTCATTACAGGGATGACTTCAATCCATATGAAGGTTCATCACACAACTGGTAGATAAAAGATTACCTTTCACATATTTATTGCATAAGAATGTTCCTTTCAAATGGGATGAAAAGTGTGAAACAACCTTTCAACAAATCAAGCAATACTTAATGAACCCACCAATTTTAGTACCACCAAATCCAGACAAACCGCTAATCTTATATATTGCCACAATAGAGACATCTTTGGGGGCATTATTAGCACAAGAGGACTCTATAGGAAAGGAATGCGCAATTTATTACATCATCCAAATGCTAACAAGTCATGAACTCAACTACACTTTCATCGAGAAGGCTTGTCTAGCAGTAGTCTTTACCTCACAGAAATTTTAGCACTACATGTTAACTCATACAATCAATCTTGTTGCAAAGATTGATCCACTCAACTATCTGCTCAGCAAAGCTACATTAACAGGAAGGTTAGCAAAATGGGTTATGATCCTGAGTGAGTTTAACATCCATTATGTTGATCACAAAGATATCAAAGGACAAGTCATTGTTGATCAACTAGCTGAAGCACCACTACAAGTAGAACATCCCATGCACATTGAATTTCTAGAAGCTAATGTCTTCACTGCATAATCCAAATAACCATGGTCATTATACTTTGATGGTTCTTTCACTCAACATGGATCAGGGGTAGGCATACTCTTTGTCACCCCTCAAGGACATACCATTCCTTAGTCATATAGGCTAATGTTTCCATGCACCAACAACATAGTTGAATATAAAGCTTTAATCACTGGACTCAAGATAGCATTGGAATGGAGGATCATAGAGCTACAAGTCTATGGTGACTCACAGTTAGTCATTAATCAGATCAACGATGATTATCAGACCAAGATGACAAACTATTTCCATACAAGAAAATGGTTGATGACTTCAAAAATTACTTCGTGGATATCAAGTTCATACAGATTCCAAGACTTCATAACAAAGTAGCTAATGCTATGGCCACAATCGCATCATTGCTATAACTCCCAGAAAATTAGGCTCGCTATGAATTTCTGGTGGAATAATCATTTACACCTACATGTGACACACCTGAAAGCCAAATCATTTTCCACTTAGTTGGGTCTGATTCACCTTGGTATGGCAAGATTTATTCCTACCTAAAAGACATCTTGCGACCTAACTTATCCCGTAACCAAAAGTACAACTTTATTTTCCAATCCTCTCACTATACTCTTATTGTTGACACCCTTTATCACTGCAGTCTTGATGGTACTTTACTTCGATTTCTTGAACATGATGAATCTGACAAGGCTTTATATGAAGTTCATGGTGGAATTTGTGGTACTCATTCAAGAGGACTAACCTTATCCAAGAAATTGATTAGAATGGGTTACTACTGGCCTACAATGGAAAGAGAATCATTCACTTTTGTGAAGAAGTACTCAAAATGTCAGATTCATGGGAATCTCATTCATCCTCCTGCACAAGAACTTTAACCGTTCATGCCAACCTGGTCATTCTCTCAATGGGGGTTAGATCTAGTTGGAAAGATTCATCCTTCATCATCGAACAGACACAAGTTCATCATCATAGCGACAGAGTATTTTACCAAGTGGATTGATGTAGTACCTCTCACTAAGGTTACCAGCAAACAAATCTCATCATTCATACTCAACTATATCATTTTTTTGTATGGCATTCCCAACTCCATCATCACAGATAATGGACAACCTTTCAAGAATCAGGATGTTGATGAACTTTGTGAGAAATTCCATATCCAACATAGATATTCAACACCTTACTATCCACAAGGGAATGGCCACGCAGAGGCCTCAAACAAGACTATATTGAAAATTTTGAAGAAGACTGTGAATGATGCAGGGAAAGAATGGCATGTTCAACTCAATCCTGCATTATGGGCCTACTAAACTAGCATCCAAACGCCAATAGGAGCAACACCGTATGCTCTTGTCTATTCAGTAGAAGCCATATTACCTCTGTAGGTTGAGATTCCATCACTCAGGGTATCATTGAAGGGTCTCACAACAGATGATGAATACAGAGTTTCTCAACTAAAAGAGCTGGAACTCCTCGATGAGAAGAGACAATGAGCAGTTGATCATTTGAAAGCATATCAACAAATGATGTCTCACAGCTATAATCATAGAGTCAAGCCACATACCTTTCAATTTGGTGATCTTATTTTGAAGGAAAACCCATGAAATCAACAAGACAGAGAGAAGAAAGGGAAGTTTGAACCAAATTGGTTGGGTCCTTACATGGTTATCATAGCCTATAGTTCAAAAGCATACAAGTTGTCAATGCTAGAAGGGGACCTATTTGATGAACCTGTCAACAGCATGCACCTAAAGAATTATTATGTCTAAATTAGTTATCATCCATAAAAATTCCTAAAAAAAATCATAAAAATTAGAAAAAGTCTTGAAAAAATTAAAAAAAATCAAAAAATCATCATATGGTGAAAACCTGGCAATAGGCAGTCTATTGGCATGAAAAATATAAAAAAATAAAAATGAAATTAGAAAAATGCAATAAAAAAAGATAGTGAAAATCTGGCAAACAGATGCTATTTGTAGCTCTCCATCTGTTAGTTCATGTTCTGCACTTAGCTTCTTAGCCTTCATTTCATGCATCTTTTCACCATCATCTTAGGGCCATAACAATATCATATGATCATCATTTTCGTAGAGTGATAACGTCCTACCATGGCATGATCGTTGTACATATTCATTTTAGCAAGTTGTGTCAATATTGGGGGTGAACATTAACAATACTTGGGGCAACCAACTTTCAGGTTCTACCAAAACAGCTAGAAAATGACATAAAATCCAATCATGCAAACAAACAATCAAATCACATGAACAACTATACAATCATTGATCCATATCATATCAGTTTCAGCAAGTGTCATATCATAACACATAGCTGGATGATCAAAAATCTGAATAATGTTCAGAATAGTAGTATTATTTTTTGAACAATGGTTGTTTGATTTTTGATATCATCCCTCTAGAGCACACTCAATGATGTACTGAACTAGAGTGGCAAGGAAAGAGAATGATTTTTCTTTGTCTACTGTCTTGAGGTTAACTATCAATCTGGTGCAAATATGTCGTGAGACATGATTTCCAAACTGTATCATTGATGAAAATTTCAAATTTGCATCAGAAAGTGGTTAATATTTGTTTGTTTATGTAAAAAATGCTCAGGTCATCTAGGTTCAATTATACATTGATGCTTGTGTTCACTTGCTATATCAAAAATCATGAAAGTTGTACTCAGGTCATCATTGGTGTTGATTTCCCCTCTAATGCTTGTACATACTTCCAACATTTTAAACGCTCTATGATGATTCAATAAAGCTAACAAAGGGCTCAATAAACGATTGGTTTTATTTCATTGCATTACATTTAGATCAATGTACATATATGCATATTCGATTTGCATCAAAGTTTTAATAGTCTAAACAAAAACATCAATGGTTGTCATGTCTCTTTGGACTATTTGTGGAGGACATTCAAACATTTGTTTCATTATCATCTTTCATCTTCATCATCATTTCATCTAGGTCCTGTACATATCATATAGTTTATCATTCATTCTCATATCATTTCAATCCTTTATCATTTATTTATCCATGATTATGCATTATCATGTCATTTATCATTTTTTTTCATATCATACAATTTCATTGCATACCATTGATCATTCTCATTTTTTATCATCTTCATTTTATTGCATATCATTTAGATCCTTTATCATTTCATATCATTCATTTATCCATTAGGTATTTCATATCACTTTCATTTTCATAGTATCTATCGTCTTCATATTATTAACATCTCACTTATCATTTTTATATCCATTTCATTTTCATTCTACATAGTTGCACACCATTTATCATCTTCATTACCATTTCATTTTCATATTTTATCTTTGTGTCATCATTTCATAATCTATTTCATTTCATCTCATTATCATTTCATCCATTTCATATCATTTCATCAACATTTCATTACATATCATTTATAATCTTATCATACATCTCATTATTATTTATCATTATCATTTCATCCATTTCATATCATTTCATCAACATTTCATTACATACCATTTATAATCTTATCATATATCTCATTGTTATTAATCATGTTCATTTCATCCCATTATTTATCATTTGTCTCATTACATTCATATCATATCTTTAATCATCTATCATTTTCATATCATTTATATATCATGTCATTTTTTGCATAAAATTTGACCCATTTCACATATCATTTCAAATTTTTTTCCTAATTCATATACATACTACACATTCATGATACATTTTCATAAACACAACATCCATTTTCCATCACATCATCATTATTCATCACATTTGAAAAATCCAAAAACAAACATTCCATGCATACATTACTTGTTCACATCATTTTTCATAAACATATCATATATCCCATTGCATATTTTCATAATCAACATCCTAGGTCATCCACCTACATGACATCATTAGTATGCATCACAAATCATCCTCATATCAAATTATCTGGCATATCATATTAGTCATAAAATCATTAAAATGCATATTAAAATCCATACTACATCATGCCAAAATACATGCATATAACATCATCACATCAAAAACGCACATCATCAAAACTCATTGTCATTGCATATCATCGCTCATCAAAAATGCATACAAATGTCCAATGTCCAATGAAACTAAAAATTATAGAGAGATACATGAGATATGATCAAAAACAATGTACATGCTCCAAAAATGATATACATGTGTGAAGTACATCAATTATACTACATCAATACAAATTGCATCTCATGGCTGACTAGTAAAGCCCCCTAATGGAGCTGGTCTAGAGGATGGTGGCCTGCCACTACCCCTTGCGTTGGGATCCTATAGAGGCCATGTGACCCCTCTTTTGTGTGTCGTAGTTCGTGATCTACTCCTAGATCTGTTGTGGGATAGAGGGTAAGGCTCTCTATGGTCTTGAGGGCACAAATCCTCATATCTAATATGATAATGCTCAGTCTCCTTGGCAATCTCAAATCCCTCTGCAATGGCCTATCACAAACATGCACTCTCAACAGCTCCCATGAGTCTCTCAGCAACACCCTCTACCTCTACTACCCTTCATTTGAAGGAATCTCTCTCTACTATCAACTAGGCCACCTGTGGGTCTGGGGTAGGAGGAGGTTCCTATGTAAACTGTGTCTATAACTACACTGCCAAACTTTTAGCCTAAGCTAACTATCTCTACAACTGCTCCTACTTCCCTTGAAGCATCTATACCTAGGCTTGCAAAGTAGCTATCTACACCTATTGCACTATAGAAGAGACCTTGATCACTGTCTACCATCCAGTACCAGTCCTCAGCCTCTGCATGATCTGAGCACTGCCCAAGATATTTGTCCTCTGCCTCACTGGCCTCTACTCATCCCCTCTGCCATCTCTGTCATCATCCCCACCACCATCATTTGAGCTCTCCCCATCTCCACTCTCCTCCTCATCTCCACTATCCTCCTCCTCATCCCCTCCACCCATCACCTACTCTCTTCCTACCACATCCTCCCATCCCCTACCCCCTAGCTGATGTGCCATCAAGATGGGCGCTAACTCATCTAGACATGTAAAATGAGGGAATGGATGTGTGCAAAAATGAGCCAAGTACTCATCTAACATCCCTGCATTAGTAATATTTGGCCTATAACCCCATGCCTCGGGTTGTAAACTAGTATACTCTGTATACGCCACCTAATATGAAATGCATGGTCCCCATCTAGGATCATCCTTGCATCACCCATAGTGCACAATTCCCTAAGGAATCCCCTATGTATAGCCAGACTATCTATGCACTTGCAATGCCATAAATATCTCTATAATGAATGGGGTTCAACCTATTAGATATCGGGGCATACATACAAACAGAATCTCCAGATGATCTGTATCCCATGCCTCACAATCCGTGTATGTCCTCCATATCACTGAATCTATAGCATCAAAAATCCATCGCTAGTATTCCAACTTTCCCAACTTGGGCTGGACAAGTGCACTAGAATATGCATATACATATGGCCTGCCTAGTGGCCTAGCTCTAGGACAAAGTGCTCTCATAATAGCAATATACTCCCATGCCCAGATCTGGAGTAGGGTAACACCACAAAACACACTGGACAATCCACTGTATGCTACCTAATGCAAGTCATGATATAAATGAGCTAACATGCAGCTCCCCTAGGCATATCTTTGTTGTTGACCTATCATCAGCTCAAGGATCCTCCCCCACCCAACTAATAATCCCTTTGACTGGTGGTCCAAACAAAGGAAGCCTCCAATAAATGCACCCAAAATAGTAGGCAAGGTCAAATATCCCCTCAAATCTTCCCATGGCACCCAATACCCTACTATATGAGCATCCCCAAACACCCTCCTAAGTGCATCCATACCACCTAGCCCCTTGTGGTCATAAACCACAAGAGCACTTACCACTGGAATCCCTAGAATCTTGTATACATCCTTAGGGGTCACAGTCATCTCACACATAGGCAAATGAAAGGTGTTATGCTCCAAATTCCACCTCTCTACTAGTGCGGTCAACAGTCCCTTGTTGACCTGAATCGGTGGCATAGACAATAAAGGTCCCAACCCACATCCCAATATACATTGTACATCTATCGGTGATAGATCTCATATCCAATCCCAACCTATAGGGAAGCGCTCTCTGATCTAGAGGTTTTTGAAACCCTCCTATTTTTGGTCATCACAAGGACAATCAATTAGACTCATATCAACGTGATCTATCTACTTCACATCATACAAATCAATCAGAATCATATCTATCTATCAGTGACCCATATCAGTTTACTATATTAGTAGAACATATCAGTAAATTATATCAGTGACCCATATCAAGTGACCCATATCAGTGACTCATATCAAGTGACCCATATCAGTGACTCATATCAAGTGAACCATATCAAGTGTTCTATCTAAGTGACTCATATCATGAAATCAAGGCTAAATCAATCTATCTTAATATCAACTCAATCTACTCTATCATCATTTACTATTTGTTTTCTTTTTCAAGAGAGCAAATTTATCAACAATCAAATCATTTTCCTATTTGTACTTCAGTCATGAATACAAATATGTTGAATCACATCATCTACTATTTGTTTTCTATCGAGCAAAAAGAAAATTTATTAGAAGCCATATCAAGCATCTACTCTTTGTTTTCTAAAATCAAAGCTATCAGACAATCCATCAATCATTCTACTCTTTATTTTCCATTCAATGGAAACAAAGTTATCAGCTATCTACTCTTTGTTTTCTTATTTTTGGGAAGCAAAGTTATCAATTCATCATCATATCTTCTATCATTTCTATCCATATCAGCATGATGACAAGACAATTTATCTATCTATTGACCAAAGAAGCAATATACATCATCATTTTCATCAAATAGTGTAGTTTGCCTAAATTTCCTAGATGCGCTAATTTGTGGCCTTGATGTGCTAAAACCCCAAATGCACTAAAGTTTCCCTCCAATGCACTAAAACCCCCTATGCACCATTCTATGTCCACAAAAGCGCTAATTCATTTCCTTTATGCGCTAATTCCTTGTATGTGCTAAACCCCTAAGCATATGAACCATTTCATCCACTTGATGCGCTAAAACCCTACATGCGCTATTCTATTTCCTATATGCGCTAAACTGCCTATTTCCTCAAAGTGCTATTCTACACCCTAGATGTGCTAAAAGAAACTTTGAAAGTGCTAAAACCCCTACTCTATGTGCTAAAACAAGATGTTCAACCCTAAATCTGTGCTAAAATGCATCAAAATTCAATTAAAATCATAAATTTTTAACACAAAGAAGGTTGAATTGACTCGCCAATGGTCCATACATGGTCAAGGTCTCTGGTATAGGTGGGCCCGCTCGAATCTATGTTGGTGGTATGAAATCTCCATCTCGCCAAGTCAATGTCAAAGCACAAAATCATTAAAGTCAAAAGGTGATAATGACTTGCCCTTTTTACTCTACCTTTTAAAGGTCAAACAAGGTGGGTTTTTGTGGCATTTTATTTTTATATTTCTCCTTTTCTCAAACTTTGACCTTATTTTTCAAACTAGGGCATCTTTTAATCAATTATCAGGAGCTAAATCACTACATCCCTCTCATCATCTGAATTTTATCATCAACTCAACACTTGTCCCATCATCAGTGATTTACCTCCTGAGGAGGCATCATCAATATCAACCACATTTCTAAATCAGAAACATATCAGATTCAAATCAAAAGGCATATCAAACACGTTTGTTTTTAATCAGGGGCATATCAGTTAAAATTTTGCCAACTAGGGGCAAAATCAAGCGTAGGAAAGGTAGGAATATTTTCTTTGAAGCAATGTGTTTAACACATCACTTCAAAGAGGGGAAAAATGTATACATCTAAAAATGGTTATGGTTAATCAAGCTTGTTAATTAATTAAATATGAATTATTTAATTAATCTTCTAAAGTCATCTACATATAAATAATTTTAATTATTTATTTATATCATTCAATTTTATAATTCTTCTACCTTAATTAAATAAATAAGTTTATTTAATTATTACCAGCTTCCATTTTCCTCTTAATTAAATTAAGTAAATTTTATAATTTATTTATATTAATTATTATATTATTCTAAATTTGAATATTTGAATTCAAATAATGGAATCTTCCTCCAAACACTTTCTTCATCTCATAATTCAATTAAATATTACAAATATTTAATTTAACACCTTTTTCTCATTTCATGCATAATTAAATATTTTAAATATTTAATTACCTTCCATCTTTTTCTCAACTTCCAGAATCTCTCACCGTTCATCTTAACAAGCTGGATTTCAACTGTTGATCACATCAGCCAATCAAAATCTTTCGAAAACTCTATAAATACCCCTGTGAATCCGAGCATTGGTTACACACATACACACACATTAGAAACAAGTGATTATCATTTTAGCATTATTATTATTAGCTTTAGTATTCATAATTTCATAATTTTAAATTCTAGCAATCATGTTTATTTTAAGAATGTTAATCATATCTTAGCATAGCATGCATTCATCTTCAATCTCGTTTTCTAGGAAGACTATTTGTTGAACCTAGCATATAATCTGAGAGCAAGCTAGAATCAACAAAAACACTAGAGATAGAGGACAATGGGATGTCATTGAATAAATTGTTGTTTTAAGAGTTTGTTTTTGTTTTAATTAGTTTTCTTCAATATAATGTTGCATTGGTGTGTTTGATTTATTTTTAATCTACATTCGATACACTTAAAATTGATGACATAGGAATGTTTTCCTTCTTACTAGAAGAAGGTGAGAATAGGCATGATTGCACAGAGAGAGATGATAAAGGAGCTAATGTGCCCTTGATTTTTCTTGTAGTAGCATGTTTCTTGGGTTTCGTTTGTACCTTTTTTATAACAGAAACAATGGCCAGGTCTTTGGAAGAGAATGAAATAGAACCAACTCTAATTGTGGTTCAATTCAAACTCAAGCATGGGTTTGCATCAACAGACCATGGTAGAGGATGAAGAGACAAACTCATCATATTGAGAGTTTCAGTACAGACAGAGGTGAGAAACTTATAAAATCCTATTGTAGAAAAGAAAGCTAAGTTAACTAAAGTAAGTATAGAGCGCTTTCCCTTAGTAAAAGAACTTGTAGAAATTTTTTATAAATTATGCTATGCTATTAAATGTGATAATAAAGTTTGTTGTAAATTTTAGAAGTTTAAATAAATTAGAAAACTCTAGAAACTAAGATTGTATAGAAGTCTTCTTTAAGTGTATTTTAGAATTTAGATTATTGTGGGTTTCATAAATTAAAGATACGTATTTAATATAATAAACTAGATTGTATATAATGTAAGTTAAATTAATTTTAGTTGTTAGAGTAATAATTTTTTTAGTTATATATTTTGTTTCATTTATATTTTTTATATATCATTTATTAACTTTTAGTTTCTTATTCAGATTAAAGTTACTTTTTGATAGGTTGGGTGTTTCAAGGGTATTGTTTTGTTGCTATGATTGAGTTTATTTTGATTATGTTTGTTCTTTCAAATTATTTTTTGATGTCTTGTTGTTTTTTTTGTTCTTATACTTGCAAGCATTCTTTTAGGTGGATTTGTTAAATCTAATGGCTAATGCACACAAAGGTGTTTAAATATATTGTTAGCATAAGGAGTGGCAACCATTCCATAAGTTTAAATCTTTCAGCTCATGTATCTTTGAAGAGTTGTTAGTGATGTTAGTCTGTCATTGCACGAATGGATTTTAGTTTCCATGTTAGTAGGTGGTAGGCCCTGTCCACTTTTTTTTTATTTTAATATCAAACCCATCCAAACAATGTTAGCACAGACACATGGAAAGGTTTTATAGCTCTAAAGAGTATTTAGAACTACATAGTTTCAAGGTTGCAATAGCCATTAGATAATGTGATCATCTTGGGACTAGAAAAATTCCAAATGGCTTTAAGACTTGTCAACTTTTCCTATTGTACCATTGGTTGGCAGGTTGTGTTATTGTCAATGATATGATGGCTTGATCTATTTTTTTCGTATAGTTGTAAAAAAGGCAAGTAAACAATAATGCAATAATAGATGCTATGTGGAATTCTCATGAATCTCCAAGATATTGTCACTTGATTGTAAGAATCTTGATGCATCCCTAGCTTAAAAATCCATAGATGTAAGGTGCAATTTCAAAGCTTTCAAATCTTGATTATTGTTGTTATTTCTTGTACCATCTTCTTTCACACACCACTTATAAGGAAAATTGAAAACTAATTATGAATGAATTATGGCTACCATTTTTTGAAATATAAATGTGCATGTAGTGACTAGGCTACAATATTGATACATGAGTGAAATAGCTATATTATATATGGTTTCATGAAGAGAGTTACATGTATATCTCCCTCATGAACATAATATTAATTTCCTTTTATTTCAAGTTGTAATGCCCTCCCCAAGATTAAGCGAATAATATACTACAATGTAAATAAATAAGAGAAGTAAGTAATTAAATAGAATAGTTAAAGATAAACTAAATTTAAAATGTGTCTAATGTTATAGATTTAATAGCAGTAATGATGAAGTCTTGCATGCTCCAAAAGAATATTTTTCAAGTTAGATACTTTCTCTACTAATCCAACAATTAAATTTACAAGAGAGAATGGTAATAATAATCAAAATAGTAATGATAATATCACTAAGGAATTTTGTAATCATTACTTTATGATGATTCAGATAATGTATACCCCTGATGTTAATACAAACAAAATGAACGACTTTTCATTTTTTTTTAAAATCAAACATTACTATTCCAACTTTATATTAATTGTCAATCATTTGTATTCATTTAAACTATACATAAAAATGGAACATATTTTGATAAGGTTAGTATTAAATCTTCACAATAACATTAAGCTAACCCCCAAAAGATATTTTTTTACCATTAAATCATAATCAAATAGGACATCAAAAATTGTTACCATTACATAAAGGTTGAGATGTGTACTAAAATCAAATACTAAAGATGCATCATAAGTGGTGAATCAACCTCAATCTATTTACCTTTCCAAGTGAGCTATTTAATGCCTAATCATTAGAAATGAAGAAAACAATTTAAACAATGCTTTAAACCAATATTACAAGCATAAACCTACAAGAAATAAGCTAACAAGAACTATACCATCCAATATTGAACAAACTAATGTTATAGGACTAATAACTCAACAACTTGAGATTGATTATGTTTATTTTCAATATACACACAACTAAACTTCTAAAATCATGTTGCAAAAAAGAAAGCTAAGTTAACTAAAGTAAATATAGAGCGCTTTCCCTTAGTAAAAGCACTCGTAGAAATTTTTCATAAATTATGCTATGCTTGTACATGTGATAATAAAGTTTGTTGTAAATTTTAGTACAAGGTTAAATAAATTATATTTTGTGTTTAATTTATATTTTTTATGTCATTTATTAAGTTTCAGTTTCTTACTTGGATTAAAGTTACTTTTTGATAGGTGGAGTGTTTCAAGGGTATTTTTTTGTTGTTATGATTTGTTTATTTTGATTATGTTTGTTCTTTAGAACTATTTTTTTATGTCTTGTTGTTGTCTTTGTTCTTATACTTGCAAGCATTCTTTTAGGCAGATTTGTTAAATCTAATGGTTAATGCACACAATGGAGGTGTTTGAATATATTGTTAGCAAAAGGAGTGACAACCATTCCATAAGTTTAAATATTTCAACTCATGTATCTTTGAAGAGTTGTTAGTGATGTTAGTCTTTTTCATTGCATGAATGGATTTTAGTTTCCATGTTAGCAAGTGGTAGTCCCATCCACTTTGTTTATTTTAATATCAATCCTATCAAAGCAACATTAGCACGAACACATAGAAAGGTTTTATAGCTCTAAATATTTTTTAGAACTACATAATTTCAAGGTTGCAATAGCCATTAGATCATGCCATCATCTTGGGACTAGAAAAATTCCAAATGGATTTAGGAATTGTTAAAATTTCCTATTGTACCATTGGTTGGCATGTTGTGTTATTGTTAATGATATGATGGCTTGATCTATTTTTTTTATATGGTTGTAAAAAAGGCAAGTAAACAGTAATGTAATAATAGATTCTAAGTGGAATTCTCATGTATCCCTAAGATATTGTCAATTGATTGTAAGAATCTTGATGATCCCTAGCTTAAAAATCCATAGAAGTAAGGTGTAATTTCAAAGCTTTCAAATCTTGATTCTTGTTGATATTTCTTGTACCATCTTCTTTTACACACCACTTATAAGGAAAATTGAAACCATTTATGAATGAATTATACCTACCATTTTTTGAGATATAAATGTACATGTAGTGACTAGGAGCCTACAATATTGATGCATTGAGTGAAATAACTATATTACATGTGGTTTCATGAAGAGAGTTACATGTAGACCTCCCTCATGATCATAATATTAATTTCCTTTTGTTTCAAGAATAAGGTACTAGGCATCCTCATGCCAAAGAGATTTAAAAGCTTTATATGTTCTCATATAGTTTCTAACTTTAGTATCCTTCATATTTTTAATATTATCTTGTTATCCATAAACTTATAGATATGGATTTTATATGATTAACATGAGAATTTATTATTTTTTTTTCTCATATTCTATCCCTATTCTATTTAGACATATTATTAGCTTCTTACTCATTTAGGGATACTTAAATTATACAAATTTTACATTTTTGTTATGTAATTTTTTGTAGTGTAGTAAAATGCATACCCTTGCATTTTCACACTTGTTTGGGACTGCCTTGCTTTATTTATGCTTCTTTATGGATTAATTGGTCCTATTTTGTGTCAACAGGCCTAGGAATGACATATTTTTCTGGTTAATCCTAACATTTTCCAATGCATAAATGTTAATTTAATGACTCCATCAATGTGTCCCTAATTTTTGGGTCATGATTAAAATGCCACCTAGGGCGTCTTAGTCCCCCGAGGCTCTTGGGACCCTAATTTTTGCATCTCTAGATTGGGCCCCTTTTTGGTGTCTATGCCCCAAGTTTTTAGGACTTGGGACTAAGACGCCACCTAGGGTGTCTTAGTCCTCCTTGAGCCATTTTTGAGATTTAATTTCAAATTTTGGCTAGATTTAGCCTCCTTTATTCAATGAATTTATATGTCGGCTTGGTGTGATATAATTTTGGGATATTAAGCATAGATAGTTATAAATACAAGGTTCCTTGATTCATTTCAACCTAATTCATTTGTGAGATCTTTTATCATAGCATAATTGAGTTCACAAGAGTATTCAAGAGCAGATTCATCAAGCATTTGAATCCATTTTCATATTCAAGCATCATATGAAAGTGTTTTCTTGCATCATGTGTGTTGTTGTGCTAACATTTGTGATGTAGGGTTTTGATTCAACCAAGCAATTCAAGTCCAATCTATCAAGCATTCAAGATCCATATCCATTACAGCCATTACACACAAGTTTGCAAACTTTGAAAGGGTTTGGTGAGTTATAGCATTACATTTTGTTCATTCATCATTACTCCATTTCATTTCATTTCATTTCAAGGTTTAATTACCAATAGGGGGTTTGACCAAGGAAAACCCCCATTCACTAACAAACAACAAGTTTTTCCATCTTGCATACTTGTGATTGTAGATCTAGGTTGTAGACTTGAAGATCGCTTGGAGTGAAAATTTATCATAAAGTTGTCATCTTCACAGAAACTCACCTACATGCCTTACTCAAAAGTTTCAGAACTTGAGATTGGAAAGGAAGCTAGTGCAGACCTTGGAGCTCAGAATCCTGTTTAGAGTTTGCAGAAATTTAGAATGAGACTAATACACCATCTTGGGCATCTTAGTCCTCCTAGGCTCAATTTTCATATATTTTTAGAGATTTTCAAAGATTCAGTTCTGAGATTCGAAGACTCTATATTTTCCCCAAAAAATAGCAATGGGACTAATACACCATCTTGGGCATCTTAGTCCTCCACAACATATTTTGGAAGCCTATTTGCATTTATGGAATCCTCATGGCATCTCCAGATTTCCCAAATGCACACATAACATCTCCCTATTGCATAATTTCATCATTTGCATATTTCATTTAGCTTGCATTTCTAGTTTTAGGTCATTTTTCATATCACCGTGTGTTTTCAAACATTTTCTTTTTCAAGCATTTTCTTGGTGGTGAACCCCTTAGAACTTAAGAATCCCTTCCTAGGACCATCCTAATTGATAATTGGCTCACCTTGTGAGGTTGTTAGTCAATCCAATTAGGACTCTTAGGGCATTAGTGAATGGTTGAATGAGAAAAGTGTGATATCCCAAAAAGGTATCCATTTTCCCATTCATCATTTTTATTATTAGAAAATGGTTAATTCATGCATTATTTTTTTGTTGATTATTTTATTATATGATTTTATTTTTGTGCTTTCATTTAAGTTATTTGTATCCCCTTGTCTATAAGTAAATTTAAGAACATGAATTAAATATTATAAATGGAGCAATCTTTCTAATCTCAAATATTTCCTTGTAATTCATGTCCCATGATCACAAGCTTCTTGTGTTTGATGTTCCCAGAAGAACTAGTTTATATTGGAGTGCAAGCATGAGAAAAAATGGTTTTTTAGTATACTCAATGGATTTTAAAGTACAAATATTAATACTATTATACAAGTTGTATGAGTAGTAGGCTTGTTAATAGTTCTATTATATCTACAAATTTTCATGCCTTAATTTAGTCTTTAATTGTTCTAGAAAGAGAGGTCATCAATCTCCATAACCTTTGCATCATATTCAATGGCTACTTGACTAGTACCTACAAACTTTAAGAATTAGAATAATGAAATTTCATTATTCATGTCCCTTTTTTATCCTACAACTTGGGAACCTATTCTAGTTAACTTTATAAAAATCCACAAAAGTTAGAAAGAATGAAAGTAACAATATAGACAAGAACATATGAAGGAAATAGTCAAATGAGTTAACCTTGCAATAAGATATATACATATATAGAAAAAGAGAAAAACTACCATCTAGAATAGTGGTATGTGATCTCCATGCAAAAAAAATATTCTACACAAACAACACCTATTAAGCATAGATTAGGTGGTTACAAATAAATATGGATACCAAAAACTTGGGCTAATTAGGTATCTATGTACAATACAATCTCCCATAAAGTTGGGAAATGGAAAAATCCTAATGAGAAAAAACTCCCTCTGAAATTGAAAAATATACAAAAGTGTACTAGACACAACACAAAAGCACCTAAAGATGATAACTCTACACCGGGCCTTTTTTTAGAATGATTGAGATTATGTAGATACCAGAAAGCACCCCTCATAGGAGAGAGAAATAGACTATGTAACCCCCCCATAATGAATTAGATAATGTGAGCAGAAAAGGATACCGATGTATGAATATTGAAGATGATCTATTTGTGGCGAATGATATTTCTCCCCTTAGAAATGAACAACTCCAATAGTGAATGGTGAAGTAACTCCAACTCAAAGAAGCAAGGGGAGGTGGGAAGTACAAGAAACAATAATTTATAGAGATGAGAAACAAGCACAATGAACAATGTCCAATATTGTATTTAGACAACCCAAATTACAATGAGTGTATAGCCTTGCATATATAGGCAAGGAAGAGGAAATTCACATATGATGTGGATTGACAAGTGATACATGAAGTGGCACAAATGAGTAGATAAATTTCCTAAAGGTTTCAACCTTAGGATTGCTAGGAATGTGCAAACAAACAATCTTTTTGACCAAGTCATCAACCTTGATGGAAAGTGTTGAGTGACCTTTGAGGTGAGAGAAATTCTTCCAACCTCAAAAAGGTAGCACATGAGGTTTACCAAATAACTTGGTAGCCTCTAGAGGTCTAAAAGGTTTCACATTCAGTTAGTGAAGATGTTGTCTAACCTCATCAACCTAAGTACACTATAGTGAGTAGATAAATTATTCACTCTAACAAGATGTCTCATGATGTACCCTATCTAATGAGTCACAATCAAATAAAGAAACACATGCCTAACTAAAATAAGTAACCTTTCAAAATAATGTGGAAACTAATGAAGAGAAAGATCCAAAAAAGTGATGTACTAATGTGGAATGTTAATGCATGCTATGTAACTACAATGCAAATCCCACAATGTCTTCTTGCAAAGAATCTTGAAGCCATTAGTGAAGCCACTTTGAAATCTATAGAAATAACTTGTGCAAGGACAAAATAAGTGAAAAAAGACCCACCCTAGACAAGTGAAATCATTATTTCCACATTATACAATGAAGAAATTGTAGCTATATGAGTCATATGCAATATCAAAGGAAAAATAAAAATAACAATATGTATCACATCCAAAATCAAATTATTGTGCCTATCACATGCAAAGAAAAAAACTACAAAGGCCTACCAAAAATCTAACGTCACTTCTTCAACTTTCAAATTCCAAATTTGGAGACCTACACAAGCTTGTGGTGTGCAAAATTTCTCACAATTTGCACACCCTTCTATGAATAGTGTAAAATCGCATTCAATCACTATTGAATCACATTAAATTATAGCTGATAGTAGAGAATATTGGGATGGCCTATGAGAGATCAACTCATGCATGTAAAGACAAACATTCATGACCTCCACATGTGAACCCCTCTAGAATAGAAAATGTCTCTATGTCTCAATCTTAAAATGTAAAGGAAAAGACTCTAGACCTAGAAATGCAAATAAGGTAGGGTACAACCAAAAAAACCTTTTGGTTTTCTTCAATCTAATCAAGGCTTTGAATAGGTACCTTGCAATGAAAATCTATCCCCACACAAGTACCTTAGAGAAAGGATATTTTTTATTACATCACCCTTCCTACTTTTTTTCTTGGCCTTGTATCCTTTACATGTAAAATACCCTTCCATAATGAAGTATAGATTAAAAAAAGAAAACGTCTATGATAGAGGATTCAATGAAATTACAAATCAAATAAAATCACTAGAAGCTCAAAGGAAATCCCTTAGATGATGTTTAATTTGACAACAAAGAAAATTCTCACACCTACAACAATGGGCTCACAAACTTACAACTTTCAATGGATCACCCTACAAAAAAGACTAGATTGTCCTATGACTTGCTTTAGCATCCTTTAGATTTTTTTTGTTCTTGCAGTACGCACCAAATCTTTTCAACAAATGGGGGTTTAAAGATTGCATGAAAAGATCATTTAATAACAAGAAACATTTCAAAAATAGCATGACATGGCTTTTCACACACCATGAATATATGAAAGGTTAAATCACCCCTTACAACTAAATAAATGCATGAAAAATATTATTCACAATGACTACAATAAATAAACCTCCACCTAACACACATGACTTTGAAAGGTGCATAAACATAGATTTGGTGCAAGGGTATGCGTACCATGCCAGGACAAGGGAAAAGGTCCAAGGGAGAAAGCATTCCTCTTCAATAAAATTTGCTACTATATCACACACAAAGGAAAAAATGGCATAGAGATAAGGACCAAAAACTCGCCAAATTCACTCCAATAATAAAATGTCATGACCTCTACACAAATCCACCATGTGAGCCTTTCAACTTACCACACAAGCACAAAGGAATCTATTAAGGGTATAGAATCTTTCAACACATATTTTTCAAGGAAAATTTCCCCATAATCACCCAGATTGACCTTGAATAGACCACACACGTCCTTCTTAATATAGATTGCACAAAAAACCATTTCAATGGAATTTTAATCACCTTGACTCTCTGCTACAAACATGTTTTTCAGAAAGAACATATAGAAAGAAAAAAAATCTATTATGAAAAAATACATCTTTTCATATTAACTATACAATTTTACCATACCAAAATTTTGAGTCAAAACCTTGCTTTGATATCATGTGAGAACCAATATATTTTGGAATAATAATGGTACTTGGTCAAACCATAAAAGATGAATAATTGAATGCTCCTAATAAAGTTTAAAAGAACAAAATTTATTAATATAGAAAAGAATAGATGAAGGAAATAGTTGAATGAAATAATCTTACAATGAGATGAACATAGATAGAAAAAGAGACAAACTAGGTCATCTAAATTAGTGGATACAATATACATTCAAAAATTCACACCTAAACAAGCTTATCCTCTAGCAAGCTTATCTCTAAAGAGGAGTAATCCACTTGAAGTAGGAATATTCTACATTAGCAATATTTTTATGATTCTTAGATACATATGTATTGATTTTTTTTATAGCTTATGATTTGTTTATCAAAATTTTAAAAAAATTGATTATCTACACTTCATTATTTTTATATTTAAAAAAAATATATTAAATCAATTATTCTTGTGCATTTTATGTGATTTTCATGCTTGATGAAGTAGTTTTTATGATGCACCCAATTTAAAATATAACAAAAAAATTAGTAAAGAAGTACACAAATTCTATTGCTCACTCTTAACTATATTTCTACCTTGAAACTTCAAAAATAGTGAATGCAACAAAAAAGGGGGTGTTGCAAGAGTTTCACCCTTGCTCTCCTTGTGATGTTAAGTGTGGCACTTGGGTTTGTGACATGGCTTAACTATCTCTTGTGGATCTTGGATCTTTTATAAATTTGGCAGTTGTATTGGGCATTGACAAGCCTATCTTTTGGTTCAACGGTAGTTGCCTATGCAACAATTGGTATCAGAGCTGAGGTCATAGGGTCAAACCCCTCGCCTACACTAGGGGGTTTGTTGCAAAATTTTTACCCTTGGCCTCCTTGTGTTGTGTAGTGTAGCACTTGGGTTCGTGACATGGCTTAACCACCTCTTGTGGATCTTGGATCTTGTATAAATATGACAGTTGTATTGGGTATTGACAAGTCAATCTTTTGGTGCAACGGCAGCTTCCTATGCAACAAGGGGGACACACACTGAACACTTTGTTATATTTTATCAAGAAAATAGGAACAATTATGTATGCACATAAAATTTGACCCTATTAATCTTAACCATTTTTTTAAAAAAACATTATTTTGGAACCAAGATTCAAAGTCCTTAAGTATTTGTTCTTTTTATATCTTAAAATTTTGAGTTCCTACATTTTATAATGACTCATCTAAGATTATGTTTAACTAATTTGAAAATAAAATGGACAATTTTGACCCTCTTTATCCCCTATTTTGATACGCATACCCAAGATTATGATGCTAAGGTAAAATAATGGTGGGGATTTTTACTCTAAGGAATTTGAGGTATATTGAAAGCACACTAGTATTTTTTAGGAAAAGGACAACTTAAGCATCAAAATGTAATGGATTAATTGAAAGGCTTAACAAAACCTTGTGTGATCAAGACATAAACCTATTGAGAAATTTTGGAATAGAATACAAAAATTGGATTGAGGTAGTTAAAGGTAATTGTTAAAATTGTAAAAGAGGTATTTTACTTCTGTTTTAAGTAGAAGACACCACTTGAAATGTGGACAAGTATGATTCCTATTATAACACATTTGAGATTATTTGGTTGTATTGTTTTTGTATGTATCTAAAGAGAAATACCCCAAGTTTTACTTCAAAGATAAGTATTTTTTATGGGTATGGTGAGATTATGAAAGCTACAATATTTAGAATATGGTAACCCAAAAGGATCTCTACTCAAGAAATTTAATATTCAAGGAAGTTGGATTTTATCTAAGGAGAAGCAGTCAAAGTATCCAAATGAAAAGGAGATCCATTACATACATTTTTAATAAAAATTAGAGTAATAGGATTAATTTTATACTACACAATTAAGTGGACAAGAAAGTTTGGATGGAGAGGATGTAATCTAAAAACTAACACAAATCTTGAAGAAGGAAAAGATGGAAATGTAGCTCAAGAAATTATCCACTTGTTAGAACTATGTAAAGGTCTACATGGTAGTAAAAGTTATGTGAAATGTATAGCCCACTAAACTTTGGATGTATTCTTATTCCTATAGTGATTATAAACCAAATCCTATTATATATTGAATACCTTGCAAGGAGGAAAAATATTTGACAAATGCTATGAAAGAGGAGATGATCACATTGCAATAGAATAAGACTTGGAACTTGATTTCTCTACTTAAACGTAGGAGACCTATTGGCCTATGTGTGGAATGGTTTGTACAAGGCCAGGAATCACCATTGAAGTAGTAGAATTCTAGATAGATTCATGTCATATATTGACAAAGAAAATTAGACATAGTTTAAGAGACTGACTAGGTACATGAAAGGAACATTAGATTATTTTTTGAATTATTATGATACTAATAATGTTTACAAGGTGTTAGAAAAGTTAAGTTTTGTAAATTTTGATTAGTCTAGAGAACTAAATAAATTAAGATCAATAAGTGGATATGTTTTTACTCTATTTGAAGTAGAATAAGTTTGATGAGTAAGAAATGATAGACAACTATGCTTTTCATAACTAAGACATCGTACATGGTGGAAACAAATTATTACAAAGAAGCTATGTGGTTACAAAGACTACCAATTATTTTGGTTTTAAGAATTAATATATTGTGATATATAAAGTGAATTTTTCTAGTGACTTGAATCATGTTTAATATTCTTGGACTAAACATGTTGATATGCAATATCCTTTTTAAGGTAAATCCAATTAAGATAAGGAATATTTTTTATTTTGTTACATTTAACCTACAATACAAAGTTTTTATGGTACAAGGATGAAAAAATATACCAATATCATACATGAGGTTAGCTCATTGGGATGCTATAGGTTCTCCTACAATATGAATATAAAGTTGGGGAATGTTGGAACTTTGGTGTAGTAATCAGTTATAAAGAGTTTTGGGTAAGGTTTCTAGTGAAATAAGTTGATTGACTTGATACTAATTAAATTATGTTGAATATTTGTTCTTGTAGACTACTAATTATTCATAGTGAGCTATAAAATGTTGTAATGAGTTTTACATGTATTTTTGCATGAAAATTTGTATAAGTCTAGTATGTATACATTCTCATGTGTAACTCATTTGGAGAAATCACAACCACATTATTTTAGATATGTCACTATAAGTGTGTATGATAGTGTAGTTGCACTTGCAACACTATTTGAGTACATGTAGCATGATAGTTGGGAGTATCACATTGCTATGAGAGAGGAATTGAGATACTACAAGTTTAACTAGAATCAATCACAATTTTGTTTGTACTACCAAAATCCATGGGAATTTTTTTTCTTTTATAGTGTATGAAGATATGTACATAGTTTAGGAGATGTGGGTCAACAATCTTTGACTAATTATAAGTGGCATCAACTTATAACATGTGGTGATAATCCATATCAATAATTCATGTTACATGTAAATTGTAGCATGGTAAAAATATGAAATGGTCATGATATGGTCATGTGACTATTAATAAATTATGTGTGGTACTTAAATAAGTAGACAATTGGAATTCCTCATTGGATGGTTCTACGACTATACTTATATAGTCATATAGATGTAGAAAGGTAAGACAAATTTAGATGTGGTTAAATCAATTATTTACTAAAGGTATGACGTACTAATTGAAGGTTGTATGATACTAGTTTTAAAATTAAGATAGGTGTGAAAAATACCTATTATATTGGATGTAACTTTAATGAATGATATTCAAATATAAAATTCCATTTGTTAGTGCATTTTTCCCATAAAGGTTACCAAAATTCATGTCTTATTTTTATATTATTAGAGTAAAAGGTTTATTACTTAATTATTTTAATTAAGTTACCTTTTATATTTCTATTAAGATAAACTTAGTTTGTATTTTGTACCCTTTTAAGTTACACTTTAGGGTTTCTTGATCTCTTTCATAAGGATTGATCACTTTGTATTATTTCATCTAGTTAATGCAATCTCTCTTGAAGCTTGTAGAGCACCTTTGCTTTTTTGTCTCCATCTCTCCTTTCTATGATAGGTTATTTGCATGTAGGTGATCTTTAGGTTCTGTGAAGTTTCCTTTCTCAAATTCTACATGGTATCAAAGCTCCAGACCTGTTGCTCTCCTGTTCATGTTTTGAAAGATTTTTTGGAGCTTCGAGGGTTTGGGGCTTGCCTTTTTTTATTTAGGGCATACTTTTTTATTTAGTGTAGTTTGAGCCCAAATTGACCTCACAATTACGCTCAGGAGGTTGTTTCTAATTTTTTTGATATATAATTCACCCAATTTGGATGCAATTGGCTCAGAAGGAAAAATAAAAAATCCCTAGGGCTGTATAGACCCCAGGGCACACAGATCGATGCACAATTTTTTAAAAAAATAATTAAAAAAAATCAAAAAAGCACATGCAAAGCTATACTCACCGTTCAAAAGCTCGAACCACCAAGCAGCCACCACTTCTCCACCTGACGGCCACCCCTAGCAGTGGGCTCAAGAGGAGCCACCTGGCCACCGCCCCGCTCAGCCCCTAAAGGCTTAACACCAAGCTGCCAAGTCACATGGTTGACCAATGCCCCAAATTAGCCCTACCGACCGCTTTAAGCCCCAGGTCTGGTCACATTGGTGATTGAGGGCTTTGGCTCAACACTCTGTCACCAACCCCTGGTCCTGCATGTGACCAAGGGCTCTAATTTTTAGCCCCTAAGGGCTCTAGAGGCTTATTGGGCAGTTTTGGAGCATGCATGTGAAATCGGCTATAGCTTTTTCATATAGTGTCTATTTTTTGAAAACAAGATATCTCTGGAAAGTTGATTTAAAGACAGATCTAGTGGTGTAGGAATTTTTTATTTTATTTTTTCATTTTGATGCATTTTCACCTATCAAAGCCAGAACATGTTTTTTGCACTTTTAGGGGCATAAATTTTGCATCTAGACTCTGTTTTGTGCAAAAAAATAGGTGTTGGAAAGGTGGTTTGTGCTCTTTCCAGATCTGCAATTTATTTCATCAAAAAATATCTAGTACACAGAATATTGTCTAAACCATATTTTTCTTTTTCTCACCTTTCAACTTTAAAAATTGTACTAGGGTTTGGGTTCTTGTGTTGTGGGGGGTGTTTTTTTCTTGTTTTATGTCATTTACATTAGAAAACCAAAAACCTCTTCCATAAAAAAATTTAAAACTCATTCATTATGGCAGACTTATCTTCTATTGAGTTCCTTACCCCACAGAATTATGACACTCGGAAGGCACATATGACCAAACTTCTCATGTCAAAAGGGTTATCATCATGTTTGGATGATGTTCAACCTCATTTGACATGAAAATTTGATATCTTTCAGCATAGGAACATAATGGATGAGGCCATGGGTTTTCTATCCTTGCATATTTTAGATAGTCTTCTATTTCATCTAGAGGGTTGTGCAACTCCTTGAGCGATGTTGTTGAAGTTTGAAACTCTATTTGGCACCATTAATCAATTCCAAGCACTTTAGATTGAGGCCGAATTGACTTCCTTAGTACCTGATTCATATCCTACCATTGAGGATTTTCTGATGAATTTTAAATCACTGAGGTCATTGTTATAGGGTTGTGGTAAGAACAAAATAGATAAGGAGTGTATTTATCATATTCTTTCTAAGATTCAAGGTCCTTTTCAGATATTCTCTTTCGATGTTTTATTCCACCATGGATGCATTGGTAACATACCTTACCATGTCTTCTTTTAAGGTATTTTGTGATCGTTTGACATGAGAGTAGGCCAAGATATCATAGTTGGATACTCTCACAGGATCTAAGAACCAAGCACTAGTAGCTTAGTCATCTAAAGGGAAAAAGAAGCAGAAACCAAAGCCCAGGATAGATTCAACAAGCAATGAGAGTTCCTTCAAGCCACCTCCTAAGACTAATTCAAAACTACAGTCCTATCCTAAATAGGGAAAATCTTTGAATTCTGGTGAGTCTTCCTCCAAGACTAAGAAGAAATCAGGTGATCCTTGTAGTTTCTATGGAAAGAAAGGACATCCAATTTCTAGGTGTTGGAAATGATTAGAGGCTTTAGAGGAAGCCATGCAACAGCATAATATCACCTCACCTCAGTCTCCTTCCCAACCCACAAGGAAAGGTCATGCTCTTTCTGCACGATCCTTGCCTTCAAGATCCACTTGGATTCTAGATTCTTGTGCTTCTCACCATATGACACACGCACAGGAGTTTGTCACCTCACTTTCCCCTAGTGGCACTACACACATTGCAGTTGTTGACTCAGCACACCTTTCAGTTTAGGGTTCAGGTACTATTTCATTGGATGGTGGTTGTCTTTAGGATGTGCTTCTAGTTCATGACATTTTGACAAACCTTCTTTTTATTTATCAGATTTTCCATTCTAGCTCTGGTAAGAAAGTTGAGTTCTCACCACATGATGTGGTTATTTGAGACCTTCATGATCCTAATTTGGTTGTGGCTATTGGGATTGTTGATTCCACATCTCACTTATACAGATTTGATGGCTTTAAGAGTTTAGACAGTTTGGGTTCCTCTCTTATAGCACATGCAAACTCAGTGAGTAGGCTTTAGCATGAATGTTTTGTCCATGTCAATTACAAATATCTATAGCAAATGAGTACTCGGGCACTTTTGATTGGGCTCCCTAAGATTTCTTGTATTGATGGTGTTTGTAGTGGTTATGCACTTGGCAAACATCATCAGGATTCCTTTTCCTATGAGTGGAGCCACACATGTTAAGGCACCCTTGGAGTTGGTTCATAGCAATCTCATGCCCTTTCCAACTCCTTTTTTTGAGGCTCGATACTTTTATTGATGACTTCTCTCGATGCACATGGGTGTACTTTCTTAAGTACAAGTTTGATGTCTTTGATTCATTCAAGATCTTTAAGACATTTTTGGAGAAGCAATTTGGACTTTCTATTAGGAGGCTACACACAGATAATGGGGGGAGTATGTTAATCAAGATTTCAGGGATTTTTTCACTGAGCATGGTTTGCAACATCAGTTGAAAGTACCTTACACACCTCAGGAGAATGGTGTTGCTAAGAGAAAGAATATAACCTTACGGGAGATGGAAAATTGTATGATACAATCTCGAGCTATGAGTTCTTCATTTTCGGCTGAGGCGCTCAATTGTGCCAATTATATTAAGAATCAGATGCCTCATAAGGCATTGCGACATATGATTCCTAAGGAGACTTGGACTCATATCAAGCCTCATGTTTCTACATTCTGAGTTTTTGGTAGTGAGGCTTTGGCATTTATTCCTGATGCTTAGTGGAAATCCATGGAGAGGAAGAGCCAACCACTCATATTTGTTGGCTACTATGAGGATGTTAAGGCATATAGGTTGTTTGATCCTAATTATAGAGAGGTCTTGTTTCGGTAGGATGTCTAGTTTGATGAGCACTTTCCTCTTATGGATTCTCCATCACCAGCTTCTCCCTCACTTCCTACTCCTCCCTCTTCATCTCTTGAGGATTAATTATCTCTTGAGGATGATGCAGATGATGATCCACCATCTCCACAACCACTAGCCACTCAAATTTTTCCTAGGTGGGCCCATGTTACTATTGAGGTAGCTAGTTCTTTGAGAGGCGATCCTTTAGATACTCACCATACTCGTGCTCAGACATCTAGTTCTAGTCTTTTGAGTCATGCCATTTTGAATGATCCTCAAAAGTTTTCAGAGGTGATAGGTCACCTTGAGTGGGATAGGACCATGGATGAGGAGTATTCTTCTTTGATGAAGAATCATACTTGGGATCTTTCTCCTCTTCCTAAGAGAAGAAAGTTGGTTCGGTGCAAGTGGGTGTACAGTACCAAGTATCTTGCAGATGGTTTTATCTATAAGCATAAGGCACACCTTGTTGCAAAGGGGTTTTCTTAGGTGGATGGTATTGACTACTCTAAGACCTTTTCTCCTATCACCAAGATGAATTCTATTCATTTTGTACTTTCACTTGTAGCTTCACAGGGATGGATAGTGTTTCAGATGGATGTGAAGAGTGCCTTCTTACATGGAGACCTACATGAGGAGATCTTTATGGAGCAGCCTCAGGGTTTTGTGCAAGACTCTTCCTTGGTTTTCATACTTTGGCATTCATTATATGGTCTCAAACAAGCCCCTCGAGCTTGGTATGAGAAGATGGACTCATTCTTGCTTTCCTCTCACTTCACATGATGTCATTCTGATCACACAATGTACATTCAGCATTAGGAGGGTGATCTTTTGATTCTTGTGATATATGTAGATGATCTCATTTTTATAGGTAGCTCATCCTCCATGATTCAGAGTGTTTAGAGAGATTTGATGGATCAGTTTGAGATGACAGATCTCAGTCTTCTGCATTTTTTCTAGGTCTACAGGTTATTCAGTCTTTGGATGGGATTTCTATATTTCAACATAAGTATGCTCTTGATATGCTTCAGCAATTTGGCATGCTTGATTGCAAGCCTGCACCCACACCATTTTAGTCAGGTGTTGTTTTTTCTTCCACTTGTACTACTCCTTCAGTGGATTCCACTTTATATAAGTAGTTGGTTGGCAGTTTTTTGTACCTGACACATTCTTTTCCTGATCTTTCCTTTGTGGTTGGATTTTTTTCTTGGTTCTCCCATGATCCTCATGAGAGCCATTAGCAAGCAGCCAAACATATCTTGAGGTACATTCAAGGCACCACTCATTATGGAATTCACTAAACTTCAGGATCCCCTCACATTGTTGGCTTC
Organism: Sequoia sempervirens; assembly: GCA_007258455.2. Taxonomy (NCBI): domain Eukaryota; kingdom Viridiplantae; phylum Streptophyta; class Pinopsida; order Cupressales; family Cupressaceae; genus Sequoia; species Sequoia sempervirens. Next base: position 151,000,108 of record VDFB02000007.1, on the reverse strand, counting down.
ACTGACTCAGATTGGGATGGTGATGTCAATGATCGAAAGTCTACTTCTAGCTTTGTTTTTTTCCTTGGTTTTGGTCCTATCACATGGTCTTGAAAGAAGCGGTTTGCTATTGCATTATCATCTATAGAGGCTGAGTATTGAGCAATAGTGTTAGCTAGTCAGGAGATTTTATGGCTTTGGCAATTGATGACAGAGATTGGGTTTCCTCCTGATAGTCCCACTATTCTTTGGTGTGACAATCAAAGTTCCATTCACATTTCCCACAACCTGGTGGAGCATCAACAAACTAAGCACATTGAGATCCACATGCAATTCATCAGGTAGTTGATTCAAGATGGTTTTCTCATCTTGGAGTACATTCCTATAGAGGAGTAGCTTGCAAACATCTTCACTAAACCTTTGGCATTGTCACGCTATCTTTAGTTGTGCTCCATGCTTTGGGTGAAGGAATTTTTCCTTGGGGGTCTCTATGAGGCCCTACTTCCTTCATGTTTTTTCAAATTGTTTCTTCATCTCTTTTTGGAGAGGAGTTTTTTTCCCACTAGTTTTTCTCCTTTACTTCGCTTTATAGAGATTTGGTTGTATTTGGGTACCTAATCAAGCCTAGTTGTCGGGACCCTTGTTTGCTTTCTATCTTGTAGTTGCATTGCTTTCATGCATTTAGTCTGTAGCTACTCCCTAAGTTCATGTTAAGGGGGGTGTTAGAGTAAAAATTTTATTACTTAATTCTTTTAATTAAGTTACCTTTTATATTTCTCTTAAGATAAACTTAGTTTGCATTTTGTAGGCATTTAATAATTATTCTAATTATTAAATACACCCTTTTAGGTTACACTTTAGGGTTTCTTGATCTCCTTCTTAAGGATTGGTCACTTTGTATTATTTCATTCAAATAATGCAATCCCTCTTGAAGCTTGCAGAGCACCTTTTCTTTTTTGTCTCCATCTCTTCTTTCTGTGATAGGTTATTTGCATGCAGGTAATCTTCAAGTTTTATGAAGTTGGCTTTCTCAACTTCTACATATATTTACTTGAATATTGCTTTCTTGTACTTCCTTTAATGTTGCTTAATTAAATTTTATAGAAACATATATATATATATATATATATATATATATATCAATAAATCATTTTAATAATTTCTAATATTCTAGTATATCAGTCCTCTATGTAAGGGATTAACTCACAAAAAATAAATAGGACTATTTTTTGGGATTTAAACATTCTAAATAATGGGTAGTACATTTCCTCAAAACTTTTAACCATTTATTTCTTATATAATTTACTACAATCATCTTTATAGATCCTATCTTGCATAGTTTACATAGCATCTCATAAAAACCCTTTTAGTAATTCCAAATCTTCATTAATAAGATATATTGGAGAATTTTAAGCTTGGTTAATAAATATTTGAGGTTGTAACTCTTATTGACAATAGATATTTAATTTTTTTCTTTTGTTGTCTTTTGTACCACTTCAAAATATCTTAATTTCTTCACAACTTAATAATGGAGGTTGTAGACACTTAAAAATGTTGTGAATAATACATCACACTCAAATCTAATGTACTAACACTGTTTCATCCTAAAATCCATCCTCTTTTTGCTTATTTGATTAAACTAGCCTAGCTATTTAATTAAATATGCCATTTTCATCTATTAATCTGATTAATCTAATTAGGCTAATTCATATCCCTTTCATGCTAACCTTTCATCCTATTAAATTGGATAAGTCAAAATATTCAATTTTAACACCCTAAGTCCTCTCATTTAAATTAAATAATCTTAATTATTTAATTAAATATCATTTTGATCCCCTTTTCATTAAATAAGGTAACTATTTAATGGATATCATAAATTCCCCTAATCTGCATAATTCAAACTTTGTTTTAATTATTAAATTGGTAATTAATTCTAACTCTCCCACTTGCAAGGGAATATTCCTTGAGAATATTCCTCCTTTGCGCATTCCTCCAAAAGGGAATATTCTTTCCCTCTTCACTCATTTGAAAAAAGGAATATTCTTCCTTCTAACAAACTTCTTGAGAAAGTTTTGAAAGTGTGCTTCTTTGCATGATTATAAGCCCCTGATTAAATATCAACTTGCATTTTCAACCCTTGATGGGAATCCATGATTTATGCCTCCATCTTTCTTCCATCTTGACCATTTATTGATTCTTTCAATCTTGACCATCAGTTTCTTTTTTCCTATTCTATAAATAGACCTTGCATCTATTGAATAGGGATCCATCTTTTAATAGTAAACTTATGTTGTTAAAATCACTCTCATTTGCATCCATATTTATCTTTTTTTAAGTTTAAAATCTTGATCATAATAGCTTAAAGCATCCATTAATGGCTTCCATGGTAATTTAGTTGCATACATTTGGCATATTTAGGAATTGGGACTTGCATCTTTAAATCTTGCATACATTTAGAATAGCTTTGCATACACTTACAACACACATCTTAGCATATATCATGTTAAATTAGATTTCATCATGTTTCACATATATCTCTCATTGGTTTCATCAATTTTCTTCAATAAAATTGATTGAAACAAGCTCATTATCCAAGGGATTGGGAAAGGATCACCATTCCACATCAATGTGACACCACTCCCCCAATAGGATAAGTTTCAATGTCTTAGAGTAGATGTTTGTCAAGCTTTCATGTTTTAGAATGTTAGTTTTAATGGCTTCTTCACTTTGTTTACATTGAATGATCTTAATGGGATTGATGCTTAGTAGTTTATGTATGCTTCAAATATGTATGGATCAAGTGTAGTTAACCTATACTATGTCATTCATCATATTTTGGCACTAGAAGGAGGGCAGGACTAATCTAATTTGATGAATTTATCTTTAGATTTTTATTTTCTTGTGTTTGCAGATTTAGCTTGATGCACTTTGAGAAAAATTGGTGACACACCTTGGGCGTGTCACTATGCTCGATGCACTTGGGTTTGAAAATAGTGATGCATAATTAATTTAGGAATGCTCTATTAAATTCCATCACTACATATTAAAATAGCGACGCTAAACTGATTTCTAATCACATCATGAATTTTGATTTAGTGATGCATTTGATTTGGTGACATTATTGATGTCACTATTTACTGCAGAGTGATGCATCTAATTTTTTAATATAGCAAAGCACTTTTGATATAGCAACACACTTTCGATATAGCAACGCATATGATGGAAATTCAGTGATGCTATTGATTTCAATGAGGCTATTGATTTCAATGTTGCTATTTACTAGTAAAAAAAATAGAACTTGAATTTTGACATGTGTTTTATTTTTTTGATTCCATCTGATTGCTAACATGTCACTGAATTTTGGTTTTTGTTTTTAAGGCTAACTGGTTTTGTAGGTTTGGGCTATAAAATTTAAAGTGAAGGAGCATATCGTCATTTGATTATATATTGTAACAAGTTTTTTTACACTAATGGGGCAATTCTAACCCATTTTATGATACTTTATTCCATGTTTTAGGACCAACTAAATATCCTTTTGGGTTTAAAAGTAACGTTCAAAGTTGGTTAAAACTAAACCCATGTATCTTTATTTTGAAATATCAAGTTTAAAATTGAAAAAATCAATCTAAACACTTAATTTGGTGCTTAAAATTAACTCATTATACTTGTCAAAGTTAAAATGAACATGTGTCTGATTTGCTTATGCCTGCTTGTTGTGTGTATCCTCTCCCCTTAGGCTTCGTGCAATATTGGATGAAGAAAAACTCACAAGTATACTTTTCTTCTTGGAAGTGCATATCCTCTCCCTTTGCTCCTTTTAGAAATCTTGGGTGACGAAAAGCATTTTAAGCTTCACATTTTGTGTTACCTTTAGAGGTCCTATCTTATAACTTGTGAGAGGGAATGACCCAAGTGGTGCTTTCATTTCAGTCCGCTATATAAATAAATTGGTTGTGACTAAATTCATTAATCAGTTGGTGTTCTTGTCTTATACCAATGAATTCCACCCTTAGTATCCATGTGATATGCCAAAACCCTTAGATATTTCTAAGGGCTAGGAGGCCTCTTAATTGAGTGAATCAACACATGTATAGCATTGTTTTATCTCGAATATGGTCATTAAAAACCTTGTTTGTAGTGGCTAACCAAGTCCAATTTTGAAACATATTTTGAGGTACTACATTGGAATAGCATCGTTCGAAGAAGTTACTTACCATGTTCAGTTTTTGGTTGAGGCAATAAAGAAAATAGGGAAGGGACTCTTCTTTTTGGCATGTCAAGACATTACATTTCCTTGACATATCACATTTATCCATTCCATCTTCATGGATTAATCATCTCTTAGGGGATGATGGTAAGCCTAATAAGAAATATGTACCTGCTCGAACTAGGATTGTAAATGTTTGTGAGTCAGTTTGATATTTGCTTGGTTCCAAAACATTGCAAACAAACATCAATGATCTTTCTCTAAATTTGAAACCCTTTGGCTTAAGCATGGATACTCTTCTAAAAATCCTTGATATTGATTCTTGTCCTAAGGATTTTCATCCTTAGAGACTTCTAAATATCTCGACTTATATCTCAATCCATACTTCCCGAAGTTAACATATTAAACTATAGCTCTAAACTTCATGACTTTCACATAATGGACCTTGTGAAATGAATGGTTTTTTTTTACATGGACATTTAGTTTGAAACTTAAGCAAGATGAGTGTTTGTGGTAAAAAGAAACTTGCTTAAGCAAGATAAATTAACAAATTAAAACCCTCACAAGACCATTTGGTATCCAATCACTCTAGTTCAACAACCAAACCTTACATTAGCTATCATACAACCAAACTTTGAACTAATTAAAGGAGAACAAACAGATATAATTAGTAGTTTAAGGAGCTTCACATTTGAAGCAAAGGAAATTCCAAGCTAGTGGAGAAATGCAGCAAACATCTTAGAAAATCAAGAGGAAAAAGTTGATATTGTGGCCGAAAGGCCCATATTACCACCTTCTACATGGCAATAAATATCTTCTTTTTCATGATCTTATGCTTATCTTAATTATCTCTCACAAAATAAAGATCCCCTTGAGAGAAGGTCAAAATTTTGTCATTTCAAACTTAGGCATCATAGTTCAAATTTTATCGAGACGTGTCTTAAATAATCACCTCAATCGAGACAAATCAACAAGGATATTCTATCTATGCTCTTTCATAAATGAACAAGATCTATAGATTTCACAAGCGCTTCTCATTTAAAATATTGAGTCCTTATGGTTTGATCACTTTAGAGGTATAGCATGTTTCTCACTACCTTGGTCTTGCAAAATGAAGGTTCCCTCTAGGTTAAAATTTTGGGTCAAAATATTTCATCCACCCTTCATCATATTTCACACTTCACTTCACCAAACTTTGCAAACTTTTGAACACACCAACACTTTTTGAAATAGACATCTATCAACCAAACCCTAACTTACCTATTTTGTATGTGAAATGAATCCTTTTCTATGCATTTAGTTAAGCTAGTTATCAATTTTTGGACTAGTTTATCTTGAAGGTCACAAGTATACCTTAAAGATTCACAAGTTCATTAACATCTATTATCCAAACATCAAAAATAAAACCTATAGTCAAAAGTGTTGTCCCAAAAAGTTTGCAAAGATCACTTCCCACATCATTCATCTTTTCCATCCCCCATTACCATCATTGCTCCAAAATGACTTAGAGCATCCCTTCTACCAAAATTTGAGTCAACTAGAGAGTTTAAACATTACAAATCTCAACACAACTCTCCCATAGGTGACCCACAATTTATGGTAACAACAAGATAACAACACAATAGAATCATGGAACAAGCCAAAGTCACATTCACCAAAAGTGATACCAATCCCCAAGAATTTGATCCAAGAAGTCATTCTACTCCCTTGCAAAAACCCCATACTCCATCAAAGCCATATGAGATAGAAGACATCACAAAAAACCCTTTTGGACTTACTAAAGAAGAAATCCTTGAGTACAAACAAGAACATCAAGCCTTAGAAAAGATAGCTCCAATTCCCCCATCTTTTCTTGTGCCTACTTCAGCACAAGGCTTGACTTCCTCCACCATTCAATCAACTCCATCACTAGGGTTAAGTCAAACACAATTTCCTAGTCTTACAACTAGTCTTGCTAAAGACTTTGGCCACATTCCTTTGAAAAGCAACACACTTGTGGGTACTCTAAACAAAAATCCTCCCCAAACCACCACTTGGATGCCAACCTTTGGTGCTCCTCATGTTCCCAAACATCCCTTACATCCACATAAGCCATTGACAGTACATCACTCTACAACCACCTCAACATATCAAGCACAACCACCTTCATCCATCCCCAAAAGTACCACAAGTGTGCCAAACATCATGCAAGGTAGTATGGAAAAATTGTCTCAAATAGACCAACAAGGGCATGTCAATACCCTAATCCAAAATCAGCCCTTAATGCAACAAGGGACAAATTCATCTAATCCCCCAATGAGTTCATCCATCCCATTGGTTGCACAAAACACATCTATCCCATCCATCAGCAACCCAAATCAAAACAACCCCTTGGTCACAAACTCCATCATCCAAGGTAATACCTTGGTCCCACCTCAAATACAATAAGGGGACCCCCTACCCTTCAGTCAAGGGAACCCTTTTGATCAATTGCAAGGTTTGAATGTGTCATTACCATTGCAATACCTAATGGAACCATCATCATCTTTCCCCTTACTCCCCTACATTATACAAAATAAGATGGGACCTCAAACTTACATTCCTCTATCCCAATGCACCATCTTGCAAGGAATGTTAAACCAAGGGAACCCCCAACCTATTGTCAACAACCCACAACCCACTCAACTCACAAACACCCAAAACCCATCACAAATGTCCCAACAACCAAATGTCCTACATTGCAAGAACATGCTCTAGCCTTACAACAAGCACAACAAGCTTATCAACAAGTCATCCAACAATAGCAAACCCAACAAGTAGCCCTAGTAGCTAAACAACAACAAGCAGCCCTAGTAGCACAACAACAACAACAAGCCCTAGTAGCAATACAACAACAAGAAGAAGCCTTAATAGCACAACAACAACAAAAAATCTCAGCAAGCATCCCTAGCTCAACATAGCAACAACAACAAACCCAACAATCAACCTTAGCGGCACAACAATAACAACAAGCACACCAAGCAGCCTTAGTAAGAAAACTACAACAGTAATCCCTATTGGCCCAATAACAACCACAAGCACACCAAATAGTTGTAGTAGAACAACACCAACAAGAAGCCCAACAAGCAGACCTTGTAGCACAACAACAAAAATAGGGCTTATACTATAACCCTTAACAAACTATCATCAATCCAAAGATGTTAGGGACATATACGCCTCCACCCCCATCACCTTCACACTATCCTACACCACCATAATCATCATACAACACCCCGTCATATCAAAATCCTATGTACAATCCATCCTCCATCTCTCAATACGCAGCATATGTTCCTCCACTAACCCCGCAAGATGATGTAGCATCAAAAATCAAGGTGTTAATGGAAAAAATGTAGGACATCCAAATGGGAAAAATGAAGAAGCCCCATACACAACAAAACCTATGTCCAGATCCATTTTATCAAAACCTCACAATGGTACCATTCCCTCCTAGTTTTGAGGTCCCTAAATTTTATAAATACAAAGGGAGAGGAAATCCTATGGATCACATCAAGGAATTCAACTTCATGAGTATGGAGGTAGCCTACAATTATTCCTATTTGATACGCCTCTTTCTAGGAAGCTTGATAGGCCCAACTATTGATTGGTTTTCTCAATTTCCCCTAGGTATCAAAACCTTCCAAGTTATCACTGATAAATTCATAGATCACTTCTCCTCTAATATTGATGTAGACATGAGCTTAGAAGAGTTGTATACTCTTAAGAAAAACAAAGAAGAATCCTTCGCTAATTAAATACAACAATGGAGGAAAAGAGACATTAAAAGTAAGTGGCCCATTCCCAATCAACAACAAGTGGGGATCATCATAGAAAATGTAGATCCAGATCTATCCTTCCACTTGAAGATGTAGTGCATTACCACCTATGATGAGCTTGTCCCTAGATCCATCAACATCGAGTGCACTCTAATCTCATAGGGAAATACCCAAGCATACAAATACAACTGCCCATCAACCAGTTCAAATAACAATCCTCATGTCTGGGCTAAGAACAAGAACATGACGAATGATGGTGTGGTAGATGCTAAGCTGGTCCTAAGTGCTTCTAGGCCAGAAAAAAATCAAATGACTAACACTCAACCAACCGTATAGAAAACTGCATCACAACAAAATGATTAGATCAATAACACTAAAATGCAACAAAGATGAACCCCCAATAGGAAAATATATTTGAAACACAAATACACACAGTTTTCGAAACCTATTGAACCTATCATGAAGAAATTATTAGAGTCAAACTTGATAACACTTCCCAATTTCAAAAACTACTAGAAACCACAAGATAAATTGTCATGGTACAATGAAAAATATCTTTGTGACTTTCACAAAATTAAGGGACACAAAACATCAAACTGTATGAGGCTCAAAAATGTTATCCAAGATCTTATTGCAAATGGAGACATCTCTATTGAAGTACTAGTTGGTAACCCATATTTTAAGATATATAAGTACCCTATGCTAGATCATATTAAAGGGAATGATAGTGGAAAAGGGAAGACTTATAATAATGTGCAACATGTCTATTCTAATGTAGTTGCCTCTTGTGATAATGTTTTCATTGTTTTCACCATCAAAGGACCTAGTGTAGAGTGTGGAGTCACGACACGATGTGGCAAGGTCACCATCCAAGTATTTTCATCTCAACCTATGGCACAACCTACTTTTCCAACATCAAACCCTAAAAAATACAATCTCCTAGATTAGCTTAAGAAGACCCCCACACAGATCTCTATCTTGGAAATATTGAGAATATCCCCTTCACATAGGGAAATCTTAGAGAAAGCTTTATCTGCATTAACTATCTCTGAGGATATGGATACAAAATAGTTTCAATCTATGGTATTGAATATCACTATCCCTCATCTTCTCACTTTCTCAAAACAAGACCTACCATCACAACCATCTCATAACTTTGCTTTACACCTTGAGGTGATTGTTCATAAGAACAAGGTTAAAAGATTCTTAGTAGATGGATGTGTTGTTTTGAACATTTTCACCTTTCATTTGGTCAAAAACTTGGGTTTTTTCAAAAGATGCTATTGAGAAAGAAAAGACTACAACCATTAGAGAATATAATGATCAAGAGCAAGTATCGCAAGGAAACATCATGGTACCACCCAAGTGGGACCTATCATTGCAGAGACTACATGCCAAGTGTTAGACCTTGATCTCCCCTACAACATCTTACTCGGTCGACCATGTATTCATGCCCTAAAATCTATAGCTTCATCCTCTCATCAATGTGTAAAGTTTCCTTTTGAGGAAAGAGAAGTTACCATCCATGGAGATCTTGAGACTTTTTACTACTGCAAGAATCTTGAGGCCAAGTTTTACAAAATACCCCAAATCCCTAAAAATGATGAAGGGCCCACACCATCCTCTTCATTTATTGACCCATCATCCCTTGCATCTACCTTAGAAACAAAAGCACCCATTGTGCAAAACATTCCCAACACCAAGGAAATAATCTGGGATGATGGTTGTGGGAATTATTTAAACTAATGAAAGACACTTTTGTCTTGGGAGAGCTATTTATTTCTCCTAAATCTCATGGGAAACCCGCACCTATCAACAAAGTGGCTGAAACATTAAAGATGGCATCCACCACCTTCACCAAATTCTGAGATTTGAACAAAGAAGATGTCAATGAGAAGGATGTCTCTAAACTACTCTATCAAGATGATCGGAACATACCCATTCTTCCCATGGAAGATGACAATAAAGTCTTATAGATAATGAAGGGATGGAGGTACAACAAGAATGAGAATCTAGTTCAAAATGACAATGGTTTGCTGGAACCCATCGTTCCTGAGAAACATACAAAAAATCTTGGCTTAGGATGTACTACTACCAAGGTTACCCTTCTTGGAAAAGGTACTTCTACTAAATGGGTTGAGGCTTCCTCTTGGTTACCAACATCATGTGATACTACCCTAGATGGATTCCCTCTTGATGTTGCTGACCTATTTAAGAATAACTCTCTCTTCACATGATATCTACAATAGTTTTCACCCCAAACAAACCAACTACTGAATTAAGCCTCGTATACCCCCAACTCATTTACTTGGACCAACAAGGACCACTAATTCTAGATTTATTCGAAAATAATAAAGCAATCTTAGAATTCATGGGACTTTCTGACAACTTACCATGGGAAGATCACAAAGTGGGTTTTGATATAGAGCTTGACACACAGGCATACTATGAGGAGACGATTGAATCCTTCAGTCGCAAAATGGACAACATGAAAATAACATGCAAATCTTTGAGTGAAAACCACACTATGGCACTTTCTAATCCTAAAATAGTAAAAATAAAGGATGCATCCGAGGGTGAAAACCTCTTTAAGGTTCCCAAGGATGAGGGATTCAATATTCCCTTAGTGTAATGCATCCAAAAAATTCAGCAGTGTTAGTAAAGAAGGCTACTCCAGTGAATGTAGGAACAAAGGAGGCACCAAAGATAACTTTCTATGTCAAATCCTTGTTGGATGAAGAATAAAAAAATCTAGCAATGTTCCTAAAAAATCGAAGGGTCAAATTTGCATGGTCATACACAAATATGCCAAGACTCAATCCATAAGTGGTTGTGCATCACTTAGCAGTCTATCCTAAAGCCAAACTAGTGAAGCAAAAATTGAGAAAGATGCACCCTCAAATAGAACTCTTAGTGAAACTTGAGTTACAAAATATTCTTGACATCGGATTTATCTGACTGATTGATTATCTTGAGTGGGTTTCCAACCTAGTACCAATCTCCAAACCCACTAGGGGTTATTAGAATATGCATGGATTTAATAGACCTCGACAAGGCATGTCTGAAGGATGATTTCCATCTACCTAACATTGACATCATCATTGATTTAGTAGCTAGACATGAAATGCTATCACTCATGGATGGTTTTTTAGGCTATAATGAAATCATGATCGCCAAGGAGGCTCAACACAAAACTACATTCACTTGTCCATGTGGAACATATTTTTGGAACATGATGCCATTTGTGCTAAATAATTCAAGATCAACCTAGCAAAGAGCAATGACCCTCATATTTCATGATATGATCCCAAAAAAAAATTGAAGACTATGTGGATGATATTTTGGCTAAGTCAAAGAAAATAAGTGAGCAAATAGAGGTATTAGGAACCATATTCGACAGACTTGAAGAGTATAAGCTACAACTTAACCTAAAAAAGTGTGTCTTTGGGGTTACATCAAGGAAGCTTCTTGGCTACATCATGTCACAAAGAGGGATAGAATTTGATCTAGCAAAAGTTAAAGCCATCCTAGACATGGAACCTCCACAAACACTAAAGTAGATGAGAGGGTTACAAGGATGATTGCAGTCCATTAGAAGGTTCATAAACCAACTATTAGATAATATCCATCCTTTCTCACATCTTCTCCATGAAGGAATAATGTACAAGTAGGATAAGAACTGTGATAAATCCTTCTAGGAGATCAAGGACTACCTATTGAAACCTTTAGTACTCATGCCGCTAGTACCAAACAAGCCAATTATCCTATATATCTCAACAACATCAACAACACTAGGTGCTCTTCTAGCACAACATGATAAAAATAGAAAAGAAAGAGCCATCTATTACATCAGCAAGACCTTGGTGAGCTATGAAATGAACTATTCATCCATTGAGAAAGCATGCTTAGTGGTAGTTTTTTCTTCACAAAAGGTTAGATATTATATGCTATCACATCAAATCAATCTTATTGCAAAAATTGACCCATTGAACTACCTATTATCCAAAGCAACTCTCACTGGGCGAATGGCCAAATGGGTGATGATCTTGACTAAATTTAACATAGAATATGTGGAGCTTAAGAAAATCAAAGGACAAGTAGTCATAGACCAACTAGCAAAAGCACCCATCTATGTAGAGAACCCTCTAATATTTGAATTCCCTAAAAAATCAACTAGTGTTCCTTGTCAATATAGCAGATCAGTGGAAAATGTATTTTGATGGATCTTATACCCAACATGGATTAGGAGCAGGTATTCTTTTTATCACCCCTTAAGGTGATTGTATTTGAAAGACATATCAGCTATCATTTCCATGTACTAATAACATTGTGGAGTATGAATCCCTAATAACAGGTCTAAGGATAGTATTTCAATAGAAAATAAAAGAATTGAAAGTTTATGGGGACTCACAACTGGTTATCAACCAAGTCAATGGCGACTACCAAACTAAGGATGATAAACTCACTCCTTATAAGAAGATGTTAGAAATTCTTAAGGACTTTTTCATAGACATAAATTTTGAGAAAATTCCTTGGATGAACAACCAAGTAGTAGATGCTATGGAAACCATTCCAGATCATTGTTAAAGACTTGCCGCACAATGTCCTTCAATATGAATTCTTGGTAGAACAACTTCTCACACTAGCTTTCAAAATCCCAAAATTAGAATTTTTGTGTGTTATCATTGGTCCTGGTTCCCCACAATATCATGATATATTCACTTACCTTAGAAGAAGAACCCTCCCATCTAATATTAGCTCCAACCTTAAGAAGACCTTTGTTAAAAAGGCATCTCGATTCGTTATCCTGGGTAATACCTTATACCGCTAAAGCATCAAGGGGACATTACTATGATTTGTTAACCAATAGGAAGCCTTGACCACCTTAATGGAAGTACATGATGGCATATATGGTTCCCATTCTAGTGGTATGAATTTAGCTAAGAAACTGTTGAGGATGGGGTATTACTGGCCAACCATGGAAAGAGAATCCCATCAGTACATGTATGGAGATCTTATTCATGCTCTAGTTCAAGAGTTACAACCATGGAAAGAGTGTCAATAGCATGGAGATATTATTCATGCTCCAGCTCAAGAGTTACAACCAATGGTCACACCATGGCCTTTCTCGTAGTGGGGGCTTGACCTCATAGGAAAGATTACTCCAACCTCATTTAATAGCAAAAAGTTCATAATAATGGCCATGGAGTACTTTACTAAGTGGGTAGAAGCCATTCCTATGATCTACATAATGAGGAAACAAATTTTCAAATTTATCCTAAATTACCTTATATCTCGTTATGGTGTTCTACAAACTCTTATTTCCAATAACAAAACACCCTTCAAGAATCAAGATGTGAAAGAGCTATGCCAACAATTTAAGATCCAACATTGATTCTCTACCCCATATTACCCCCAAGGAAATGGTCAAGATGAGGCTACAAATAAGACCATTAAAAAAATCCTAAGGAAAATGGTCAATGAGGTTGGTCGTGACTGGCATCTGTAGTGTAATCCCAATGTCCTGGCCTATCTAACCAGTATCTTCACACCTACAAGTGTAAACCCATTCTTTTTTATCTATGGATCATAAGCCATCCTACCTATCAAGGTCAAGCTTATGTCATTGCGAGTGTCACTACAAAATTTGATCACTGATGAAGAGTTCAAAGTATCTCAGCTAAATGAGCTAGAATTCTTGGATGAGTGTTGTCTTCACACCCTTAATCACTGGAAAGTATATCAAAACCAACTAAAAAAGAGTTATAACAAGAAGATCAAGAGCCAATCTTTCCAAGTAGGGGATCTTGTCCTCAAGAAAAATCAAAAGAATCTTCCAAATCAAGATAGTAAAGAAAAGTTTAAGCCTAACTAGTTAGGTCCATTTGTTGTCATAGCAAGCTATGGATCAGAAGCACCAATTATCAATGCCTAAAGGTAAACCCTTGCAGGAACCAACCAAAAGTCTGCATCTTAAAAATTGTATACCTAGGCTTGAAGGGTGTAAATCTAAATAATCAAAAAAATCAAAAAATGATCAAAATCCAAAAAAATAAAAAATAGGAAAATAGGAAAATGGATTGAAAACAATAAAGTAAAAAAAAATCCTCTAGTGAAAGCCTGGCAAACAAACACCTTGCGTAAATAAAACACCTCCATCCATATTTGGCTCTTTATCCTATCATTCTTTGCATCACATCCATCTGTCACATCATTCATCCTATTTATTCCATCACTCATTTGCATCTATCTCATAGCTTGATATTATGAAGTATAATATTCCCCTTTACTACTATATGGCATATTCCTAAGGTCAATTTTTTCTACCTATATCAAGGTAGTTTATCACATAACACTGGGGCCAATTTGTTATGGATTGGATTGGTTTCTTATATATCCTAAGGTTATTTGAAATCCCATCAAAATCCCCAAAAACATTCATTAAATGTTCATCAAAATCCAAAACATTCAAAATCTTGTATAGCTAATATCGAAAAACATTCTAAAAGTTGTAAAGTCAAAATCTAAAACATCCAAAACACATCAAAATCCCTTAACAAGTCAAAACATTGAAAAATCCAAAAAAAATAGTTCCATGTCAAAATACGAGTCTCTGAGCTTGAATGTAGGCAAGGCCATGTCATTGATATGCCCCCGAGACACCCTAGGTCAGTCCTTTAGGAGTTCATCATAATAAACTAACAATACATCAAGTTTTCATATCTCGTCAACAATAAGTCAAGCCAATCAAACTACGTGGTATCTATGTGTATAACATAGGCAAGGATCATCTTTCATTAGCCCCCGAAGCCCCTGGGATAGTTTTTAGGTTAGGTTCTTGGTCAAATCTCAGAAAATCCCAAAACATTTGAAATTTGAGAAAAACACAAAAAAAGTTAAAAATTGAAAATCCAAAAATATTGGAAAAACTTACATAATCCTAAATAGCCTCAAATAATCTGAAAACCTAAACATTCACAAAAACATTTGAAAAAGACCAAAAATAGCTTGAAAACATTTTCAAAAAGACCAAACACATTGACATATCCTAGAAAATCCAAAACCATCCATCCCATTTCACTTTCACCCATAATAAATTGATCGTCATCTAGGTATGTGCAAGATCATCATGGAAAAAATAGGCCCTTAAGTGGCAAAAATTTAGAAAAATCAAAGTCAAGCAACTTGACGTAAAAGGTTGAATAAGTTATCTATATTATTTAAAAAATGTGTAAGAATATAATCTATAGAAAATTGAATGTAGTTTCTAAATTACTAGGTTTATTTAAAAAAAAAATCTATTTGGTGAAATTTCCATGCAGTAGGACTTAAATTTTAGGGAAAAAATAAGTAGGTGTCTATCTGACCACCCTAACCACAATAAGATGATAATATTTTTTTATAATATTTTAGATATAAGTAGAGGACTCATTTCCCGATGTGATGCATATTTGTTTGTAATTTGTTTCCAAGTAATTAATTAATTATGAACTTTTTATTACAACTTTTAAAAAATATAAAAACTCGTATGTCTAACCACCTTAACTTGGTCAAAACTTCATGAAATTATTATTTTTTGAATCCTATAGTATGTGAAGCATATAATGTGATGCATGTTTCAAATACAAAAAATGTGATACCATTTGAAAGCTAAAGATTTTTCAATCAACCTATCAATCAGGACTTTAGTCATAATTCAAATAGAAAATGAATAATAATTATTTATTAAATTCAAAGTAAAGCATAATTTATATTGGTGGAAAGGACGAATTTCATAAATTTTGGGTAAAAAAAGTCGTCAGCCACATACCCATCATATCACCACTTTTTGGCCTATCATGATCCTGCACATACCCATCTTCAACCTTTGGAAAAACAAATAGAAAACAAGTGTTGCAAGTTGAAAAATGAAAACTTAAGTGTCAAAATCTAAAGTTCGAATCATAGGTAAATGATTTAGTGGAGTTTTTACCAACAACCTATCACACACCTAATCCCAATCAAAACACCTAATCAACATGTCCTAGGATGTATCATTCCTACAATGGGCATCAGCATCAAAGATCACCTTAGCTATGTTTTATTGGCAAGAGATATAGATAACACTGACTATTTTTCTTTAATCTTTTCTTACGATTTATCTTATTGACTCATTCTGAGGACCTCTCGATGATGTCTAAGAGAGAAAGGAATAGAGCATTAATCATTAACTTTTGTTTGTTGTGCTTGTGGCTATTCTTGTAAAATAATTTTGGTGCATACTTGCTTAGTTGTGTGTAGGGAGGATGTTTGGAGTAGATTTTTGACTATTGCATATGCTTTGGTCTAATATATTCTATACTAAACTACATTCCAATGAGGTTTTCATATGTCAAAGTGTGAACAAGAACTATCTTATCTGTTTGTAGAGTCAAATTCCATCACACTAGATACAACACCATCTTGGTTATCAATACCATGATGCATCATGTCTATGTGTTATATGAAACATAAGGAATGATGGAAAATACCAATCCAAAGATATGAGAAAATCATCCATTTCATCACCATATTTAATAAAGTCCCAATGGATCATAGACTTATTGGACTTACTGAATCAATCTCAAAATCATTGGTCAAATCATTTTATTCTTCTATCTTCTTTCCACACTAACCTGGTATCATGATAGTCAACAAAAAAATCATCATGCATCCATCCTACATCTATGAATCATCAAGAATACATACATCTTGCATCATCATAGCATATCATAATAATGTAAAACAGAATTCACTGTATCATCATTATCATTTAAGTTGTTTGAATAATATAGGTTTTTTATTCTAAGCATCTTGAATCCATTGCATAATCATTCATAGCATCCCTATCATAAACATTCATAACATCCATACTATAAGCATCATCCATATGCATACATACATATAATGACATCATAAATCACATGGGAGAAATGCACAAAAATAAAATGCATCCATCCATACATCCTGCATATGCATATCATAAACACCCATCTCATAGTATATCATAAAAAGATGTTGAAAAGGAAGATATCATATCTATTGCATTGCATCCATCTCATAAACATCTCATATCATAAACATTACATCATTGCATATCGCATAAATAAAAGAAATGCATCCATACATAATCATAACACACAAATATAACATCACATCATATCATACATCCAAAAAACATGAAATAAAAGCACATCACATCATAAATATAAATCATCTTATATATATATCAAAAAATGACTTTCATGATACAATATATGAATCAATGTGTATTAATATCAATCAAAAGTAAAATATACAAAAGGCTATCAAAAATGAGCCTATGAATGTATATATGTATAAATAACTAGGAAAGTTTAATCAAAAAAGTGTCTATGAGAAGGCTAGCCCTGGTAGCTGCTTAACTCCCTAGGCTATCTAACTGAAGGTTGATCCTCAACCTAGGAGGTTCCCTACTCCTCTATGAGAAGTCAAGATGCCTCATCTTGTAGGGGATGTCTTTATGATAGTTCATTCGATAATATGCAACCTCTATGACTTCCTCTCTGTACATGCAAGCAGACTCCATCCATCCCTAAGATGTCATTGTGATGGCCTTGAGTTGTTGCCTATGCCTAATCTCTTGGGCTAGCTATAGATCTATTTGTTGTCCCAACTGGACCTCCCTATCTTGCTCTACAGTCATATCCTATAGCTACTACCATAGCTAATCTCTCTTATCTTTGAGAGCCTATACCTAAGCTTGTAACTATTGATCTAGTTGTAGGGGTGGTGGTGGTGGTGGCAGTGGTGCCCTTGGAACCTATCCATCCTGTTGACCATCCTAGTGACCCTGATCCTACTAAGGCTACTCTCCATCCCCTAACACCTATGCCCTATCCTGCTTTGGCTACTACTACCCTTTTCCTCTGCCTCTGCCTCTCCCACTGAGGTATCCTCTGTTTCTATTAGGAAAATGGGTGTCCTGAACCATGCATCATAATTTGGCATAGTCCCCATATCTAGCAAACCCTGATCATATCCCTAAGGCTAGGAAACTAGCTATCGAATTTCATTGACCACCACTACGGGGTCAATCTCTTCTCCCTACTAGAAATCTCTCTAAGATCTCATGAAGACTGTTGTATAATCATCGGGAGGTATTTCTTGTACCTCCCCAAACTATCTGGCAATGTGGTCTAGAAGGTACTACTCTATCATGGTGTGCTCCCACCCCTGGAGATAGTAGCTCTAGTGAGAAAAATATAGTTGTTGCTAGTCATCATACCATGTTGGAACTTGCAACCACAAGCTCCATCTGAAAATAGTCATGTCATTTATGACATGATGCCAATATGGTAAACCTATAAGATCGATGTGTTACAATGTCATCGAGACCCTATACCTAAATACAATGGACTCGTCCTCATGAATGTCTGCTAAAACAACCAAAGGGCTCAGCACTACAATATGCTCATATGCCCAAATATGTAATAGTATCACACCTACTCCAATGCTCCTTCCTTTTTAGTAAACGACCTAATGCATATCATGATATAAAGAAGCAAGTAGAATTGGACCCCATGCATACATAGTGTTCCTCTTGATCATGTCATGCCATGTAACACCCCAGCCCAGACTGAAACCTTTGCCCTATCGGTCAGGGGAAATGATGCTAGCAATGAGTGTTGCAATGAACAATCTAAAGATGGGTGCTCAAGCTCTATACAGATCAAGATCTATCTATGAACTAACCAAAATGATGTTTTTAGTCCACAACAATGAACAACACGCATCTCTACTAGCAACTATGTCATAAATAACTTGCTCAACATGCATGGGAAGCCACATAATCTGCCACACATCCTCCAATGTGATGATTGCCTCACCAATGGGTAAATGAAACGAAGATGTCTTACTGTGCCACCTCTCGTTGAGTACCTTCATCATATCCAAATGGGTTCAGACCTCAAGCAAGAAGGCAATGAACCCTAATCCCAGTATCCCCAATCGCTCCACCTCCAGGTTGTCAAATTCTCGTGTCACTACCAAAATTGCTAATTGATGCTCTTGCAACATCAAAGTTGGTGGATCCTCCTCCACGCATCGCACAAATAACATAAATTTTCTTAAAATTCAATAAACTGATCAAAATTAGAAGGTTTTCATCCCAAAACATCAATTGTGTCAATGAAATTAATAGTTTCACTATTTTAATGGTGTGTCATTGTATATATTTTGGGGGTGCATCGCTAATTTGGTGACACACATCACAATACTCAATTGCAAATTGGCATTTGCATGTGTCACTATAACTAAAAATTGGGGTGCGTCGCTATTTGCTATGTGCATCACCCACCACAAGCGAGTGATGGTAAACTAAAAATCCTAGAGTCATTGTTTGACAATCACGACCCCCTAATCAATTGCATCACTAGAATAAAAAACCTTGGCACGCCACTATACAACAAATGCATCAATAAAAAATCAATATCGATGCTTCTGACACCTTTTTCACATCACTATATAGCCACACCCTAGAAAACCTAGTTTTGATGCACTATTAAATGCACTCAAATGAGAAAATTGAGACAATTTTTGAATCACATACTTGTGGTCTTGCATCTGTTTAGCATTGGTACTCTCGAACCCACTCGAAAAGGTGAAGTGGAAGCTCATGGTGATCCATCTCGTTAGAGTGTCATAGCTTCAAATGCACAAAATCACTAAAGAGTGAATGCACAAATGAATTGGAAGTCCAACCTTTTCACCTATTTAAGCCAAAAAATTAGGGTTTTGTGCCCTAATTTGAGCCAAAAACTAGGGTTTTGACCTATTTAACGTATTTTCGTGCTTTGTGACCTATTTTGAGCCATTTTTAGTGTTTCTAAGGCCTTTTTCGCATCTTCATACATGTTTTGGCACTTGAACCTATATTTTACCTTTGTCGAGAGGTCAACCCAAAATTCAAAATTTCTCCCTGATCTCTCGATGGGGTAGGGAACCAGTTTATTCCTTCTGCTGGGCCAACTGTGGGGCATCAAAAAAAATTAAAAATATATATTTTTTGATCTAAGCAGTGGTTTTAATCCAAAAAGTGTCAGAATTTCAACCAACGTAACAAGTATCTCCCTTCAAAGAGGGGAAAAATGTACACTTAAAAATGTCCTAAATAATACTAAACACTCAAATCTTATGTACTAACACCATTTCATTCTAAAATCCATCCTCTTTTCATTTATTTGATTAAACTTGCCTAGCTATTTAATTAAATACATCATTTTCATCTATTAATTTGATTAATCTAATTAGTTTAATTCCTATCCATTTCATGCTAACCGTTTGTCTTGTTAAATTGGATAAATCAAAATATTTAACTTTAACACCCTAAGTCCTCTCATTTAAATTAAATAATCTTAATTATTTAATTAAATGTCATTTTGATCCCATTTTCATTAAATAAGGTAATTATTTAATGGATATCATAAATTCCCTTAATTTGCATAATTGAAACTTTATTTTAATTATCAAATTACTAATTAATTCTAACTCTCCCACTTGCAAGGGAATATTCCTTGAGAATATTCCTCCAAAAGGGAATATTCTCATGGAATATTCTTTCCCTCTTCACTCATTTGAAAAAAAGAATATTCTTCCTTGTAACAAACTTTCAACAAACTTCTTGATCAAGTTTTAAAAGTGTGCTTTTTTGCATGATTATGAGCCCTTGATTAAATATCAACTTGCATTTTCAACCCTTGATTGGAATCCATGATCCATGCCTCCATCTTCCTTCCATCCTAACCATTGATTTATTCTTTCAATCTTGACCATCGATTTCTTTTTGCCTATTCTCTAAATAGACCTCGCATCTATTGAATAGGGCTCCATCTTTTAATAGTAAACTTATGATGTTAAAATCACTCTCATTTGCATCCATATTTAGCTTTTTTTAGTTTAAAATCTTGATCATAATAGCTTAAAGCATCCATTAATGGAGCTTCCATGGTAACTTAGTTGCATACATCTAGCATATTTATTAATTATGACTTGCATACATTTAGAATAGCTTTGCATACACTTACAACACACATATTATCATATATCATGTTAAATTAGCTTTCATCATGTTTCACATATATATATATATATATATATATATATATATATATATATATATATATATATATATATATATATATATATATATATATATATATATATATATATATATATATCATCAGTTTCATCAGTTTTCTTCAATAAAACTAATTGAAACAAGCTCATTATCCAAGGGATTGGGAAAGGGTCACCATTCCACATAGATGCAACACCACTTCCCCAATGAGATAAGTTTCAATGTCTTAGAGTAGATGTTTGTTAAACTTTCATGTTTTAGAATGTTAGTTTTAATGGATTCTTCGCTTTGTTTACATTGAATGATCTCATTGGAATTGATTCTTAGTGGTTTAAGTATGCTTCAAATCCATATGGATCAAGTGTATTTAACCTATACTATGTCATTGGTCATAGAGGTTAATTGGATTTTCAAGATAAGAAATGTCATACACTTAGAAGTTATCCATAGTAAAAAATTGGCACTACTTTGATCATTAAAAAAAGAAATGTTTTATTTTTTATTTTTTTAGAATAGAAGAAATCTAAATTGAAGAAGAAAATACACATAAACCAAATTTGAAAAAAAATTAGAAACAACATCTAATGGTAAAGGTCAATCTATAAAATATATGGATAGAATTGGTTCAATCATAGTAGTTTTATTGCTATTGATTCAAACAAAACTATTGGTGTAGTTTCTCAAGTGCTTCCCACTAAGGGAACAACTATCAACATAATGAGAAAGTTAACACCAATTTGAAGATGGTATAATTTTAGAATATTGGTTAAGAGGAAATGTAATCCCTTTTTAATGAGGAGGAAAGGTCTATTTATTGACAATGAAGAAAAATCAAGGTCAAAATTTTTAGTATAATACAAGTTAGTTTCATGAGAAAGCTTGGGTCCTAATAAGAAAACATGTCTTGGATTTTGACATACTAATCAATTATGTAGGTGGGATACATAGTCATGTAAAAAGGTCTATTTCATTTGTACCTTTAGATGCACAACATAAAATTTTTGATTTCTTTAAATATAAAAAAAAAAAGGCAGTTATATGTGGAAATGAAAGAATAAATAGAAAGATAAGCATAATGCTACTACTAATTATTTTCATAAGGATTATAATAAATATTTTTGTCATTGTGATATTGGTTGACATATAATCATTACTTTTTTGAAACACTATGTGGAATCTCATTCATTTAAGAACAAGAAAAGGGCATAAAAGTCTAGGTGTGACTTTGGTTGATAGAAAACAAATAAATTGTGACTCAAAGAAATTCTTGCACCTTAGAAAGAGAGGATAATGAAAGGAAGGAGTGAGAGAGGGAAGTATAGAGAAAACTAAGCCTAATAAACCTATACAATAAAGTAGTGAATATACAAATTGGAAAAAATAAAATAATGAAAATTGAAGACAATATGTTGTATTTTCACCTAGGAAAACTTTCTAGGTAAAAAAACCAACATAGTAAAAATTTACTATTATAAAAATTCAGTTGTTCAATGCAATAATGATTTCTCTTTTCTTCACCTTTAAAAATGTATAAGTATAAATAGAAATCAAAAGAGACTTTATATAATACATAAAATCATATAAAAGATAAACATGAATGCTTTGATACATAATTTAAAAATAGAAAATATCCAGAATTTAAAAAAACAATACTATTAAACATGAAAAATATAAACAAGTTTATCCAAACAAAAGAGAAGAGGGATAGGAAAATAAAGAGAAAGGGAGAGGGGAGGGAATTACTAAGTGTATTTAATTGCTTCAAACAATATTTTCAAGGATATTTTTGCAGTATATGACAACTCCTTTCTTCCCTCTTGAGTCTAGTTAAAATAATGATGTTATTCCATATTTTTATGTAATTGTAAACCATAACCAATTGAGGAAATTAAAATGTTAGTGCTAGCTTTATGGAAAATATAAAATTCAAACCAAATTTTCCAATCACTCATTACTAATAATATGGGTAGTCATAATATGGGCAGTCATATGTATTGCCATTTTTATTTAGTTATTTAACCATACAATTATTTAGCTGCATTCTTATACACAGATGGAAAACAAAAAAGTTCTAGATGTTCAAGCCATTTTTTTTCCTCCAACAATAACTCTATAACCATGTCCTAAACACCCACACCCTTCACTCACACACATCCTGCCATAAATGGTACCATTAGTACTATATTCCCACAATAATTTCCCACTCTAGGAATCCATTATATACACATGACCTTTAGCATCAATAGATCCCCCAAATAGTACACCATTTGCAACTATTATGGACCCATTGGTTTTTACATTGCTTGGATTTCCCATTTAGCAAATAATTTCTCCACTGCTTGCATTCATAGCCACCCATCCCCTTAATGTGGTGACAATGCCAAAGGGAGTAAAACTAAAATTAACTTACCTTTTGTTCATAATATTTATGTATACTCTCAAGCCATCTATTGTAGCCCCTCATGTGCCCCCTACTCCTACACTACCTAGCCATGCAACTTGGAAAATGGAGACTAAAATAATTGTCTTTTAAATCTCTGGCTGACTAAATCCTTACTCGCTATGCTCTACCTCACACAATAAAATATTCCAAAATTATGTAGAAGAATCGACTAACATGGTAAAACATTCCAGAAAATAGTAAAACTAGATCAAAACTAGAGGCATAACTAGGTTATGATCTTAGTAGTTCAAAAAACATCGATAGGTTTCAACTCCTAAATTTTAGCTAAAAGCCAATCTATCTCATAAAATTTAGAGAAATGGACACAAAAAATTTCATCAAAAGAAACGAGAAATTTTTTTTGAATAAGATTTATAACACCCCATCATCCACTTCCAATGCACGTAGATCTAAAACATATTAAAAGTTTGGGTTGACTTATAACTGATTAAACAATGTTGCCATTATTGTAGTCTAAAGCTCACAAAAATCAAATTTTCTATCCTGTAACTACAATATCCTATTTTGTCCCATTGAAATCAACAATATCATTGAGAAGCATGGGGGCCTCACCAAAATCTACATCAGGGTTGGGCCTATTGGATAATGACAACATAATAGAAATAAATCAAAATTTTAACTTTGGAAAAGATAAAGGAAAGAACGAAAATATAAATATTTAAATCAAAATATAAAACAATAAAAATAAATTTGGTTTTTCCTATGTTTGAGATAGGTTGAAAATATTGTATATCTTGTTGTCTTGAAGGGGAAAATTATTGTAATGAATTGTAATGGTCAACCTAGTTGTTATAAAGAAGCAGTAGACGATGCTGAAAATGCTAAATGGAAAATAGAAATGAAAGAAGAAATAGATTCCTTGCAGAAGAATAAAACATGGGACCTAGTAGAACTCCAAAAGGGTAGAAAAGTTGTTAGTTGCAAATGGGTCTTCAAAATGAAGAATGGTTTTGATGATAAAGTTGAAAGGTACAAAGCAATACTGGTAGAAAAAGGGTATTCTCAAAAGGATGGTATTGGTTTTTATAAAAAAAAATCACCAATTATTAAGCTAGTTTCTATTCAGGTTGTTTTAGCACTTGTGTCTTTACTTGATCTTGAGTTGGAGAAATTGGATGTTAAAAAAATATTTCTACATGGATATTTGGATGAGGAGATATATGAAACAACTAGAATGGTTTGTTATAGATCGCAACAAGAAATCTGTTTACAAACTCAAAAAACCATTGTATGGCTAGAAGCGGTCTCTTAGGAAATGGTAAAAGAAGTTTGATTCCATAATGGTGAGCCAAAACATTATGAGGAGTGAGTATGACCATTTTGTTTACTTTAAAAGTTTGAAAAATGGTTTATTCATTACCTTGGTGTTATATGTTGACAATATTCTTATAGCAAGCAAAATCATAGTTGATATCAATGGGTTAAAGGCTCAAATGGCTAGGTCTTTTGATATGAAGGATCTAGGAGCAAAAAAACAAAATTTGGGCATGGAAATACATAGAGATAGGGAACATGGTGAGCTTTGGTTATTGCAGTAGTAGTATGTGGAGAAAATTCTCATAAGATTCAATATGATGAATGTGAAACTAGTAAATATCCCTTTAGCTTCTCATTTTAAGTGTTCTTCAAGCTTATGTCCTAGTAATAAAGAATAAAATTATTGTATGTCTCGTGTACCATATGCTAATGCAATAGGAAGTTTAATGTATGTGATAGTATATACAAGACCAAAAATTTCACATGCAGATGTTGTTGTCAGTAGATACATGGAAAATCTAGGTAAAGAGTATTGGGTAGCAATGAAATGGATGCTTCAGTATCTTAGAGACCTACAAGTGATTATTGTATCACCTTTGATGGTTGTAGTGGTTTAGTTTGTGGTTATGTTGATTTGAATTTTGCAGGTGATTTGGACAGAAGGAGATGTACATTAGGTTATCTCTTTACTCTTGTAGGAGAACCTATTCGTTGGATGTCAAAGCTTCAATAAATAGTTGCTTTATCCACTACTAAGGTAGAGTATATGGTTGAAGGGTCATCTTTTGGGTGAGTTTAGAAAAGTGTAGGACAAGGTGATTGTATTTTTTGGTAGTTAAAGTTCTATACATATAACTAAAGATCTATCTTATCACAATAGGACTAAGCATATTGCAACTAAATACCATTTTGTAAGATAGGTTATTGATGAAGGTGGAGTATCTCTTGAGAAATTTCATACACTAGAAAATTGTGCAGACATGTTTACAAAACTAGTATAGTTAGAGAAGTTGAAGTGGTGTTTGACTTATCTTGGCTTACAGAAAAGGTGATGAATGGGCATGGGCAAGTATCAAGTAAATTGTTGTCAAGGTGGAGATTGTAGGATAATGACAAAAAAATATAAATAAAGCATACTTTTATCTTTGGAAAAGATAAAGATTTAAATTAAAAGATAAAACAATAAAAAAAGAAATAAAAACAAAGCCAGTTTCTTCTATGTTTGACACGGGTTGAAGATATTATATATATCTTGTTTCCTTGAAGGAAAAAATTATTGTAATGAATTATAATTGAAGAGCAATAGTTGTGTGAAGTTTGTAATCAATTTCTCTAAGAAATAATAATACTGATACTTTTCCCCATGGATGTTTCCTTAGCATATTGTCAAGGTTTTACATATAAATATGTGTCTTGTATATTATTATATTATTCCATTTAATTTTCTTATGCATTTCTTTGCAACTAATTTGTGTTGCAATATTTTAAGTTTGTGGGTTTTTCATTTTCATTTCCACAACATGGCCCAAGTGGACAATTTGGGTTGCTCAAATTTTTATAGGTATTGAACCACACATTGTAGCCATCCAATTATTGGAACCACTTGAATTTTCTTGTGTCTAAATATAAGGCTATGATAGAATTGAGGTGATTATTTGGCTTTATACAAGGATTGGGGAAATCTAGTTGGGTTTTGTTATTTTGTTCTTCCTAGAATTTCATAATATTTAGAGGAGCTGTGTAAAGATTTCTTGTGGCAACATAAACATTATTCCTTTTGGTGTCTATGGAGGGACTATTGCCCTATATTATTGGAACAAATTTAACTTAACACAAAATCAATGAAATCATTTGAAAGAAGATAGGAAGAAGGATAATCGATCTCTATTCATCATTCAATCTGTATTGGATATGTTAATTTGTCTCTGTATAGCTGGTATGACAAAGTCAAAGGATGCATGGGAGGCTCTAAAAACTGCATACCAAGGATGTGATAAAGAAATGTCGGTAATAATTCAAACCCTTCGAATAGATTTTGAAATTTTAAGTATGAAAGAAGCTGAGTCTATTCAAGAATTTATTACTAGGACTCAAAGTACTATGAATCATCTTAAAACTCAAGGGGAAATTGTCACAAAGCAAAAAAATGTAGAAATTTTTTTGAGATCTCTTCCTCCAAAATTTGATCTAGTGGCCATATTCATTGAAGAAAGGAAAGATCTAACCACATTCAAATTTGTAGAGTTGACAGGTTCTTTGTAATCTCATGAGGAGTGTATGTAACATTCTACAAAGAACCTAGTGCAAGCCTTCTAGTCTACTATAAGAATTAAAGAAAAATCCACAACCCCTTCTCAATCAAATAAATCTCAAGGTGAATCTTCTTCTAATAACAAATAATGATGTAGAGGAAGAGGAAGAGGAAATAATAGATTAAGAGGAAGAAGTTTTTTGGATCATTGAAGCATCCAGTGCCAATATTTTGAAAGGTATGGAAACTATGAATCTGAATGCAGAAAGAAAAAATATGGTTTGAATAAGTCAAGAACCAACTATATTTAAGATTCTTTTGAAGATGCAAAGCTTTACATGTTCTTTACATGCAATTTTGCAAAAGAAAATCACAAAGATGTGTGGTTCCTAGATAGCAGATGCTCAAATCATATGACAGGTAAATTTGATCTCTTTGTCAAATTAGATGAATCCATGAGAAGTTAGGTAAAATTTGGTGATGATAAAGAGGCTCAAGTAATGGGAAAAGGTTCCCTTGCAATGAAAACTAAGGAGAAACTACGTGTATTCATGAAACTTTGCACGTGCCCAAATTACAACATAATCTTTTAAGTATTGGGAAGCTTGCAAAAAAAATTATAAGGTTGTGTTTGAAGATAACTGCTACAAAATATTTGATAAATCAACTAACCATCATCTTGTAGCAAAGGCTTATATGATAGAGAATAGATTATTTTCTCTCACATTGGTGTCCCCTAAGATGCATTCGCTCAAGGCAACCACATATGATTCGTGGTTATGGAACCAATATTATGGTAATTTGGATTTTCAAGGATTAAGGTTGCTTCATAAGAACATGGTGAGAGGACTTCCTACAATTAAATAACAAGAAGTGTCTTCAAGGTGTGCACTTGGCAAGCAACATCGAGAGAATTTTCTAATGAACAAATCAAGGAGGGAAAAATCTCCTCTAGAGTTGGTGCATGTAGATATTTATGGTGACATGCAAGAGGAATCATTGGGTAAGAATCTTTATTTTTTGACTTTTATTGATGATTTATCTCACCACACATGGGTTTATTTTCTTAAGTAGAAATCTAAGGCATTTGAATGCTTCAAGCATTTTAAGGCTATGGCTGAAAACAAAGTGAGTATTCTCTCAAAATAGATACAAGGGGAGGATTCACTTCCAAAGCATTTTTATTATTGTAACACTCATGGCATCAAGAGACAACTTACTACATCTTATACCCCCTAGAAAAATGGTATTGTAGAAAGGAACAGTTGTACCATTATGGAAATGGCACAAAGTATGTTATAGTCCAAAAATATTCCAAATTGTTATTAGGAGAAGCAGTTGCAATGACAATGTATATTTTTAATTGAAGTCCCATAAAATCAATTCAAAACATCACTCCAAAGGAAGCTTGGAGTGGTCATAAGCCTTCAATGGCTTATATTCAAGTATTTAGTTGTTCCACATATGTTCATGTTCCATTTCAAAAGTATAAGAAGTTGGATGAAAAATCCCAACATTATATTTTCATGGGATACTCAAATGCAACTAGGGTATATAGATTTTACAACATTGATACAAAGAAAAGGTTTGTTAGTCGCGATGTAATATTTGATGAAGGGGGAGTATGGTAATGGAAAAAAAGAGTTCCATAAACTACACCACTAATCATGAGCATTGAAGATTATCAAGTTCCTCCTCTCACCACAAGCTCAAGTGGAACTTCAAGACCAAGTTCACCAAATTCTCCAAGTTCCTCTTCAGGTGATAGTTCCAATCCATAATCAAGTCCAAGCTCTCCATGAAAGGTATGAAATTTAAATGAAATTTATCAAAGGAGTTATAATGTGAATCTAGTTGCCAATTTTTCTTTTTTTAGTACAATTTAAGTTGAACCTTTTTTGTATGAAGTGTAGAGAAGGGGGATTTGTTACTCATGAGTTCTATTCATTTAGAGAGCCTCATGGGGTGAACTAACCTAAACAACCTCAAGGAACAATGTGAGAGTTATAGAATCAGGAAAAGCATGTCATAAAGGCTTTCTATAAAACTGACAAGCTCTCAACCAAAGGACAGCAGCATAGAATATAGATGATAGCATAGTGCACTAGCATCTCAAAGGTGTGCTAGCATCTTGTACAGACCAGAGAATGAGAATATCACAAAAAATGATAAAGTGACTACTTCTATTCTAATTGCTAAGAAATCTTGGAATGTGATAAAACAATAGAATATAACATAACTAAAATAAATAATTATAAATTATAAATTTAAAGAGGAGCAAGAAATTGCTTACAACCACCCAAGTAATGAAGCCTCCAACAAATGAATTTCTCCAATACCTGCATGTGTAAGATATGGAGAAAGTGTTGGGGCTATATATGGGTTTTCCTCAATCAAACCCATGTTTTGTTGTTCCCACCTCCATGGAAAGCTAGATAGAAAGAGAGAGATGAATTGAAATGGACAAAGCAAGTGGTGAAAGCAAAACCTGCTTCAAGAGTAGAACCTGTACCACCAAGTATGAGTGATAAAAGCAATCCCTGCTTGAGGAGGAAAACCTATATCACAAAGTAAGGATGTAATTGATAGGGGATATGGAATCCTAGGATTCTCACAAGCATGAGATAAGGGAGATGGAGCTACAAAGAGTGCTGATACAAGAGCTTGAAAGTGCTTGAAGTTGTTGTAACAAGCTATATGAAAATATACAAATAAAATAACAAGAGAGAAGGAGCCAAAGCCAAGGATGGAAAGAAGCTAGAAGTACAAGTGAATTGAAAAGATGTAATTTAAGGAGAGAAGAGAAGAAAAAAGAAGATTCTCGGGTGGTTACAAGGTGACCCGAGCCATTACCACCAACAAAAGAGGCTGATAAGTGGCAAACATGCACAAAAACGGTCATTTGAATGTTGAAATTTTGCAAGGCACTACCATGGCATTCAGATTTCTATGTGACACACTAGATTCTAGATGCATCATGCTACAAAATGACACAAACAGGAAAATCACAAGGTTCGATGCAAAGCGAATGCGTAAGGGTAACTAATGAAAAGGGGTCTAGAGCATCCAAAGAGGGGAAAAAGGCTGATGTAGGGGCTAAAATGAACCTACACAAATGCTAAGAGAGTAAACACTAAAATAGATACAAGAATTTATGTGAAATTGCAAGGGGTTCAATTTTATGATATTATATTTTTCCCCCACTTTAGCAAGCATATGAATCTACACTAATATGTGCACACTAACGGAAATCTACCAAACATAAATAACATCATTATGCCAAAAGGATATTATAGAGGAAGCAGATAACTCTTCAGAGCATGGAAGCATGCCCCTAGGCTGAAGACCTACAAAACAAATTCATTAGACAAGAAAAACCTACACTAGTCAACAATGTTAGCACATAAAAAACTATAGGATTTGAGTCAACAAAGTGAAAGAGACCTTGATGTAGAAGGTTTTCTCAGTACTGTGCATCATCCCCAAATTAAGAACAATAACAGATAGAAGAATTCTTAAAAGAAGAGAAGAATGTAAGGATTGAAAGTTTGAAGAGAAGAACACATACAAAAGACAGGGAAGAAACCAATGTCGAAGAGAGAAAGAGCATATACTTAAGATGAGGTAGATGTAGATCTTCAATCCAATATATACAATTGGGAAGAGAAGAGAGAAGGGAAAGGCTCAATGAGATAGCAAGAAGAAGGAATGAAAATTCCAAGAGAGATGGCTCCATAGGAATTCTCTCCTAAGGAGGTTTGAACAAAAGACTCCATAGCACCATATAACTATGAAGTTACACAAAGTACACCAAAGGCCCTCAAACCAATGATGGACAACTCTCACAAGATGAAAGTGTCTCACAGGCCTATAGACCTACAAGGAGGAAACCCCCAAGATCTCTCACATGATGGAAGCCCAATGAAGTATGTGCCTTACAAACCTACAAACCTCCAAGAAGGTATCCCCAAAGATCTCTCACATGAAGGAAACCCAAAGAAAAAAAGTGCCTTACAGGCCCACAGTCCTACAAGGAGGCATCCTCCAAGATCTCTTGCATGGAGGAAACCCAAAGGAGGAGACTCCACATAGTCAAATTGGAAAGCAGCTTCAAAGGCGCACTTGCAAAGTGACATGATTACCTGTAGCTAAAGCATGTTGGAAACAAAGTAGCCACGTAGGCAATCAAGCGGATATTCACACAGACCATCAACAAATTGAAAAGCTTTCAAAGGGGTCCCTCAGGAATCCTTCAAAAGAAAATGGATCCACTCAAGGGACACACTGTTTGAAAAGCGGGGCCTAGTCATGTTTCCCCTAAGTTAGAAGCAAATGGTTTCACTCAAGAGAAAAGCTTTCAAAGGGAGATCCCTCGGGAACCCTACAAATGAGAAAAGGGGTCCTCTCAAGGCATGCACTATTTGAAAGTGTATAAAGAGGAGAGGGGGTCCTTAAGAAGGACACACATCTCCAAAACAAGTTATCACTACCCCTAGCATACAAGGGAGGAGAACCATGAAAGGTACTTAGAACGTGCAGGATAGAGGTAAACCTTGATATCTCTTGTTATTTGAAGAAGACATGGGTGCATCAACAAATAAATGAGTGATGGTGCCTAAATCATGAATTTTTTGTATTTTATCCTTCAAGGATTTACATTCACTAGTGGAATGGACAAGCACTCAATGGTATGCATAGAAAAAAATATTTTATTTATCATACTTATGAGATTTCTTACATGTAGGCAAAGGAATAGTAATCAAGCGGGCTTTTAGAAGCCTCAACAAAATATGCTCTTGCTCATAAAAGAATGAGGAGTACGAAGCAACCCTTTCTCTTGTGGACAAAATTTTTACTACTAACAAGAAGTAGATACGAAGATAGAAGACAAAGGAGGATGGACCAATGTGTGAGAACAAGGTTGAGCAGACATTATGTCAACATTCAACCATGGTTTGTATTTAGATTTTTCATTCAAGAAACCAAGCCCCAAATTATGCTTACAAGGTAAAAATTCTATAGGGACCTGAATTCCTTGTTCATTACACCCACAACCTTTACTCCCATAACCATATTTAGAGACAAGCTTAAAGTGAGGGCCATAACATGTTTGCAAATCTTGAGAAGGAGGAGGATCTTCATAGAGATAATTATTCCAAAAATGGGGATTATTCTCCTCTATGGGATTTCCCTCATCCTTCCTAATAGGATTACCATCATTAACCTCTTTAATAGAAGTGTGATCATCTTCCTTAGAAAGAGGATCAAGACTGAGACTATTACAATTTGTGTTCACACTATCCCATGATATAGAAGAATAATCATCTTTGATAATGGGTGGGGATGATGTTATTGGAAGGCTCAAGTGGATCGGGTCAACTTTACATTCCCCAACATAGGGTTCTATAAATTCTAAAGAACCCCAATCATCACCAAGACATGCATTTTCTTGAGAAGAGGTAGGAGGAGTAGATTTAAGATTTCTTGCTTCAAAAGGATCTTCTTCAAGGACATCTATTTCAAGAGTATCCTTTGTAATAGGTACTACTAGAGTAAACATCAACACATTGGAAGACACTAAAGGAATAAGAGTAGGCATAACCAAAATCTAACCAGCAACTACAATCTCACATAAGTGCATAGCCTCAAGGTCAGCCTTGACTGTGACTACTCGATAATTTCAATTGAACTTAATAGATTTGTGCAAGGTGGATGAGAGTACACCCATAGCATGAATCTATAGTCTATCAAGAAGAATATTATATGGTATTTTTTCTTACATAGCATACACAAGGGTGGGTACGGTAATGGTTCCCAACCTCAAAGGAAAGACTATCATGCCCAAAGGTTTTCGGACAACATTATCGAATGCACGAATAACAACAGAAGAAGTATTAAGAGAAGATCAATCAATATTAATCTTAGGAAATATATCAACACTACATGCATTGAGTGTTGAACTAGCATCAATGAGAGTATGTCTAATGTCAATATTATTAATCTTAACTATAACCATTAAAGGGTCTTCTTGCTTCTGTACTTCTGAAGGTGAGAGTTCCTGTGGATAGAACGTAATATTCAAAAAATCCACACAAATATAAGCTATCAACGCATTAGCATCCATCAACCTAACAAAAGAAAGCAAGAGGATCTTTTTCAAGGATTCATGAAGTAGACCTTGATAAACCGAAGCAGGCTGAAGCAAGTCCCACAATGAGATCTTTGTAGGAGTAATGCAGAGTTTCTTGACAAGATCATAATAACTAAGTGCTTTAGTTGTAGGTTTAGGTGTTTGAGGAAGGCTTAGTTTTTTATTCATTCTATTCTCATAAGTATGGGCTACAGCTCTATAAGAGGGAGTCTTATAAATATCAAGAGAATCACTATCAAATGGAACACTATCAATAGAACAAATCCTTTATGGGGAAGGACTAGCTAGAGTCAAATAAATAACAGGTCTCTTAGGCCTTTGAGGGGTAGTAGAGATAGATTATATTTATAGACTCATCACAACTAGTAGAATTATTTGAAGAAATATTCTCAACATTGATCCAAACAAGATCAAATGTGGAAGGAGATTCATCATTCACTAATACATCATCTCTATGGGAGAGTGCATTGGAATAGAGAAGAGATTCATCATTCACAAATGCATCATCTCCAAAATATGGCATGCATTGGAATGAATAGAAGGAAGAGTAATGTTAAGAAAAGTATCAATGATTTCATCTTCTTTCAACAAAATATCCTCCGACACAAGAGGAATTTCATGAGAAGGATCAAAGATGCTAAGTGACATAGGTAAATCTAAGTCACCATCACATGCATGAAATGGAACATCATTAACATTTTGAATATAATTAGATATTGAACTAATAAAAGAAGATATTAAATTCATTTTGGGGATAGAACTAAGAAAAACCAAAAATCTAGATTTTTCTTTTTTTTTTGGTATTTTCTAGGTTCTAGTAATTTGCATTTTCAAGGGTCTTTGAACTGGAATTTGGGGTCAAAACTTGCATTCATCCCTAAAATTCAGTTGTCAAAGACAAAATATTTTAGATTTGAATTAGTCATCTTGGAGATCTTTCCAATGGTGCAAACGGTTCTGAATTCCAAGCACTGAGTCAAAAGTTATGACCCTGCCAAGCAAGGGTAAATAAATTCCTAATTTTTGAAAAAAGTTGTTCTTCCCATCAGGTTCACCAAAATGTAGAGAAGGGGGGTTCGCTACTCATGATTTCTCTTCATTTAGAGAGCCTCACAAGGTGAACTACCCTAAACTAACTCAAGGAATAGTGCAAGAGTTCTAGAATCAAAAAGAGAAGGTCACAAAGGTTTTCTAGAAAAACTGACAAGATCTTGGCCAAAGGATGACAGAGCAAAATATGGACGACAGTGTGGCACGCTGGCATCTCAGAGGTGCACTGGCATCTCATATGAACTAGAGAATGAGGATATCACAGAAAATGACAAAGTGACTACTTTTTTTCTAATTGCTAAGAAATCTTGGTATGTGAGAAAATAATAGAATATAACATAACTGAAATAAAGAAGTATAAGTGATAAAGTTAAAGAGGAGAAAGAAAATTCTTACAACCACCTAAGTAATGAAGCCTCTGACAAATTAATTTCTTCAATACCTACATGCATAAGATTTGGAGAAAGTGTTGGGGTTGTATAGGGGTTTGCCTCAATCAAACCCCTGTTTTGGTGTTCCCACCTCCACAAATAGCCAAATAGAAAGAGAGAGATGAATCAAAATGGACAAACTATGTGGTGAAAGAAAACCCTGCTTTAGGAGTAGAACCTAGACCACCAAGTACAAGTGATAAAATCAATCTCCACTCAAGGAGGAAAACTTGTATCACAAAGTAAGGATGTAATTGATAGGGGATATGGAATCCCAAGATGCTCACAAGCATGGGATAAGGGAGATGGAGCTACAAAGAGTGTTGCTAAGAGAGCTTGAAAGTGCTTGAAGCTATTGTAACAAGCTATATGAAGCTATATAAACAAAATAACAAGAGAGAAAGAGCTAGAGCCAAGGATAGAAAGAAACTAGAATGAAACTAGAAGTACAAGTGAATTGAAAAGATGGCATTTAAGGAGAGAAAAGAAGCAAAAGGAAGCTTCCCAGGCAGTTACAAGGTGACCCAAGACATTACCATCGAAAACATGCATGGAAACAGTCGTTTGAATGTTGAAACATTACAGGATGCTAGCACGGAATGCAGACATCTATGCAACATGCTAGAGTCTAGACACATCATGCTACAAAATGACATGAACGAGAAAATGATAAGGTTTCATGCAAAGAAAATGTGTGAGGATAACTGCAGAAAAGGGGTTTGGACCATCTAGAGAGGGTAAAAAGGCCAATGGAGGGGCTAAAATGAACCTACACAAATGCTAAGGGAGTAGACATTAAAGCAGGTATAAGAATGTATGTGAAATTGTAAGGGGTGCTATTTTATGACATTACATGAATAATCTGTGAAAGAGAAAGGATGGATTGATGCTATGAATGAAGAGATGCATGAAATTGAAAAAAAATAATATATGGGAATTAGTACAACTTCCTAAAGATAAACATGTGATTGGTGTCAAATGGATTTATAAGGTGAAATATCATGTTGATGGTTCTGTGAAAAGACACAAGGAAAGATTGGTTTCCAAGGGATTTGTACAAACACTTAGAGTAGATTATTCAGATACTTTCATTCCAATTGTATGATATGATATAGTCAAGATTATATTGGCTATTGTTGCACAACACAAGTGGTCATTCTATCGTATTGATGCAAATTCAGCTTTCATAAATGGTTATATTGATGAGGAAGTTTGCAGAACAACCTATTTGTTATGAAATTCTAGGAAAAGGACATTTGGTTTACAAGTTAAATAAAGCTTTGTATGGTTTGACGTGGACACCTCATGCTTGGTATACAAGGATTGATAGTTATTTCTTGAAGAAAGGATTTATTTGAAGTCCCTCAAATCCAACCCTCTATATCCAACATCTTGGTAATGATATTCTCATTATTTTCCTTTATGCTGATGATCTCATTCATACAGGTAATAGCCCATCTCTTATGGATAAATTTCAAGAAGAAATGAAACAAGAATTTTAGATGTCATCTATTTGGGACTCATGCATTATTTTTTTAAAGTGGAGGATCAATAACAATCAGAAGGTATATCCATTTCTCAAACTAAGTATGTGGTCAATTTATTAAAGTGGTTTAGAATGATGTCATGCACTGCAATTGCAACCCTTGTAGCCCTTTGTGAAAAGTTAACCAAGGAAGATGCAAGTTCCAAAGTGGATGCTACTTTATATAGAAGTTTCATTGGGAGTCTCATATACCTCACTACAATGAGACCTAATATTATGTATGTTGTGATCCTCAACTCTCAATTCATGTAGGATCCACATGGGTCTCATTGGTGTGCTATAAAAATAATTTTAAGCTATGTGAGTGGTACACAAAATTTTAGCATTCATTATTCTCCCACAAATAAGTTTGAGCTAGTTGGTTATACAAATTCTGATTAGGTTGGTTCATTGGATGATAGAAAATCAACATCTGGTTATCTTTTCTCATTTGGTTATGGAATTGTATCTTGGATTAGTAAAAAATAGGAAACTATGGCTCTCTCTTTCACTGAAGTATAATATTCTACAACAACATCAGTAAGTTTTCAAGCCATATGGATTTGATGTATTTTAGAGGATCTACATTTGGTTCAGGAACATCCAAACACTCTTTACTATGACAGCAATAGTACCATTGCAATGACTAAAAATCTTGGGTTTCATGCTAGATTAAAGCACATTGAGATCAGACATCATTTAATATGTGACTTGGTTCAAAATGGGATGGTGGAATTATAGTTTTTCCCTACTGAGAAAGTTACTAATATCTTTACCAAAGCTCTTCCTATAGCTAGTTTTGTTGCTTTGAGACATCATTTGAGGCTCGCCCCTATTGATCATTCAAGGGGAGGTTCAAGATTTAATGATCAATCTAGTTAATAGTTTTATTCTTTTAAAGCAGTTCGCATACTCCATATGATTCTTAGCTTTAGCTTTAGTTTTCAACTTTTTTAAAGCTTTAAAACCTGTTCCCTGCATCTTTCCTTAGTTTTTTTCTTTCAACTTTATTTTTCTTGCAACCTGTTTGTTTACCTATCAAGTCTCAAATCTCTTTATATAGAGATGTTTGTAATAGAACCATGAATAGTTTGAATAATATTACAGTTTATCATGTTTTCTAGTTTGTTATTAATTTCTTTTAATTTACAGTATAGTATTAGAGTTGTTGCATAAGTTTCATTCTTCACAGATTGTAGTGCCAAAATATTTTCTGAGCTTTCCCACATTATCAGGTAGCATATATGTTTGCCATATTCTTCCTATTAAGATGTTGAGTCTGACCAAGCTTCCTATGAAAGTGCGACATTCTTCTATGCTCAGACTTTCTTTCAAAGATGAAGTGCCTATAAATAGACCCCTACATAAAGATAATGGTAACTTTCAAAAAATGTTGTTGGCCTTGAATTTTATTAACTTTGATATATCAAAGAGAATGACTACTCCTAGATTCATAGGGTCCCAAAAATTCCTCATCCTATGCAAAAATAGATCAGGCCAATTTAGCCATGGAAGTGAATTAAAAGGTAAGCTCTTGCATGTTTTGTACAATTGATCAAACTTTAACATTTTCGAAAAGAGTGTTGAATTTTAACAAAAATATAAATACTTTTTTTTTCCATAAAACCAAAAAAAAACAAGAGAACAAATAAATTTGAACAAATTTCTTAGGGATCTGCAATTTTTTCTTAATGATGTGGTTTAATGGTTATAACACAATTACTGACATACATTATTACAGTTACATGTCTAGCTCTTTCTATTGAAGCTCAATAGCAAATTCAAAATTGTTAGTCAAATGCTAGTGTCCCCATTGAGAAAAGACTCTTATTCATATAATGTGACTTTAAAGATTGACCTTTATAATTATACTACCCGCACCATATTCACATTGGGTCCCCATGTCATTTTGTAGAAATGTCCAGTATATATTTTATTTCTTTATTAAATGATAGTAGTAGAGATTACCAATTCATGTGACAGAAAAAGCTTCAAATCAAATAAATATAAAGATTCTCACATAAGAAAGCATCTCTGAAATAGTTTTCTGAGATTGTGAAAACAACCTAGCAATGGGCCAAGTTATGGATATCAAAATTTGAAAGGTTAAAATATTTTGTTTTGAGAAATTGAAAGTTAATACTATATATTTAATTAGGAGAAGACCACCTCCTTGTCTCTAACATGTTGAATGCTAATTTTATTAGTTGATCACCATCCAAAAGGAGAGTAAAACGAATGTGATGATGAGAATTCCTAGCCATTTTTAACTAACAAATACATAGATTGTACTTAAACTACTATAACATTTGAAGACCCAGTTGATAAAACTAATGAAACTGTACAAACTCATCTTTCATTCATACAAAACAAACAATGAAAATTTGTATTGTTTTGTCCAATAGCCCACAAATTGTAATGGTCCTTAGATACACATGATTTGAGAAATAAAATCAATTCATTCATTCATAAAAATGACAATTCATTTGTCCCCCATAAAAATCACAAATAAAATCTAAAAAAATCTTAGCCAATCAGATCAAAGTTGGATAAGAATTACATTCTAGTTTGATGGGAACCAAGAAAAAAAAAAAATTATCACAAAAATTATTTTCTCTATGAATTTATCATTGACTTATTACACAGACATCAAATAGATTCACACAAGAATTCAAAGACTATAAAACAATTTCAAAGGTTTAGACATGTTTCAATTGTGGAAAACCAAGACACTTTTTCATTGAATGTTGGGGAGAAAAGAAGAAGCAATGTGGATTATATGGAGAAGAATACCATGATACATTTCACTATGAGAATGCCCATCAGCATTATGCACAAAAAGACAAACAATAGGATTCAAGTAACACAAAGAGGGCTATACTTCTTTGTAAAATTCCCAAGGACTTGGAGGAAGAAACTAAGCAATGTTTGATGATAGGTGGAGAGAAGAACATGACAGATAAAGATAGAACTAAGAAAAAATACCATGGAAAAATTAGATCTAGGAAAAAGGGAAAGACTAAAGTAGTAACCAAAAGAGAGACATATATCAGAAAAATAAATACAACAACTTTAGAGGAAGAAGAAAACTCTTAGGAAGAGCTATAATTCCACCCCACAAAAGAGAAACATGACCAAATAGTAAAACAAAATAAATGGATTCTAGAACAAGAATAGAATAGAGAGAATGGAAAATAGTTATTTCACATAACTGAAAGTGAAGGTCCTCAAATAGTTTACAAATTTAGCTGGACAATAAGATCTGCTCACCAAACTAAAGCAAGTTGACAAATACTAGAATAATACCATAGATAAGAACCATAGGAAAACATTGGAAAATGAGACCAATCGTGATATAACTTTAAGTCCACTAGAAAAGGATCCCCAAAGTAATTTCCAACCTAGGGCAAGATGTGAATTTAATTCCTAAAAGGAATATGGGAATACTTGGGAAAACAATCATTGGAACCTACACCCTACAACATTAGCTTGGTTGGCAGTACCAAAATGAAAACAATGGGTATCTGGAAGGATGTAGAAGTCAATGTAAAAGGAGTAAGACAATCAGTAGATTTTGAGGTGGTTACTATGAAGGAAACATTTGATTCATTTGATGTAGGTTACTATGACTTGGATGGTTTGTAGATTCCAAGGGAATTATAGATGCCCAGAAAGAGGAAATATCCTTTGCAGATGATAGAAGGGTAATCTATATTCCCCTAGGTAAAAAACCTAGAGGACCTTATGTAGAAGAAGTAAATACTAAAGAAGATGAATATAATGACTAGACCATAAACACTATAACCATACCAACCAAGGAAATTTCAGAAAAACCAAATTCAAAAAGAGAACTAGGAATCAAAGATACTGAAGGTAGCATGGATAGAAAAGAAGTATTGGAAGCATGGCTACAATAAAATCAAGAATTATATCCTCAAAATCTCTTTGATTCTTTAAGAATATTCATGATAAAGAATACACCACTAGAACAAGGTAGTGTAGCACATGACATGTGCAGGTCCACTAGAGAGGAAGGAGAAAACTACGGAGAGAACTCTCATAGGATTTTTCATATTTCCCAAAGTAAATTTTAGGAGAAACTACCCAAATACTTTGGGGTAGGAGAACTAGTACCCTACATAACTCAAATTGAGGAAACATTCTTGGAGGAAGCAGATAAACTAGTTGGATTACCACATACTCTCACCTACATTGTCTCATGTTGGTATAATAACCATGTAAAAAGAATAAAAAGAAGTTGGATACATTCAAAACCCTAGTAAAGGAAAGATTCCTATCAAAGGATAGGAGAATATCAATCTCAACACATGAGAAGAAGAAAAAATTGTACAAGAAATTGGAGGCACTGAAAACCTTCCTCTAGAAACCAAACAAGATAAGAAAATAGAAAATTTGGAGGAAAATTTACAAAAATAAAAGGAAGAAACAAAGAAGGATAAGGAGGACTCTGGAGAGACCTTCAACCTCCAAAATACCATCTCTATCATCAAGAACTTCTTGGCCTTGCAACACCAAATTCAACTAGTCCATTCTCCCCAACTACTACAAGTACCACTAGTTGAATCACAAGTGAATCTCTCTAGGATGTCACCTATCTAGAAAATACATTTGGGAGATATTCTCCATGCAAATACTAGAGAAGAGCTCCTACAACAGCATGTCCAAAAATTTGAGAAACTCCAGGAGGCCATAAATACACTATAGAAGGTCATTTTGCATCTCTAGGGACCAATCTCTTCCTTTGTGATAACAACTATAGCAACTGGTTACCAAAATGCAAGTTGGTCTAACATCATAGAAGGAGATCATAAGAAAAAAGCTCAGCATAAGCTTATCAAGAATAATACACAACAATTCATCAAGAGATGTGCCTCCCCATAAACACAACTAGAGAAATAAATTCAATAGAAAGAGAAAAGCATTAAAGCTACTGGGGTCATCTACCATTTCTACTTATAATGGCCTAACATAATGAGGAACCTTTGGGATAAGATCATCCAAACTAAGGATCAAATAGACAAAATGAGTTATGACCCCTTACAAGATCCTACCAACACAATGAGGGACAACATTAAACACCTTCACATCCACCTCCAACAACTCAACATATTAGAGAGAAAATTGCATAAGGAACAGACACAACAGTTGCAGGAGAGTGAATAATGAACTCTGATTTCTACAATCAATTCTAAAGGATTCCAAGAAAATAAACAACAGTATTAGCACTCACATCACCCTACCAAAGGTTGAACAGACATTAGCCAAAGTACAAGTCCAGATTGGTGCCCTATTCTAGGCTCAAGCTCACTAAATAGCTACGCTGGCACAACTTGAGGTAGAATACTAGAACATCCTTCCCCAGAGCAATACATCTTAAGGATAATACATCCTTTAAAAATGGGATAATGTTAGTAGTTCA
Source organism: Sequoia sempervirens (assembly GCA_007258455.2). Lineage (NCBI taxonomy): Eukaryota > Viridiplantae > Streptophyta > Pinopsida > Cupressales > Cupressaceae > Sequoia > Sequoia sempervirens. Next base: position 150,958,424 of record VDFB02000007.1, on the reverse strand, counting down.
AAGGGTAGAACAAATCATACTATTAGGTAACCATGGTACCGACATAAGGCAACATCCACAAAGATAGGGGTGCATCCCTTCATAAGGACATATATATATGTAATAGATAGATAGAAAAGAGTAGGAGGATATATGAAGGAAGATATATATAATGAGATACATGAACTACCAGAGTAGATACTAGACCTACCCTCTTCTACCTATTACAATATAATAGATATATATTGAAAGGAGTTATAAGGACCTATGTGTTTGTTATGAATATCTAAATAATTTCTTTTGTTATGTATGTTGATGTATGTATTAGATTTTGTATAGGTTCCTACCGCATGCTTATTTCTCTTACTGTATCCTCTAGGGTATAATATAACTACATAGGAAACATCGAGGTTTAGATCCTTCTAGATAGTGTTTCCCCTCAAATTCCCTTGCCAATAAGGAGTGAGTGAGAGAGAGAGGGAGTTATCTAGGTAGTGTTGGAATTAGAGACCTAAGAGAGAGGGGGTGAGGGAGGGAGGAAGGGACAAAGATAAATAGAGGGATGGAGGGAGGTAGAATTATCTAGGTAGTATGGGAGGGAGAGACTTGAGAGAGAGAAAAGTTTATTTAGGTAGAGTGGGAGCAAGAGACCAAAGAGAGAGAAGGGATGGGAAGAATAGAGGGAGAGAGAGACCTAAGAGAGAAGGGGGTTGGTAGTGATAGATGGAGGGAGATGTTGAACACTTGGAATATTGAGAGTGGGGGTGAATCAATATTCCATTAAACCATTTCATCACAATCCATCCAATTAACAAAACACATCCAATAGTAATAATGAATGAAATCATGGAAAAATCACAAGATCACATAACACATGAACACAAATATTTTTATGTGGAAAACCCAAAAAATGGAAAAACCATGGTGAGGATTAGCTCATAATATATTATAACCAGTTATAAAATATTACAAAGGGCTCACTATCAGGACACACTGTCCAATAGGGCTCACAGCCACAAAAAGAAGAATAGATAGAAGATAGAATGGCCACATGTCCAAGATTTGAAATGATACAAAATTCACCTTCCTTATGCTGAATTTAGTTCCTTTGAAGCTCTAAATACTAACTTTATGCACTTAATTAGATATAGAATGCAAAACACTTCTCTGCTTTATCATCATTAAATATTCACAATATCTATGATATAGTTTTGATGGTGTGGATACAAGATTCGCATATTCACATCTCATTACCTTTCTACAACCTCAAACATGTCATATATATATATACCCAACTCATCTGCATACATCAATTAGGTCGACCTAATTAGACATAGCCCTAAATTAAATCAAAATTTCCTTGTTGGCTCCACACATAAACTAGAACATCTTCGCGCTTAAACCATAGTGTGCAATACTTTATTTAGGTTGGAATGGACCTAAAATAGATCTCAATAACATCCACAATCCATATTTAATCATCACAACATATGCCAAGCATTAGGTCAACAAGGAAATAGACCTAATCATAAAATATGTTAACTTATCAACACCAACAATCAATCTAACCACAAAATCATACACCATCTAGAATATATAATGTTCTAACATCTATAAGAAATATCCCAAAATTGAAAACTCTTATTCCTATCCCCAAAGGAATGCAGGCTGGTTTACACATACCCTCTTACATTGTGCATAGCCAAAAATTGCATGTCGAACTACTGTCGCTTATACCTTTCAAACTATACATTAAAAACAAAAGAAATCTTGAACATAGATGTACATAATGGTAAAAAAAAACATACTATCATCACATGAGTATATCTTATCATGTGAGCGAATGCAGACCAAAATACCAAATCAAGGTATCTCCATTATGTTCACTAGATTAATGTAGATATCAACAACCAATGTTGACATCAATGACAACACATTAAGGGGATCCTTATTCATTATTTCAATAGGAGATACCTAAGAGAGAGATGGAGTTATCTAGGGAGGGTGAAAGGGAGAAACCTAAGAGAGAGGGAGGGAGGGAGGGAGGGACATAAAGAGAGAGGTATGGAGGGACAAAGGGAGATACCTAGAGAGAGAGGGGGTGGGAGGGATAAAGGGAGGGAGTTACCTAAGAGATAGAGGAGGTGGGGGGTATAGAGGGAGGGAGTGACTGAAGAGAGAGCGGGGGTGGAAGGGATAGAGGTAGGGAGTTATCTAGGAAGGGTAGGAGGGGAGACCTATGATAGAGAGGAGCGAGTGAAGAATAGAGAGATAGGGAGGGAGGAACAAAGGGAGGGAGAGATTTATCTAGGTAGGGTGGGAGGAAGGGACCTAAGAGAGAGAGAGATAGAGTTATCTAGGTAGGGTAGGAGGGATAGAGGGAGGTAGAGACCTAAGAGAGAGAGGGGTGGTGGGAGGGAGAGACTTGAGAGAGAGAGAGAGGGAGTTATCTAGGTAGGTGGAGGGAGATACCTGAGAGAGAAGGGGGGTAGTGAGATAGAGGGAGGGAGAAACCTAAGAGAGGGAGGGATGGAGTCAGGAATAATTATCTAGGTATAGTTTGAGGGAGAGACTTGAGAGAGAGGGGGGTGGGAGGGATAGAGGGAGGAAGAGACCTAAGAGAGAGCAGGGATGGGAAGGATAAAGGGATGGAGATACCTAAGAGAGAGGGGGTGGAAGGGATAAATATGAGAGAGAGGGAGGGAGTTATCTAGGTACGGTAGGAGGGAAAAACTTGAGAGAGAGAGAGGGTGGGAGGGAGCAATGGAGGGAGATACCTAAGAGAGAGAAAGAGAGGGAGGGGAGTGGGAGGGATAGAGGGAGGGAGTGACCTAAGAGAGAGAGAGGGAAGGGTTTGAGGGATAGAGGGAGTGAGAGACCTAAGAGAGAGGGAGTTATCAAGATAGGGCAAGAGGGAGACCTAAGAGAGAGGGTGGGTGGAATAGAGGGAGGGAGGGATAATTATCTAGGTAGGGTGGGAGGAGATACTTGAGAGAGTTATTTAGGTGGGGTGGGAGGGATAGAAGAATGGAGAGATCTAAGAGAGAGGGGGGTGGGAGGGAGATACCTAAGAGAGAGAGGGATTTATATAGGTAGGGTGGGAGGGAGAATACTAGGAGAGAGGAGTGAGTTATCTAGGTAGGGTGGGAGGGAGTGACCTAAGAGAGAGAAGGGGTGGGGGGATAGATGGAAGGAGCAACATGAGAGAGAGAGAGGGAGGGATAGTTGGAATGAGAATTAACTAGGTAGGGTGGGAGGGTGAGACTTGAGAGAGTAATTTAGGCAGGGTGGGAGCGAGAGATCTAAGAGAGATGGGGTGGGAGGGATAGAGGGAGGGAGAGACCTACGAGAGAGTTTTGTGGGAGAGAGAGACCTGAGAGAAAGAGAAGGAGTTATCTAGGTAGGTTGGGAGGGAGAAACTTGAGAGAGGGGGGATGGATAGAGGGAGAGGGATGGAGGGAGATACCTTAGGGAGAGAGGGGGCTAGGAGGAATACAAGGAGGTATCAACTTGAGAGAGAGACTGTTACACTTCATTATGTTATTACCTATTTAATATTACTTTGATGAGTTAAAATGTTTTAATACATGAATATGTTTTGTATGTTTTGATGGAAAATGTGATGAATGAATTTGAAATGTAATATGGATACTTTAGATACATTGAAGATGAAAATATTTGATGCATATGAATGTAATGCTATCGGATAACTACTATTGTAATGCACTAAGTTGGATGTAGGAAAATAATTGAGCCTCGAGAAGAGGGGGGAGTATCACTCAAGAGAAGAGCTTGGTTCGGTAACCCTTAATATTCCTATTTGAGATATCACACACTCACATCGTACTTTGGTCAAAATGGGCCAAGTTAGTTCAGGAATTGGTAAGTAAGCCTTTAGTCATAGTTTGGGGATGATTTGTAATGATTTTGGTTGTCTTTGGTTTCTTGATTGTTTCTTAGTTTGTATTATGTGACTAAATCTTTGTATTGAGTATAATTTCTTCTTTGTGTATTTATATTTATGTGTTAATCGATGAGTATATACATATTATGTATATGTATGTGATTACAATAACTCATACATGTGAGAATATATGTGTGTGTGTATGTAGGTAGAAGTACTCACGCATATGGACATATGATATGCATGAGAATATTTATTGGACATATATATGACATATATATATATATATAGATATGCATTTTGTATATATATCGATCAATGAATATGTAAATATAAGTGTTTATTATGGATACTAAAATAATGATATATATAATATATATGTATATACATGTACATATTAATATATATATATATATATAATTCTTGATATATTTAAATGATAACTAGTGATTTTAATATACATACATACATACATACATACATATATATATAAATGTTAATACATATACATGTATGTATGTTAATATATATAAATATATATATATATTACAATGATGCATTATAACATATATATAATGTTTATATATATTTGAAATTTTATGAAGTAAACTTTAGTGCATATATAATGCAGACCATATAATGGTGAATGGCTTGTATAAAATCCAGCAATATAATAACCATATGCTATGCATAATGGCTCATGCATACATGAGAATAGTATTGTTGTTGATAGCACATTAAATGTGGATTGTTTATTATTTCTAATAAATCACATAAGATGGAAGCACATGGGATACATTTTTAAGGAATTTTAATAGATAATATGCTATTCCATGTAAAGAGATAGAATGCATAAAAAACTCAAAGTGTTGTACTAAAAATCCATGCACAACATTATTCAAGCATAAGACTATATCAAAAGTCATGAGCTGGCTAAAGAATGGAAGAAGTCGACATGATATGCAGATAATAAAACTTGTAGGAAAACATTTTTGTGTTTGAATCAATAAAATAGTAGTTTTTGTTATTCAAAAGGGTGACTCAACCATATTAGAGAGACTGAAAATGTAGGGACTATTTATGCATTTTCATTTTAACTGTTTGAGCAGCCACATTTCACTTCAATTGGCTTAGTCAACTCATTTAGAGAAGTTGATTTTTTTTTTAAGTGGTGGTAGTTGGAAGAGAAAAGGTGGTGGATTTTAGAGCTTGTTTGTAGCAATAAGTTTCTCAAATTTTAGTATAAGTAGAGGCAACTTCTTATCCTTTTGGTCATTCATTAGTTATCTTTAAATCATCATTTTGAATTTCATTACTGTAGTTTCCTATGCAAATAGGTTGTTGAGTGGATTAATGAGAAAAGAGAGATTACTTTGTGAGTTTGTAGTTTGTTGAGAGATTTGAGAAAGGCTAGGATTGGAGATAGGATGATCACAGAAGGAGCAATAACTGTGACTATGAGAATTAAGCTTAGGAAGTAGTATCTCTGTTGGAAGCTATAATTTCATGCATATTGATTTTATTTCTCTATTCTTTTATGTTGAAAATATATTTGTTTATGAATGCAAGTGTTTAAGGAAAAGATGAATTATATGTTATAATGAGCTTGCTTGCATGAACTTTGGTTATTTCTTATTTTGGTGAACTTGAAAGATATTTTTTGAATTCTTATTTTGGTGAAACCATGTTGGTTGATAATTTTATTTATATTTAATCCTTATGTTGGAAATTTTATGGTTGTGTTTTCTAAACAAGATAATCATAGCATATTAGTATAATACCTATGTTGCCATATAATGTATGTATTCTTACATAGAGTATAAAATATGATAAATGATATTATCTTGAAGTACTATGTTGAAAATGTTAGTTTGCAATACTATATGTACATGTACATGGTTAATTTGGTTGATCTCAGGGTTAGGATAATCCATGGATGGGAGTAACCTAGTGGACACTTAGTTAATTCATCACCTTTTAGGTTGAAATTATATTATGATTTAGAAAAGCATAAGTGGTCAAATAACAAATTCAAGCTAAGGGCTAGGTGAACATATGATTATGCTCGAAGTGTTCAAATGATGGATGCACAATGTCCTTGAAGCTACAGCCTTCAAGAGGACCTCCAAGAAGAAATTCAACCACACAGAAAGTGTTGCAACTAAGGGCATGAAAATAGAGATTGTTATTGATCTAGATTATGAGATGATTACAAATGTACAAATGCCTTGAATATATAGGCATGAGAGAGATGAAAGATGCAATATGTTGTTGCCATGTAAATCATGATCTAACAACATGTCACAACATGTGAACCCTACCTAGGAAATGATAAAATATTGAGATAAGTTCTAGAAGGACAACTCATCTTCTAGAAGGAATATTATCCACTACAAACATGGAAGGGGGAATTACCCCATTATTTATGATTTTCTAATTTATGCAACCTAGGACTTAATTAATTAAATGTAAGACCTAAGTTAACTTATGCTAGTGTAATAAATAATTAATTACACTAACACCCCCCATAAGTGTAACTTGGGGAGGAAATGCAATGATTATGAAAAGATGATGGGTCCCAACTATGAGGCCATGTTAGGTACCCATTTACATGATGAAAATGAAAGATGCAAAAAATCTCCCACAACTAGAGAAAAGGGGGAAAACCCAGTGGGAACAAAACCCCTCTCCAAAAAGGAGATGAAAATGCAAAAAAGTGAGAAAGGATGGGAAGGATGGAGGACCCCAAAATACCCCCCAAGTACACCATCTATCACATGGATACAATACAATCAGTGGCCCCCCCATAGGGAGGAAATAGAGAGACTATGTAGCCCCCCCACAACATATGATCACCTACAAAAATGGTAAGTGTTTGAAGACAAAACAAGATCCAATGTTGACAAACAACTTTTCTCCCTTTCAGAAGAAACAAAACCATGTGCAAGTGTAGGGATGCTTCCCATTCTAGATAGAAATTAAAGGAAGGTAGGATGAAGATGGATGTTGATGATGTCTCTGAACTTTGCTCAAATGTCTCCTTGCCTGAAGATGAAGATTCCACAATCAATGAAGAATGTGACCAAATAGGACAATGTGGAAACTGATGCCAAACTAGATTCAAACATTGCAATGCAATGAATGTGATGGAGACTAGATTTCCCCCCCTGAATGAAGTGTCCACAAAACCACTGAATGAAGTTTGAAGCAAAAATGGTGTCCAAACCACATGTCTCCAACTAGGAAGAAGCAAATCCAATGGTGGATGTTGAAGAAACTCCAACTCCTGAATGGAATGAGAGGGAAGAAGTCTCATATATGAAATATTTGAAGAGAAAACAAGTGCCTCCAAGATAGTCTCTAGATCCCCAATCAAGGTCGAGACAAATGGATGAGGAGAATCAAGAAAACTCTCCAAATTAGGATTTGAATAGAGTGATATCCCCTCAAGAATGTCCTCCAAACCTGTAGAAGTAGCCAAGTCAGTGATACCTAAAACAAAGCCATCCTATGATGTCAAGTCTAGAAAATTGAATGTGTCCTAATGAATGATGATGGAAGCCTCAATCAATGAATCTAGAAAAGGAATCACTAAATGTGAAGGGATACCAACTATCTCTGATCGAGAAGAAGCATCTAAAGAAACCTTGTCAACCTCTTTAGAAGATTCAAGGAAATAAAACTCCTACATAACAATATCACCATGTGGTACATGATCTGAAGAATGAAATTTTGAATCATGACCATTGGGGAAGGGTGGAGTGTCAAAATCTCCATATATCTCCCAAATCTTAGTCTAAATGATATGAGGACAATCGTAATGATCAATAGAATCCAAAACATCACAATCAACTTGCATAGTAATGATCTCCAAGATAGTGTACCTGTTGTAGATCCAAGCAAATTTCTGAATACCTTCACTTGGATAGAGAACTATACCATACAAATGTGGCAACAATGCAAGTGATTGGAGATGGTAGATGATCCCATCTTTCCATTGTTTATAGTTACCCTTGTGCAACATAGTCAAAGGAGTATATGCAAGCCCCACAATGTACTATCAAATTTCTCCAAAAACACAAAGACAATGACCTTCAATAGCAAATAAAGACTTCCAAGGATGATGTACAATTATAGTGATGCCACCCAATGCAAAAATCCTTTTCCCAAGCTTTAGGATATCCAAGGTTATTGAACAAATGAACCAAATTGAAAAAAATAATGCAAGAGTACCTAGAGCTAAAACTGGTCAAAGTGTCTGAATTGATGAAAAAAGCTTTGAATTACATTCTTGATTCCACTAGAATCACTGAAATTCAATGAATGGTTGCAAAGATATGAGCCTTTGAGTCCAGAATAGGGTTTTTACTTCAATTGACAGTATATTTTTATGATAGAAAAATTCTGCATAATGGATGTCACCACTGGAAATTAGACCAAATCCTCTTTTTGATGGTATCTTGTTAGGAAAATTTAAATACCGTGGGTGAAAGTTATGATAAAACAAAAAAATTCCTAGATTAGGCACTCCACAAGCTAAAATGGGGCAAAAAATAAGCCCCTCTAGGCTTAGCACTCGGTCATTGATGTGACCTTGAAGCGGGCAGAGGCAAAAAAAAGCACCATTGGAGGAACAAACACTCGGTCCTTGATGTGACCATGGCACAAGAAGAGAGACCAAGTATCGACACTGGTAGATAAGGAGAAGTTGGTGGGAGAAAAGATCCAGTGACAAAAAACTGGTAGTTGGCACGCAGTGAAAGAAACGACTAGAGAAGATCATTTGGCATGGGAAAGAACAGCTAGAGAAGACTTTCGGCGATTGGCAATGGAGGTAAGGAGCTCAGTGATGTAATTGGTGAACAACCCGTAGTCAAGAAGTGAAGACTTGGATGCACGGGCTGATGATACAGGGAAGTGATGTCGGTGGGCCGTACAAGATTCCCAAATGCAGCCGAAAAAATATTTCTATAGATAATTATAGTGAAGGCCGACAAAAGTTATTTTTTGATTTGATTTTTAATATTTCCTAGTCGGCAATTAAAAATCAAAAAGACTTTGTTGACAATATAATATATTTAACCTACAAAAATAATATTATACCGACGGAAAATAAAATGCCGATGTAAAAAAATCAAGCCCTTATGTATGTGGATTTAACAAATCAAATCCAAAAATGCCTACATACAAAGAATTGTAATTGCAGTCGCTCAAATATTTTCTGTCAAACTATAGAAAATATATATTTTTTCCAAATAATAGAAATATTAGCCCAATTTTTCTGAAACGAAAAGTGGCCTGCTACTAAAAAAAAAATTCCTTAGAGGACAACTGACCGAGATGATTTTTTACTGCAAATTGTAAGGATAGTACGATTGATTTTTCAAACTAAAAAAAAATGTCTAATGTCTCCTAGGTTGATGAATCTAATTTTGATGATTGAACAAGCGATCCTAGGGTTTCGAGGCCTTCTGCAGATAATGGTGAGCTCAGATCTAACTCCTTGATCCTAGGATGAACTCTCAATGGAATGGCTTTGATACCATGTTGAAATGATGGATGGACAATGTCCCTAAAGTTGCAACCTTCAAGAGGACCTACAAAAAGAAATTCAACCACACAGAAAGTGTTGCAACTAATGGCATGAAAATAGATATTGATATTGATCTAGATAATGAGATGAATAAAAATGTACAAATTCCATAAATATATAGGCATGAGAAAGATGCAAGATGAAATATGATGTTTCCATGTGTCATGATCTAACAACATGTGACAACATGTGAACCCTACCTAGGAAATGATAAAATATTGAGATAAGTTCTAGAAGGACAACCCATCTTCTAGAAGGAATCTTATCCCCTACAAACATGGAAGGGGGAATCACCCCATTATTTATAATTTTCTAATTTATGCAACATAGGACATAATTAATTAAATGCAAGACCTAAGTTAACTTATGCTAGTGTAATAAATAATTAATTACACTAACACGAAGTACTGAGTGATTGTATATATATATGAAATCTTTGTTTAAAGTAGTGTAAGTAGCCATTAATTACACTTGTCAATTCATTTTGATACAGGTTTGCATAATTAAGTTGGGAATTTCATGCATGTAGGTTGTATCCAATGTATGGTAGCTTCAGTTATGTAGGACTCAACACCATTCTCAAAAAGTCTAGTATTTTTTAGGTTACCAAACCAATCTATTCATCAAAGGGTAGGGCCATCATACAAATTAGGTATATGTGTGGGGGACCACAGTATGTTTGTGGTTGACAAAAAATCACTTGAGTGATACTCTCCCTCATACAGTTGGTAGTTAAAATTGGAGGATGTATGCCAACAAAGACATCTAGACCATTTGTATTATATTTCATTAAAACTCTTGGAAGCTATGTATGTATTCATGTATCTCTATCTTTGTGAAAATTATAAATGGAAAATGTTATCTTTACATGGGATTATGCAATCTAAAATTGTTACTTGGGATTATGTAATGTTTACTTATAAATGCAATGAGAGCTTGAAATGGGATTATTTTGAATGTCCATAATTTAATTTAATTAGAAAATGATAGCAATCTAGGTGGTGGATACCTCTAACAAACTCAAAATTATCAGACTCAAACAAGAAACCAGCACTTGCAACACAATCCCCACCCCTTTTCACAAACACACACCTCAAGGATTGTAGCCCTCAAACACTAACTTTTGGAGATATCTTTTAGAGAATTTCATACAAAGGCCAACCAAACACCAATAAATACTTACCATAGAACCCCACACAACATACCAAAAGGTCTCAAGAGGTTTCTTTGCAACAATACTGAAAACCAATAGACTGCCCCTATCCTAGAACCACCAATTTGCCTTCTTTTACAAAGGGGGTACCACCAAATCACTTTTCTCTCACAAAAACTTAATTTAAAGTCACTAAGTGTGTGCCAAAACACCAAATTCCATGATCAATTCTCATATCCAAGACCTCTAGGACACTAATCCACCCAACCCTCACTATACTTGCAAAATGACAAGGGTTTACTCAAACTCATAACACCTGAGCTAATATAACTCAAAAAATTCCTCCAACAAATCACAATTACCTTGAAAAAACTCACAAATCCATTACATGGATAGTTCCATCACTATTTTTCCAAAACCCTACTTTAACACCTCAATTTCACATGGAAAATCACATTGCTCAGCCCTAGGGCATCATCCCAAAACCAATAACTAGACTCCTCTTCCAACTAGACCATATGATAACCTAACCTATCATATGACAATTAATTCCACTGATTTATAGGCCATGACAATGGGTGGAATGACTTATTGCATCATTTAGACTCCAATCAAACCCTTGACTAGTTTTTAACAGGGAGTTTCCAAAAAACAATAAATTCTCCCATAAATCACAATGGAAAACTCTCAAAATTACTTCTATTGAAATTTAATCCATTCCCTTACAAGATACAAAAGGACTCAAGGAAATTACAGACTCTATGGAGTCATACGAAACCTAAAAACTTTAGAAAAATAGTAAATTTCCAAAAATAAACATTGTTATTGCTTTTGAAACTTTAATACAATCTTCTCCAACTGATGCTCGAGCCTTTTTGAGGATTTTTATACATATTTCATTCAAAACTACCCATCCTAATTCCTATAACTACTTTTCAAATTCCTATGACCTTTCACATTCCCAAAAGTTGCATTTTTCAATTTTTTGCTATGACAACTTTTTACATTTTTTGCAACATTTACTAACTTGACACCTATGACTCAAAAACCACCCAATTACATAGTAAATGGTCTCAATAGACTGTATTTAGTGTAAATATACCATATCTAATGCCTAAATACCTTAACACCTAGACTTAACATATTGACCTCCATTTGTATCCTTCATTTCCTTGGGTGCTCCTGCACCATACAACCCCACTAAAAAAGAACTCATGTCACATGAGTTATGAATTGTTCCATGATCTCCACATACTCTTTGATCTTCAAACACCTTCCTTTGATTCATAGACTGAAATCTTGCACTATACCCTATACCCTTGACCTTACCTTCACTTGAATATGGTTCCACTTTTCCAATTAGACTTGATGATGGTCTTCTATCAGTCCCTTGATCAAAACATGATGGTATTCCTTCATTCATACCTAGAAACAAACACTTGTTAGTGGTTCCTTGTGTGTGCAGCATTTGTCTCCTAGTCCAAAATGAAAAATGAAACAAAATGCAAGCAAGGGAAACACAAAAACACCTCAAGATTGGCCTAGTTGAAGTTGAACAAAATGAAATACAAAAACCAAGTATGATACCTTGCCCAAGTTGATCTATTGGTTGGTCTTCACTTGATGGTTAATTTGTGTGCTCCTAGAATGATTTCAACAACATAACAACTTGTTTTAGCATGATTTGAATGCAAGGATGAAGGGTTTTGGATATGGATGCAAGATGAGTAGCTTGAAAGATGAACATGATGAGTGCTTGAGAAATGTGAAGAGATCTTGGAAGAAAGTGTGGTTGATAATGCTTAGAATGGGTGGAGAAGAATACAAAAATGGCTAAGTGTTATCCATTTAACCTAGGGATATCAAATGGATTGTGGATATTGATTCTTGGGAGATGACAAGAGATCAATGTTTAAGATTAAAGAGTTGACCACAGGAATTAAAATTCCTTTTTAGTGTGCATGGGGAGGATAAAAAGAATTTAATATTCCTTAGAAGCCTTGGATGAATAAAATGGAATTCAAAATTCCATTGGGAAGGACATGGGGATTCTAAATGGAATTAAAAATTCCATGAGAGGACCTTAGGAAGACAAAAATGAATTAAAAATTCCTTGGGGAATGAGAGAGGAATTAAAAATTCCTCAAAAGGACATTGGGAAGATAAAAAGGAATTAAAAATTCCTTGGGATATGGGAGAGTTGACTAAAGGGGGTGATTAGACAAGTTGATGAGGGATTAGAGGAGGGTTAGGTGGCTAATGAGGATTAGGATACAACTTGCAAAAGTTGGAGGATGTGACACATCCTAATCATGGATTAGACATGTGCACACCCCTAATGATGGGATTAGGAGGTGAATTAGGATTAGGTGAAAGTTATGGAGGATGTGACACTTGAGGGAGTAAATTAATAAATAGAAATTATTTATTTAATTTATGGGATAGAAGCGGTAAGGTAGGATAAGTAATAAAAGTATTTAATTATTTAGTTAAATACCTTAGGGATTTAGAGGACTTTAGGGGTATTAATTAAATAATAGTAATATTATTTATTTAATGCAAATAAGGGGATATTTAGATGATAAGTGATAGGAGATTGGGAAGCACAAATGGATTTATGGACAAAGGTGATGTTTCCCAGTCAAGCTACAAGCCAAAATGGGTTGATGATGGATGGAGTATTGTCGATGAGGGAATGATATATCCCAAAAGAACACAAGGATAGGGAAGGATACATACCGTGATGATGAGAGTGTTGTTGATGAGGGAAGGATACATCCCAAAACAACATCAAAGGATAGGGAAGGATACATCCCGATGATGATGATTGGATCAAGGCTTGTAGCAAGGCCAAGAACAAGACCAAGGATGTGATTAGATGATGTGTGCTAGATTGAATGGATCAGGATTGGATGGAGATATGAGATGGTTTAAATAGATGAAAATGATGACAAAAAATATGCTTAGAATAACCAATCTATATTATCCTAAGATGATTGAAGAGATGATGATATTTTGAGGATGAAGAAAGTGAAGGGATGAAAATAGATAGGATAGATAGATGAGGAGAGTGTTGAAGGATAAATGGATAGTAACCAAATCACATAGGTTAATTGTTATGTGTTATGTTGCCATGTAATGAGCACTTAATTTGATATAGCATGAGATACTATGCACCAGGGTATGAGGAACCAAGGTGACTTCATATCACATGCATGGGACTGACATAACAAACAAGGAGGCTATCCCAACACCCCAAATCCATGATGACTTTCATCAGGCCAAGCATTGGGATAACCACAAGCACAAAGGATTCCCCAACATAACACAAGACCATAGGGATCTTGGTGGGTACTATGTGGGACAACCAAGAAGACAACAAAAAAAAAAGATCAAGATATGCCCCTATGTTTACTAGTAAAAGCACACCATGATATGATGGATCAAGGAAACCCTGACGAGGTATGATAGGAGGCTCAAATGATAAACAAAAGCCAAAAGCATCAAAATATCACAATAAATTTAAAACATCCTTTGCCACATAATCAACAGGGTGGATGGTACTGATGATGTCTATTAGGAAGGATGCATCCTATTAAGACCAAAGATGGATACTAAACTAAGAGATTGGCATGACGCAGGATACTCAAAACCCATTGAATCTCATGATACTAGTGGATCTTGTTTGTTAAGAACTAGCTAGATAGGGACATACTTGATGACACAACACAAGAAACAAGACACACAACATAAGACAGACACACCATAAAGACCTAGGGGCTTGGGGGAAGATCAAAGATTAGCCTTGCCTACATGAAAGTGCAGATCCCTCATAGTTCAATAAAATACCATGGATAAAAGTAGAAAGAGGACAATGGACACTGATGATGGATGATAAGGACTAGATGGAAAAATCCCCGAGGGTGGATCAAATGATCGACCTTGCCTACGTGAAAGCGCATGGGTAAGGTAGTTCGAAAAAAGGTCGATGAGCGACCATGGATAAAGGATGGTGAGATGACCATGATAAGTGGATAAAATGATGGGACCAATATGATAAGAAAAGATAGAGCTAGTGGATAAGATAGGATGATGGTGATTGCACGAAGCTCAGGGATGGGATAGTTATCCAAATCATCAAAAAATGAATTGGGAGGATAGCATGATGGAGAGATGAGTGATGAGAAATGACAGGAGATTGGGAAGATGCGTGAAAGAAGTGGGAATAATGACGATGAGATAGATGGCATTGGGTTGCATGGGGAGAATCCTATAGCTAGATACCAATGACAAGGGATTATGAGATGGGATGAGCATAGAGATGAATGGATAGGGAGATAAGGATGGGGGATGGAAGGGATTGTTTGGATGGATGAATAGGAAGATAAGGATGGGGAGATGAAAATCATTTTTGGGTGGGTAAAGAGATAAGGATGGGGAGATGGAAGGAATGTTATGATGGATGGATAGGAACATAAGGATGGGGATGATAGGCCAATTTTGGGTACAAATAATAAGAAAGATTTAACGCTTTATAATGAATTTCAGTTTGGTCTATACGTGTCAATCTGGGGACATAAACTTGTGAGAGGTATTGTGGCTATATGCCAATCGAAGGAGTGAAATTCATGAGATGAGTGGTTATGAATGCAGCTATGGAAATAAACCTACATCAAATCAAAATGAAAATTGATCCAGTGACGAGAACTATCACTTCCTAGCGATAGGAACAACAACTCATAAGAATTACAAAATTTAAATAAACTGCAAACCACACTTACAAATAGCACAAAAACAATGTCAAATAAATACTAGAAATAAACACACATTACTATAACTATGAAAGCTAGAAAAACATCAACATCCCAAGAAGTGGGCCCCCTCCTTAGTTCATCGGTTGGTAAAATGAAATGGCTTCCTTACACTATGACAATCATGAGAATGCTCTTTTATTTATCAAGAAATGTTACAGTCTACATATATAAATTTTCTCTCACAAATATGCATACAATAACCTACTCATGCCAAATTCTACTCTTGAAATCTACATTAGAGCTGATATATATACAACAACAAGCTATAACAGCTACATACAATAATAGCTAATTTGTTTGGAAAACTACATATGAATGGTTTGTGTGAAACCTAGCCATATATGACAAATGACTTTGTCACACCCACCTGTAGCCAAGAAATAGGAAACAATAGAATTTTAGTTTCCTTCAAACTAATAACAAGAGCGTATTTATTATGGATTACACTCTTTAACAGTTGGCACATAAATCACTAGTTCTCCTCAATCAACTCCTACAACTTCAATCTGACATGATAGTAACAATTGATAGACAGATCTACATGCTGAAATAACCACTATGAGGTGATGACTTGGTGGAATGTAAAAAGAACTCAGCATGGAGTGGTAGAAACATGGAATGAATCCATGCAATTGAAGAATGCAAGTGCAGTAGACATGACAATAGCTAGCATGTGTGAGTACACACATTAAATAAAATGGCCAAAGGAAGGCTGCCATTGGATGAAATAATGCACAGTCAACACCAAAGATACCATCACATAGGTTGATGTCAACTACAAATGAGGAAACTACAGTGGTAAACACAAACTGTCTATAATTGGAAGTTCCTTCATAAAATGTGATAGGAAATCTTCTTGTTGCAAACTATTCTCTCCAGGGCATAAAATAATAATGCTTAGTAATAAACACAACCAATGATTATTTTTCATATTTTTATCCAAAAACTATATTAAATGTCACTTATATATATTAAATCATAATCAACTTAAAATGGAAAAATGGTAAGATATTGAATGGAAATGGAATGTGGGGATGAATATGAAGGTGTATGAAACATGCTAAAATATGGCATGAAATGGGACATGACTAGCTCTCATCAGGGGAGATGGAAGGGA
This sequence comes from Sequoia sempervirens, assembly GCA_007258455.2. Lineage (NCBI taxonomy): Eukaryota > Viridiplantae > Streptophyta > Pinopsida > Cupressales > Cupressaceae > Sequoia > Sequoia sempervirens. Next base: position 150,941,864 of record VDFB02000007.1, on the reverse strand, counting down.
TGGTAGGATGGATGGATAGGGAGATAAGGATGGGGAGATGGAAGGGATTGTTGGATGGGTAAGGAGATATAAGGATAGGGGATGGAAGGGATTGTTTGGATGGATGAATAGGAAGATAAGGATGGGGAGATGAAAAAAAATTCTAGATGGCTAAGTAGATAAGGATGGGGAAATGAAACGAATGCTATGATGGATGGATAGGATGATAAGGATGGGGAGATGGAAGGGATGATAGGATGGATAAATAGGAAGATAAGGATGGGGAGATGGAAGGGATTGTTAGATGGATAAGGAGATATAACGATGGGGGATGGAAGGGATGATAGGATGGATGAAGAATGTTTCCAAGGACTATGTCACAAAGAAGGATATGCCCCACTCTAGATGTGTCATGTATGATGAGGTAGGAGGGATGGAAGGAAAAAGGATGGGAAAATAAGGGAGTGAGATGGATATGGATAGGAGGCATGGATAAGGAATGGAGATTGATGGTATCATAACAAGTGGACAAGGAAGGTAGATGGATGTGCATAAGGATAAGGAGACTGTATAGGTAAGGGGAATGTATTCCAAGAGGTGTCCAAAGCATGTATATATATTTTCCCCTATCTATATGAAGATCACAAGGATGATGGAGGGATTGGAGATAAATGGGATATGAAGGCTAGGATGTGTGAGATGGGTGGGATGGAGGAGATGGATGAAGGGGATGCATAGGAGGAAGCTACCCCCAAGTGTGGAAAGAGACACATGGGGATTTACACATGATGCCTGTTTGCCAAGTTTTTGTCATGGTACTTATCCAAGACACTTGTTTGCCATGTTTTCACCATTGGAAAAATTATTTCTCTTTACCTTTACTTTTTATTTTTGACCTTTTTTTTATGGACATTTTTTACTTTTTTTACTTCTTTGGATTTTTTGGATTTTTTGGATACCATGCGGATGGAGATGGATAAGGATAGGAATGTGGAAGATATGTGATATGGAGATGGATGAAGGACTCAAGAATCAAGTTCCACACAAGGTATTAAGAGCCTATGTGCAAAATGACTATTGGATGTTGGTACAACCTTATTAGGATAAATGGATTATGCAAGAGAATAGATTAAATGGATTTGATGTGGGAGATATGTGGGATAATGGATGGGATGTTGGAAAGTGTATGGATGGAATGAGGGGTTGGATGTGTGATGGGGAGATGTTTTTAGGACCAACATTGGCACATATGGTGGTGGATGTGAAAGGATAGGAGGATTAATGGATGGGGGACGTGGGGATAATTGAGGAGATGGGATAGTGAACTTTGGGACATAACGACCCAAAAGAGATTTAGGAGATGGAGGATGTGTATGATTAGCTTTTGGATTGGCAACTTTGGATGTTATAGATTTTTCATTTGAAGGAATTGCATCTTTTTTCTTTCAGATCCACATGATTTTGATTTTTTCTTTGGTGGGCCTTTGTGGCCTATGGGTTTGATTTAGAGTTTGGATTTGATTTTTCTTTTCTTCAACATGTCTTTCTAAGGGGACATGAGAAACTTTAGATTCATGTGGATGTTTAGATTTGTGCATTTTTACTTTAGCATCCAAAATGATTTTAATAGCAATGGGATGGGTGCAAAGAGATGGATGATGTGGAGGAATTATGCAAGGAGTGATGGAGGCAGGATTTTGGGCATGCTGTATGGATAGGTGATGGATGGATGAAAGGATGAATAGAACAAGATGGAGGATGTGATTTTGGGATATAAGGGCCAAAATGGACTTAGTATGTGGAGGATGTGTGAGTGGATGGAGGGAAATAAGGACCCAAAATAGATGGAGTAGATGAAGGATGAATATGGATGGTTGGTTTGAGGTGATACGATGGAGGGGGGATGGTGGCAAATGGTTTGGTGGACCGATGGAAAGATCCTATATTTATTTTGGAGGAGGCTCGTTGACTAGGGATAGAGGTTGTACCAACATTTTCGGATTGTGATTCTTGAGAGATATATCCAAGACCTTGTGTACGCAGATTTTCTTTGACATGGATGGGCTCTAAAATACCTTGCTCATGAAGGCCTAAACCTTTTCCTTGATAGTTCATGCTCTTGAGAATTTTCTCTATGGTAGAATGCTTGTTATTTTGGAAGAATGATTTGAGTCCATTATTAGGTGAAGGAGGATGGGTGGTGTATATGCTTGGTTCCTCATCTGCAAGGAAACCACCATGGATGAATGTAAGAGTACCAAGGGGATATAAAAGTGGTGTGGGGATAGTAGGGTTAGGTGGTGATGAAGGATCATGAGATTGAGATGGTAGGATCACAACATCTTGATCGGGAGGAGTGAGTGATAAGGGATCAGGAGAGGGATTAGCTTATATGATAGGATTTGGATTTGTGGTAGTGGGTGATAAGGGCTCATGCAATGGAGTGATTGGATCTTGAGTGACAAGGGTATCATGGGTTGAAGTGGATGGGGGATTGTGATCTTGAGGTGGACTATATGGGATGGTGATATCTTATGTAGAGGAAGGGATATGTTGGTATGCTTTAGATCAGGCTCTTGGCATGACTCGTCATATTTTGGAGGCATGATAATGGAGTTTTGGAGAGACTCTTCAAATGGGGGAGATGGAAGGATGGGGGATTCATGAAGTTCATGGGAATGGATTTCAGTGATACTAGGAGTGGGAGGAGTGGATTGGATTTGAGTGTCTTCACTGGATTGGGTGGATCTAGGAGTAGAAGATGGTGATGGGGTTTGGTTATCTTCAATGGTTCTAGTGGCTCTCAGAGTAGGAGATGGGGTTTAATGGATTCGGTGGGTTTTATGGTTTTAGCTATTTGATTGGTGCTAGGGGTGGTAACATTGATAGTTGTGGGATGAAGAAGGGTCTCATCACTAGTGATCGTGGATGATGGATTCGGATGGCATGGTTCCACAACTTCAAGATGTGGAGTTGGGGATGTTTTCTTTGTCACAAGTCCTTGGATGTCAACGGGAATGAGGTTCTTGCTTATTGTAGGCTCATACAATGTGGTAGGAGTAGATGAAGGATTATGAATGGGTGGAGGACTAGGATTATGGATTGGTGGATGAGGATTAGATGGGGGAATGGGATTAGATGTAGGACTAGGAGTAGATGGAGGATTAGGACAAGAGGGTGGAGTGGAAGATGGAGTGACAGAGGAGGATATGGATGGTGAATTAGAAGGAGATGACATGGATAGTGGAGTGTAGTAAAGGTATTGGGATAGAAGATTTGGATGGAAAGATTAGGATAGTGGATTAGGAGAAGAGGATACAAGTGGTGGATTGGGACATGAGGATATGGGCAATGGATTAGGACAAGAGGATGGATTAGGAAAAGACGATGCGAGTGGTGGATTGTAGTAGAGGTATTGGGATGATGGACTAGGATTAGAAGATTGGGATGGTTGATTAGGAAAAGAAGATGTGGATGGTGGATTAGGATAGGAAGATGTGGATGTCGGGTTAGGATAGGTTGATGGAGATGTAGGATTAATATAAGAAGATGTGGATGTTGGATTAGGATGGGTAGAGTGGTATGGAGGATTAGGATAGGGGGACATGGATGATGGATTGTAGTAGGAGTATTGGGATGGTAGATTGGGATGGGAAGATTGAGATGGTGGATTGTAGTAGGAATATTGGGATGGTGGATTAGGATGGGAAGATTGGGATGATGGATTGTAGTAAGAATATGTGGATGAAGGATTGAAATAGGACTTAGATGGGGGATTATAATAGGGATATTGGGAAACCGGATTGGGATAAGAAGACATGGATGTTGGATTAGAAGATGATGTAGAGGAAGGATATGATGAAGATGTGGGCAATGAAGATAATGAATATCTCTTGTCAAGGGTAGCATAAGGATTGTTATTAGGTGTGGATGAAGGTGTGATGGGATAGTTTGGATGAGTTATTGAATTGTGGATGGCACTCAGGGAAAGCTTACTAGAAATGATAGCATCAAGGGGATCTATGTCATATACCTCTTGATCAACAAGGCTCTCATTATTGTTTTCAACGTAGTTAGGATTCGCCTTAACTACTATTTTTGGTTGCACTGATGAAGGATAAGGATTCATGATGTTAGATTGAATGGATACGGATTGAAAAGATGGGAATGAAAAATTAGAAGGAAAGAAGAGATGATGAAAAGATAAATAGGATGGATTTGAAGAAGATGGAAGAAGGGGATCTTAGGATTTGTTTCGATATCAGAAGATCTTCGATGTAGATAGACTAAAGCTCAGATTGGGATTTTAGATTAAGCTCAGGTTGGGATTGGATTAAAGCTCATATTAGGATTGGATTGAAGCTCAGATTAGGATTGGAAAGAAGGATACAATAGGATTGATTCTAAACCTAGTTCAAGGGTTTTAACTAGATGATGTAAGGTACTGACAATCAGATTTTTCCAGATTTGGTAGTTTTCAAAAATTGTCAAATTTTGTCATTTTAGGAAATTTCACATGCATATATTTGAGAGTCCAATTTTTTCCCAAAAACTTCCAAGAACTAAGGTAGGATGAATTGTCAACTAACATCCTAAATCTAAGACATCAGTTTTGAGTTATTAACGAAAATGACTTTTTAAAAAATGGAAAAAAACACTAAATTGTCATTTTGAGGGTCAAGATGAAAGTTTCAAGCCTTGTAAATGTGGTGAAACGAGGGCCAACCAACTAAAAATTAGTTGGGAATCCACATGCCACCTCATAAGGCAACCACCCATAAAATTTCAGCACAAACAAACACCTAAGTCAAAAGTTATGGCCTCCAGAAGTTTCTACATCAAAATCAAAACCCCTAAAATGAAGTCTAGGTGATTAGGATTGATGAATCGATGATGGATGTGGACTCTAATGATGTTCTAAAAAGCACCTATGTGATTTAGTCGATGAAGCAATGAAAGTATGCTTTTGGGAAAATTCACCTAAATAGGGAGCAGATTCACCCAAAACACTAACAGATTCACCCAAAACACTGACAGATTCACCCAAAACAGTGACAGAATTGCCCAAACTACTAGCAGATTTTCCCAAATAGTGATAGATTCATCCAAACTACTAGCAAATTCACCCAAACTGGTAGCAAATTCACCCAAATAGGGTGTAGATTCGCATGTTTAGGGTGCAGATTCACTTGAACAGGGGGCATGTTCGCCCAAGTAGAAGGCACTCAAATAGGGTGTGAATTCGCTTGTTTAGGGTGTAGATTTGTCTGAACATAAAGTAGATTCGCCCAAAAAAGGAGCAGATTCGCCCAAACAGGGAGTAGATTCACCCAAACAAGGTGCAAATTCGCCTGTTTAGGATGCAGCTTCACCTAAATAGGGTGTAGGTTCACCTAAACAGAATGCAGATTCACCCAAATAGGGTGTAGATTTGCCTGTTTAGGGTGCAAATTCACCTATTCATGGTGCAGATTCACCTAAGTAGAAGGCAGATTCACCTGTTTAGGGTGCAAATTCACCCAAGTAGAAGGAAGATTCACCTAAATAGGGTGCAGATTCACCCAAGTAGAAGGCAGATTCACCCAAATAGGGTGCAAATTCTCCCATTTAGGGTGCAGATTCACACAAATAGTAGTCAAATTTTCCTAAACAAGTGACAGGCACACCCAAACAGGGATCAAGTTCACCCAAACAGGTGACAGGATCACTTAAACTACTAGCAGGTTTGCCTATTTCTTGAACAATATGGTTTCACGCAAAAAAGGGACCTCCCAAACTTGCCTAAATCTAAAAATGGTCGAACAATGTCGACAAATGGGGAAACAAACAACTCTAGCGAGGGAAATGGACTCTCTGAATGGGGAAACAAACCCAGCGAATAGGGAAATAGAGTCTTTAAACGAGGAAATGGACTCCATGAATGAGGAAACAAACTCTCTAAACGAGAAAACAGACTCAATGAATGGGGCAACAAAGTCCCTGAACGGGGAAACGGACAAACAAAGACCCAAATGGAAGACAAGTTTGGCTATTTCTGAAGCAAATTTGCCCAAAAATGTGGCAAGTTCACCCTTTTTGAAGAAACAAGCGAATGTGATGGGTTGTTTGACTAACAAGATGACTTAGACAGCAAGCAAATCGCCCCTTTAGGGATCAAATTTACCCAAAACAGTAGCAAAATTTCCCAAACAAGGAGTAGATTCACCTATTCTATGGAGAACAGGCAAATTTGATGGGAAACAACTTAGAAACAACTCAGAAAAAAGATAGGATCACCCCTGTGGACAAAAAATTCACCCCAAATAGAAGAAAATTCACCCTTGACAAAGGAAAATCACCTAAACGACAAACTTGGACTGGACTAGATGAAAAATAGCTAACTGTGGCAAAAGGACAAAAACACAACAAAGAATAGAAAAAAGGTAAGGTTGACTTGACCAAAAATAAATGCACTAGTTTCACACAAAGAAGACACTTCAAGCAGCACAATCCTAAAATTAGTGAGAAGGGTATGGCCAACGCGGTCCTCTATCTAGGCTGAACAAGGTGATCTAGGGAGTCCTCAATATACACACAGTACATGAGGCACAACTGTGAACACTAGCCAATCACAAGTGTGAGTTGGGAGCCCCAGCGAGGTACTGGAAACTCAGACCAACTTGTCACATCTTATCTAGGTATCACCCTAGCTTTGTCTCTCTGCCAGACACAACGTGACTAGATTGGGGTACAACTTTGGCTCTCCCACTTTATATATCCCACTAGTATATGTAGTTGGAATTGTCCCTTGGGATGATGAAATCCCAAAGCAAGTCCCACTAAAAGAAGATACTAGAAGTTTCCAGCTAGTCCCTAGGCTCGCATGTATCACAAGGGGAGAGCTTAGATGTACTAGCACCTCCTAGGTAACACAAATGGACTAAAGTGAACTATGATTTCTCATCACCTAGGATCACCAAATGGCACAAGGAGATTGGATACGTCAACAGCCCACTTATAAACACAACAAGCAAGTAGATTGACCCCCCTCTACTTAAAACTGTGTGTGCCTAGATTAGTATGTAAAAACAACAAACAAACTAGAATAATTGTGTTGGGACCAATCATTCTGTAAGAAAATGTTAGTATTTTTTCAACCACAAGTCTTGAACGAATGAGAAATAGCTGCACAAATGTTAGTGAAAAGCAGAAACACTCACAAATGGACATGTTAGGGGGTCAGTATATGAAAACAACAACAAACGAACACTAAAACTAGAAATGAAAACTCACCTATTTTGAAGAGCAGCTTCACCCCTGTTGCTACAAATTCACCTATTTGTAGAGAGTAGGGTCGCCTATTTGAGTAACAGGGAGAAAATTGTCTCCTGTTTGACAGGTGGGAAAATCTGCAAGATGTAGATTCGCCTCTGTTTAAGGCAGGCTCACTTGTTTTGATAGTAGAATCGCCCTTGTTTCTACATATTCACCTATTTCAATAGCAGAATCGACCTCTGTGTGTAACTTGAACCTACAAAACTTCAAACAATAGAGAACATAAAAATAGCAAACCCATTTGTGGGTCCCACCGAGCATTCCAAAAATGTGTGTAGTGTTTTTCTCCTAGTCTAAAATACAAAATGAAACAAAATGCAAGAAAGGGAAATACAACAACACCTCAAGATTGGCTTAGTTGAACTTGAACAAAATGAAATACAAAAACCAAGTATGTTACCTTTCTCAATTTGATTTGTTGGTTGGCCTTCATTTGATGGTTGATTTGTGTGCTCCTAGAACGATTTCGGCAGCATAAGGACTTGTTTTAGCATGATTTGGATGCAAGATGAGTAGGTTGAAAGATGGAGATGGTGAGTGCTTGAGAAATGTGAAGAGAGCTTGGAAGAAATTTTGGTTGAGAATTCTTAGAATGGGTGGAGAAGAATGCAAAAATGGCTAAGTGTTAGCCATTTAACCTAGGGAGATCAAATGGATAGTGGAGATTGATTCTTGGGAGATGACAAGAGATCAATGGTTAAGATTAAAGAGTTGACCAAAGGAATTAAAAATTCCTTTTTAATGTGCATGGGGAGGATAAAAGGAATTTAATATTTCATAGAATCCTTGGATGAATAAAATGGAATTAAAAATTCCATTGGGAAGGACATGGGAATTCTATATGAAATTAAAAATTCCATGAGAGGACCTTGCGAAGACAAAAAGGAATTAAAAATTCCTTGGGGAATGAGAGGAACTAAAAATTCCTCAAAAGGACATTGAGAAGATAAAAAAGAACTAAAAATTCCTTGGGAGATGGGGAGAGTTGACTAAAGGGGGTGATTAGACAAGTTGATGAGGGATTGGAGGAGGGTTAGGTAACTAATGAGGATTAGGAGCCAACTTGCAAAAGTTGGAGGATGTGACACATCCTAATCATGGATTAGACATGTGCACACCCCTAATGATGGGATTAGGAGGTGAATTAGGATTAGGTGAAAGTGATGGAGGATGCGACACTTCAGGGAGTAAATTAAATAAATAGAAATTATTTATTTAATTTATGGGATAGAAGGGGTAAGGTAGGATAAGTAATAAAAGTGTTTGATTATTTAGTTAAATACCTTAGGGATTTAGAGGACTTTAGGGGTATTAATTAAATAATAGTAATATTACTTAATTAATGCAAATAAGGGGATATTTAGATGAAAAAGGATAAATTTGACCAAATGTAAGTGGTCAAATTTAGATGTCTACACTTTGAACTAACATCCCTTTTACCTCATTTTTGTGCTTGCATCTGCCCTCAACTCTTTGCCCACTCTGTCCTTTCATCACTGTCATCAGTCCTTTTGTTTTGTCAGCACTATGTACCACTGTACTGTCAGATTTAGAACCCACTGTACCTATAGATTCCACATGCTTTACAACCTTACTTTCAACCAAAGAACACGCAATGGTTCCTACAATAGCATTATCATAACAATTCATTGTTAATTCCTCCTTCAACCCTACATTTACCTTCATACCTTCTGTTAGAGCATTCTCAGGCTTCAAACTGACTGTAACACCCATCTTTTTGCCCTCTTTCACAACCTCTACAAGTTTTTTCTTCCCACACATGATTACCTTAGCCTTACCTTTATCTTCTTCCACAAGTGGAGTCAAAGTGAATGTAATCCATCTTTCTCTATGGTATAAGTATTTTCTCTCCCATCATATATTGCATGCATGTCAAACTATCAGGGCCTACCTAGGAGTAAGTGACAACAATCCATGGGAAAAATATAACACACTACCTTATCTTTATAACCTCCAATTTGAAATTCTACAACAGCTTGTTCATTAACCAAAAGAGGTTTCCCATCACTCAACCAAGACACCTTATATGGCAGCTCATGAGGAATCTTTTGCAAATTCATTTTACTAACCATTTCACTTGACACCATATTCTCAATAGAGCCTAAATCAATGAAAATTTTGCATACCTTATTCTTACACTTACATGTGGTCTTGAAGGGGTTCTTTCTTTGCAATGGTTCCATCTCCTTTGTTGCCTTAAGTATGGTCTTCCTCATCATCAAATCTTCACCTGTCTCAAAAGCAACATGATAACTTGCAAAATTAGTACTCTCACACTCATCTTCTTGTACTATTTGATCCCTCCTTTTAGTCCTCCTTTCACCTCCACTAGATGAAGTACCAAAATTTTCAAGGCATTTCCAAGAAGAATGACCAAATTCATTGCAATTGTGTCATCTTCCTGCAAAAACATTTGAATTTCTACCACCACTAAATCTACCTCTAGAACCCCTAAAACCTCCTTTAGCATCAACACCTTGCTCTTTACCTTTATTTGCTTCTTCTTGTTCCTCAAATGGATGATTTGTTGTAGGGATTGATCATATCCCTCTTGTATTATTACCTCTACCTCTAACAGACTTCTCTTGCCTTCTTTTGATCATTTATTCCACCCTAATAGCCAATTGGAAACACTCTTCAACAATCTTTGGGTTAGCAACAACCAATTCATCTTGGATATTGAATCTAAGGCCACCTAGGTATCTATCCACTTTTTCAACTTCATCTTCATTTCTTCCTGACCTTATACTTAGTTTATAGAATTCATCTGTATAGGTCTTGACATCTAAATCCTTTTTCTTCAAATCTTGTAATCTTTTATACAATTGAACATCATAATCTTTTGGAAGAAATTTACCTTTAAGTTTTTGTACCATCTTGTCCCAAGAAACTATTATTGATTTACCTTGCTTTCTCCTTTCTGCTTGCTCATAGTTCCACCATAGAAGTGCATGACCTTTGAGTTTTTTCTTTGATACCTTCACTTTTTTCTCATAAAAAATGTCTTCACTTTCAAAGTGGTTGTCCATGGTTGCAATCCAGTCAAGCATCTCTTCCTCATTCAAATTTCCACCATACATAGGTACCTCAACCTTTACCTTATGTGAATCATCTTTGACTACCTTGAGCAACTTTTTCATCCTCTGATCTTTAGGGTCTAACTCCTCATCCACATCTTCATACTCTTCATACTCTTCATCTTCTTCCTCTAACTCACTCTCATCATTCTCATCCCTTCTCTTCTTTATCTCCAAGTCAGCAAGCCTTGCCAACACAATATTGTGTGACTCCAAAAGCTTGGCATGTTTCTCTTTTAACTCTTGCAATTCTCTAGCAGCACCAACATTCTTCAGAGGCATCTTTACAAGTTTTTCTTTTCACCTTCCAAATTGCAAACTTCAATCAATCACCTACAAAAGACCTACTAATTGAGCTCTGATAACACCTAATATTAGCCTAGGTGGTGAATACCCCTAACCAACTCAAAATGATTAGACTCAAATAAGAAACTAGCCCTTGCAACACAATCCTCACCCTTTTTCACAAACACACACCTCAAGGCTTATAGCCCTCAAACATTGACTTTTGCAGATATCTTTTAGAGAAGCCTGTACAGAGGCCAACCAAACACCAGTAAATACTTACCATAAAACCCCACACAACATACCAAAAGGTCTCAAGAGGTTTCTTTGCAACAATACTGAAAACCAATAGATTGTCCATGTCCTAGAGCCACCAATTATCCCTCTTTTACAAAGGGGGTACCACCAAATCACTTTTCTCTCACCAAAACTCAATTGACAGTCACTAATTGTGTGCCAAAACATCAAATTCCATAATTAATTCTCAGATCCAAGACTTTTAGGACACTGATCCACCAAACCCTCACTATACTTGCAAAATGACAAGGGTTTACTCAAACTCATAACACTTGAGCTAATATGGCTCAAAAAATGCCTCCAACACAACAAAATTACCCTACACAAACTCACAAGTCCATTACATGGACAATTCCATCACTTTTTTTCTAAAACCCTACCTTAACACCTCAATTTCACATGGAAAATCACATTGCTCATCCCTAGGACATCATCCCAAAACCAACAACTGGACTCCTCTGCCAACTAGACAATATTGTAACCTAAACTATCATATGAAAAGTCATTCCACCAAGTTGCAGACCATGACAGTGGGTGGAATGACTTATTGCATCATTTAGACTCCAATCAAATGCTTGACTGGTTTTTAACAGGTAGTTTCCGAAAAACAATGAATTCTCCCACAAATCACAATGGAAAACTCTCAAACTTTCTTCTATTGAAATATATTCCATGTCCCCACAAGATAAAAAAAGGATTCAAGGCAAGTACAAACTGTACAGAGTTGTACAAAACCTGAAAAGTTCATAAAAATAGTAAATTTGCATAAATAAATGTTGTTATTACTTTTGAAACTTCAATACAATCTTATCCAACTGATGCTCAAGCATTTTGTAGAATTTTTATACATATTCCATTCAAAACTACCCATCCTAATTCCTATAATTTCTTTTCAAATTCCTATGACCTTACACATTCCCAAAAGTTGCATGTTTCAATTTTTTGCTATGACAACTTTTTACATTTTTTGCAACATTTACTAACTTGACACCTATGACTCAAAAAACACCCAATTACATATTAAATGGTCTCAATCGACCTTATTTAGTGTAAATATACCATATATAATTCCTAAATACCTTAACACCTACACTTAACATATTGACCTCAATTTGTATCCTTCATTTGCTTGGGTGCTCCTGCACGAGAAAAAGAAAAAAAAATATTGCTTTATGTTGGTAGATATGAATTATTCACATGTACAAGTTAAAACGTAGGTAAAATATTGGGCATGTTACACGTGGTATCAGAGCTACTAGGATTAACTTTGGAACCTATGAGCTCACTATGATTTCATCCAATATTATATGAATCTATTGTTTGGACTTCTTGTGCCAGGATGGTGTGTCTCAAGATTGCAAGGAAGTCAGTAATTGGACATGAGTGTTACCTCATGGAAAAAAAAGAAAAGGAATTCATTATGAGAACTATTGAGGGAACTAATTACTACAATGTGATATGGCTTAGTGACATTGAGACTACTAACCATGCCTTATGGACTGTTTCAATTAAGAAGGAAAGAGGATGCATGAGGTGGCTAACTTTGTACCTCTTGTCTCTCCCACAAAGTTGAATTTGATACCTTTCTAGGGATATTCCCTTAGATTGAAGTGTTATTCCTACCATGATTTTTAGGGACCCTCATCTTCTTCCATTGTAATAATTTATTGTGATTGCCTCTAATGACAAATGGGATGGACATGTCCCTTGAAATTAGGTATCTAAGAGTGATTTTGAAGGTTATGCACCCTTTGACAATGCATTTGAACATCAATTAGAGGGACATGTCCCACTTAGCTAAGTATTAGAAAGTGAATCCAAGGGATATTCTCCCATAGAATATTTTAATAGTCACTCTACATGTAAATACAAGGATATTTGGAATCCTTTGATCTAGATAAAAAAAAAAAATTGGAAACAAAAATGTGTAAAACTCTTCTCTCAACTTCTTTGTGAATGATTTTTTGTTTTTGAAAATATATTAGAATGCTAACTGAACTGGTTTCATTTTTACACTATAACCCGGTTGGTCTTCTAATCTACCTATGGAATTGCCAATTCCAATCAAGGGCAGCTCGAAGGACCTGGACCAACTGACGAAGACTTTAAAAAGCCTCCTACACTTTGGGCTCTACAAGACCTGGGAGGGTGATCCCTTAATGCTTTTACAATCTTTGCACCATTATAATAGGATAATATCGAATAGAATTGGTTGTTCATCATTAATATCAACTATTTGGAGCATGAGATAACTACAATAGCTAGGGATTTAAAATGGTTTTTAATTTTGAAGATTTGGCACCAAGCTGATTTCAACAGAAGTATAACACTTGACCAGTGCCAGAAAATGGGCTATGGAGTCATATAACCAGCATTCATCCTACAGTGTTGAACATGTTATGAAAATCCTTGCAGATGTTATCACATTATGACAACCAGACCACTGAAGTTTTATCTAATAACTCTTCTTATAAATCCACCTGAAACGTAGTACTCTTGTCACATGTATTGAAGCAATTACACTATCGTTTGAACAAAAGGCAATAATAAATGCAACTTGTACTTCATTAAAGCAATTACATTATTCTCAGAATAGAAGGCAACAACATATATCACTCTAATGCAACAAATGTGCATGAAAAGACTTAGATAATCTTATTACCATCCGGAAACTCAATCCACCATCAATCAACAAGCTGCTCCAAGCATCTCTCCTCTCTCTGTAACAAACTTTTTCCTACAATCTACCTTTGTACCAAGTTGTTGAGCAACAGAAAACTTGCCCATGTGGAGAATCTCCAAATTCACTCAGCTGCATAAAAATTGCCTCTCTGCCCGTGAAAATTCTATTTTTCCCTTATGCAATGCTCTAGCTACAAATATTTTACTTTAACAACTTAGTAAAACATTATCCCCTCTTCTCTTTAATTTTTGTTGTTGCGTATTACTTTATTTCACCCTGTACTTTATTACCCAGCAATGGACCTACTTGATTGCTTCGGGCTCATTTCTTTGAAAATGTCATCAAACAAGATAAAACATTTAAATGTTTTATCTTTACCTTCAGAAATTTATTTTACTGTGAGCGCTTATTTTACTCCCCAGCAAAGGAGAATACATTTATATTCAATAAACAGGCCCATTAAAATAATTGCTCATGTCATTATATTTCACCCACATTTCACCTTCTCCAAAGTGAAACCCTTCATTTTAAAACTTATCATCAGGAAAAACAAAAAATTTATTCCCCAGGCCCACCACATTTATTCCCAATACCCGTGCAAGTAACACTTACTTGCAAATGTTTTTTCCTTTTGAAAAATGAATGGAGATCTTCTTTAATGAATTCATGGGGAAAATATTATCACGCCTTTACTCTTCCTCCTAGGACCCATGTGCTACGTGTCCAATTTTCTCCATTTCGTGATAGTTAAATGGTGTGCATGTTTAGATCATAATTGGCGGGCAATGGTGGAGATGTTGTTGCACTTTCTCCTACCTTCATCTAACCATTGATCTTCACTTGCATCTTTACTTTGTTTGCCCTAATTTCATTTTAGCTATCTACTTTCACGACCATGGTAGAAACTTCCCTTTTGATTGCTCTGCAACTCTGGTAATGACGGCTTCTCTTAGCACTGAATCGATTCTTCACTTCAACTTTGATGGTGGTTTCTCTGTATTCAATGTTGAAACATTTTCAACAAATCCATTTGGTTCCTTCTCATCTGCCATGGCATTCCTCCTCACTGGCGCCTTATTTGATTGCATTTTCTTGGGAGTTCTTGAAACTTCTCAACGCATCCAATACAATACCCTGTCTATGTGCCTTGTTGTAGGCAGCATTCCATAAACTCAACCTCCTATTACATTTATTAGAAAGTTTCCATGCTTGCTCTGCTTCTCAATTTCAATGTGTGGGTTGTGCCTGTTCAACTTGTACAAGTCCCTTCCAAGATACGTGCCTTGATGGATGTTTTATTCCTTGTTCTAGCACTATGTTTGGAAGCTTTGGTGGTTGTCAATACTCTGCAAGCCATGCCCTCTCATCTGTTGGCTGGTTTATACGGCCTTTTCAATATATCTTATGCTTGTGCGTACTCAACATTTTCTTTTGCGACCTTTTCAACATATCCGTTGTGTATGCCCTCTGCAACCACCAATGCTAAATGCATTTGTGTAAAGGCTTCTATGTCTTTTCAAAATTCATTCCAACATATTTGAATGGTGCGTTGCTCCCTTTATAGCTGCCATTCGCATTTACTCTATAGTGGTATCCTTGTGAGGTTGCAATGTTGGCATTCCATGAGATTGCATTTTGAGAGGGGGTTTTGTCAAACAGGCACTTGAACTAGGTTCGAGCCTTGTTTCAAAATATGTGGAATGGTTCTTGGACCTCTATTTTACCATGCAAGATTACATACTATAGTGATTTTATCCCATGGTAAGTTTGACGAGAAACCACATTTCATTTAATGGCTTTGATGCCAAAAGGAAATTCGTTTCACTTATGTATGAATTACTAATTTCCCTGTAAATGGCCAAATAATGGAGATCCATTATCATGTGGTGCAATCCCTTTGTTTTATTGGTTCCTCATATGCTCCTCTTGGCTTTGTTTTGATTCATTTGTGTGGTAATTTATCATCTTTCTTTCTATATAAACAAATGTATATGACTGCCCAATTCTTGTGAATAGTTTACTATGACTTTAGATTGTTCCATATCTCTATGGCCAAAGTATTTTCTCCATTAAGTTTTTAATTGTATCCCTTGGACAAGCTTTGAGGCTTAGGTTCCTATTTTCCCAACCAATAAAGTGGCTCTGATATTTCTATTTCAAACCTAATGGCAGTATTAAAAATGTTGTGGCATTATCCCATGGTAACTTCAAGTGAAGCACTATCTTCATCAAGCTTTGGGAGGAACCTTGTGATGCTGGAAAATGAAAATCCACTGATGAATAGTGCATTTGAAATTCACACATTTCATAATCAAAGTGTCTTTCAACCAGAGCATGTCGGGTCCCCATGTGGATCCGACTAAAAAAAAATCATTTTCAAACAACTTTTTCGCTCAATTTCATCTAAGATGACATATGAGTGTATGTAGAGTGAAAAAATGAAATGGGTTTGCATTAAAATATGCTTTCTGACCTTTTGCAAAATGATGGAAACTAGCCAAGTTGGTTTTGGAATCAGCTTTGAAAACTAGGCAAACGACCTCTTGGAAACATAAAAAACTTGCAGACATGTATCCATTGGTCCCAAGAATGTAATGCAAAAGATGGTTTGGATAAATCAATCATGAGGCAAAAGTTATTAACTGTCAAAGTTGCCTACTCAGACTTTCTACAATAAACAGTTGTTCTGAACCATTAATTGAAACTAAAGAGAGCACTTCATTGCTAAAATATCAAATCAACTCTCGGCAAGCTACCACTAGACACAGTAGTTCATTTAGGTGCAATGAGAACATGTGCAAAATGGATTAGCTTGAATCATCATTCATCAAAAGTTATTTCTGCTCAAAGTTGGCTTCACAAAAAGGTTTTAGTGCAAAACTAACGAAATTCCATTTGGTTTTCATCTGCTAAAAATAGCAAATCAACTCATAAGGCCTTGAAAACTGACATGTGAGCTCATTTTGGTATAGAGAATGCAAAAAAATAATAATTTTAACATGATGGTCAACCAATTGCAAAATTCAACCTCAAACGGGAGGTAACTTTGTAGAACTGAACGTTTGCAAATAGTTGAATAGTGACAAAACCCTCCAACTTCAATTTTTGAAACCTTGATAAAACTCATCATGGGAAGCTGAAAATTCACATGCACATTCACATATGACACATGAGTGTGTTTACAAAGGGATTTTTCTTAGAAATCAATGGGCTTCAAATTATGACCCTCCAAAGTAGGTCATTCAAGCAAGTGCAACAAGTGCACTCCTGAAAGTGTAGAGGCAGAATTTTGAAATGGGAATTTCTAATTTGCAACACTAACTATGCCTTCATATAATATAATTGAAATGAAACCTCCAAGAGAAATACTACTTGTGAAAATGGTTAGAACAAGAACCAATCTTGGGTGTATCCAAGAGGTAGGCCAAGCTGTAGAAAAATTTGAGGCTAAATTGGATCAAATTTTAACCATGATGAATGAGACAAGAGAAAGAATTGGACACCTCAAGAAAGAGGTAAGAGGAACTGAAAGGAAAGAATAAGAAGTTCATAATGGATAGGAAGGAAAAAATTACAATGATCATTCATAGTCAACTGATCATGAAAAATATGAATCCCAATCTATGTCTAAAGGAAGCAAGAGGAAATAACTTTCAAATGAATTATAAAGAGATATGAGGAAGGTCACCCCTCCTAAGTTTGAGGAAACCACTAGTGGGGATGAAGCTGAAGCATGGCTCACAAAAATGGAGAAATGATTTAAGATAATAAATGTAGTGTAGAAAAATGTATTCCTTTACATTTTCACACTTGTTTGGGCACTCCCTACTAAAATTAGGCTTCTTTATGCCTTATTTGGTCCTATTTTGCATCCACAAGCCTTAATTAATGCATATTTCTGAGGATAATCCTGAAACATATGTAATGACCAACCAAAATTTAGTGATTTTGGATTGTATGGCCAAGATTTAGTGATCTAGGACTCATATGCTACCTTGGGCATATGGGTCCCACCTAAGTTTTGAGGCCTAGTCCCGAATTTAACATAAAACTAAGCATTTCTTGAAATTTATGTTCTAAGCTTAGCCTAATAGGACTCATACACCCCAACTAGTGTATGAGTCCCACTTAGCTTAGACCTAATTTTGAATTCAATTCTTTGTAGGATTTTATTCTCCTAGATCTGATGTCGGCTTGTAGTGCTATAATTTTAGGTATTTTAGCATAAACAAATATAAATACAAGGTTATTTCACTCATTTTTCTCCTATCAAGTTGAAGAGATCATTCTTATAGTAAATTTGTGATCAAGAGAACTTATAAGAGTTTACAAGAGCATTCAAGAGTGATTATCAAGTATTTTGGAGCATTATTCAAGATTCAAGCATCATGTCAAATTCATCATGCATCATGTTTGTTTTTGAGCTAACAATTGTGATGTAGATTCTTATGATTCAAGCAAGCATTCAAATCAAGATACATAACATTCAATCAAGAGTCAAGATCTACATTCATGCTAGCCATTACATACAAATTTGCAGCCTTTTTTTCAAGGGTTTGGTGAGTTGCAACAAAGCTTATTTGTTCATTCATCATTCCTTCATTCCATTTCTATTCATTTCAAGATTTGATTACCAAAATGGGGTTTGACCAAGGAAAACCCCTATTCACTAACAAAACATGTTTCCCTCTCCTTGATGTGTGATTTGTAAGTCTAGGTTGGAGATCCACTGAAGATTAGGTTTGGAGAAAAGTTGTCTAGTTGTCAAGTTCTCAAAGTTGTCATGTACATTGCAGGATCATAGAAAGTCACCTACAAAGCAGAATTTAGTGTTTTTGACCCAAATATTTGATGGGATAAAAGCTACAAGAAGTCACTACAACATATCATCATTTTATATCAACCCTAATACTAGAACTAAATCACCATTTGTAGCATGTGAGTCTCAGTATACCTATTTTTTAGACATTTCCAATAGATTTTGATTCAACAGTTCTAGATTCCAGTTCTAGCCTGAAACCCTACACTAGGACTAACTTACCCCTACTGGCATATTAGTCCTAGTGTGCATTAAAATTCATCATTTTCAAGATTTCAAATCTTCATTCAAGCCTCTTCAGTTTCCAAGTGCACCTCTATTTATCTCCAATTTTCTATTCTTGTTTTGAGTTCTTTTTTTAGGTCATTTTCTTGAGTTTGCATGTCATTTACATTTCTTATCTTTCCAAGCCCTTTCTTAGTGGTGAACCCCCTTTTTAATCTTTAATCACACCCTAGGACACCTTATTGCAGATCTTTTTCCCTCATTTCATCCCTAGGTTGAAATCTCTAAGGTTTCCTTGAATGAAACTTGAAGGAAATAGGGAAAGGTCCTAAACCCTAGTTTTGTCTTCCAAAAAGATATGACCTAACCTATTTCTCTTGTTTTCATTTTGGTGAACCTGGCCTTTAGGACACATTCTTTCTAATTTGGAGTGCATCATAGTCCTAGATCTAGCTTGCATTAACTTTGCATTAGGTCTTGCATTAGTTAATTTGCATCTAGGGTTTCTAAATCTTGCATTAGTGAAAGTGCATATAGTTTGCATTTTTTGCATCTTGTATCATTGAAATTCACTTAAAATCTATAATTTCATTTAGTCTACACATCATTCAAACCAAAAAACCTAACTTTCACTCAAAATTTGTTGAAATTGGTGTCAAAATCCTAATCTAAGACTCATATGCCCCTCTAGGCGATTTAGTCCCAGTACATGTTGTTTTTCCTAATTTCTAGGTATTCTATGTTGAATTTTTATCAGCATTTGAATCCATGAAAAACCCTAATTGGGACTCATATGCCACTTTGGGCGATTTAGTTCTGTTTCAAATTTAAAACTGCATTTTACAACATTAAAAACTTTGTTTCTATGTTTCAATTTGTTGTCATTACATTTATGTTTTAGTTTGCAATTTTTTTGTTTCGTTCATTTCATTGCACCTGGCTTAATTTCATTTGAATCAGAATTAGAGAACAACATTTATCTCATGTTCATTGCATTTATCTTGCATTCACTAATTATCCCTTGCATGAGCTTTACTACTTGGTCTCCTATTGCTAATACTATAGTGAAATGAAGTTCAAGACTCATGTCATCTCGCAATAGCATAATCGTCATGGATCTTGGGTTATCTAGCTCTTTCACTACTATTTTTGACACTAGTTCACTAGGTATGGATCGTACCCTTAACAATTCTTTTCCTTCAAGTAGTGTGACAAATGTTGAAACAATGGTCGCTAGTATTCTACATGAAAACATAATCCAAATCCATGAAGACTTAGCAAACCTACAACATCAATTGAGTACTAAAAATATTTCAACCACTACTATTCCTACCAAAGATAACATACATTGCATGATTGAAAGTGAAGGAGTTGAACTTGTGCATAACTTAGCTCATATTTTTTGAAAACATCTTACCTCAATAACTAGTTGTGCTTTTCCTTCAAACAATGTCCAAAGTCAAGGAGGAATTCAAATTCCTCCTCCCACAACCATTGCCTCTATTCCTACCTATACCAACCCTCAAGTTACAACAATGATGCAACCTACTAGTAATATATTTCCTACCTTGGGTATTTCAGCTAACATTCCTAGTACCTTTGTGGCATTGCATTTCATATCACCTACCACTTTACCTCTCGTAATCATTCCATTCACTCCCCCCTCGAACACATATACACCTCCACTATATTCACCTCTATCTCAAAACACAACCAATGATGCCATCATAAATCAAATCTTGCAAAATGTTTCATCCCTTCAAAAGTAAATTTTCACCATAAATCAAAATCAAAATGGCTAACCTACATACTATGTCAAAAGAAGTCCCTTAACCTTGGAGATATTGAGAACACTTATACAACAAGGTCTATAGATTCCTATATTTGAGAAATATGGGGGGAGAGGACATCCTTCTAACCATTTTTCTGCTTATACCGCCTTATGTAGTGATTTTGTCCTTGAAGATAGGCTCTTGGCTAAGCTTTTCCCTAGGTCCTTGAAGGATACCACCTTAGAATGGTTTTCCTCATTATTGAACAACTCAATTCATTCATTCAATGAACTTTTTGAGGCCTTTATAAACCATTTCCAAGTGCACATGACTCCCACGATGACTTTAGTTGATTTGATGACATGTAAGAAAAAGGATGATGAAAAAGTTACTAACTTCATTTCACTTTACCAATCACTTTATTCCCAAATAAACATAAAGATTTTGGATCCTCACCTTCAACGCATGTTTATTGAGAACTTGCAAAATAAGATAGGAGATAGGATTAGCATGATGAAGCTTCCTCCGTACACTTGTGTACTACCCTTCATGATTATCAAAAATCGGTTAGTAGTCATGAAATAAAACCCACCTCTATCCAACATGAAAGGCCTAAATCAGAAAACCAAAAAAATTATCAACCTTTTAGGAAATAGAATAAAGGCTTCCTTCAACTAAATCCCCATCAACCAACTCAACATGTTGATACTCACATGGCTTTTATAAAGAAGAACACTCTTTTCACATTTTGGGATCCGGCTAGACAATTTACTCACTTACCCGATACCCTCCATAGCACAATGACATAACTTTTAGAATAGAAAATGATCACTTTTCCTCCCATTAAAAATCTCGATCCTAATAAGCCTTTACCTCCAAACTTTAGATAAAATTTCTATTTTCATTTCCACCAAAAAAATAGACACAACACGGAACATTGTAAGTGTCTTAAACATCTTGTGCAAGACCTCATTGATTCTAGTCAACTTCAAATTGGAGGTGTTAATGATCAAGGAAATAAGTTCGTTACCCCTCCCAATCAAAACTTACAAATATTTACCAACCCTATGCAAAATCAAAACATTTAATTTGTCAAAGCTAGTGAAACTAAGAAGAATGATGTGATGAATGTTGACACGAATGATGACAACATGGATATTATTGAACAAGGTCCTATAGATACTAATGAACAAAATCCTTTGGATGGTTTGATTACATTGATTGAAACTCAACCTTGTAAGAGCCAAACTAAAAAGCCTCTATAAATTTCTTTCTCATCTAAAGATATAATTAGAAATGCACCTGATGGTCCTCTTTACATAGCCAGCTGAATCAATGACCCACTAATGGGATATTAATTGATCTCATATGTGGAGAGAATGTGATCACTAAAGAATTCTCACTTGTGGATGAACTCTAGATTAAGAAACATATGATAAACTGAAAGCATGGATAAAAATGCATAATGGTTTCACATTCCCTACAATGGGATCGATCACCCTTCCTTTTAAAGTCAAATCGAAACAATTAGATGTCTCATTCTCCATCATCTCAATGTTGGATCAATTTCGTGTGAAGCTTGATTATCCATGGTTGTGCTCCATGGAAGATGTCTCATTGGTTGTGCATAAATTCTTAAAGTTTCCCTTTGACAATGAA
Organism: Sequoia sempervirens; assembly: GCA_007258455.2. Taxonomy (NCBI): domain Eukaryota; kingdom Viridiplantae; phylum Streptophyta; class Pinopsida; order Cupressales; family Cupressaceae; genus Sequoia; species Sequoia sempervirens. The sequence goes on along the minus strand of VDFB02000007.1, from coordinate 150,919,733 downwards.
ATTTTTACTCTACACCATAGTGGCTTTAATCCTTTATCTTATTGTGGGAACTTTTCATTGGATTTCTTTTGGATCAAGCTTATAAAACCTATTAAATCCCATGAGAATTTATTTTTCAAATCCAAGTTGAAAACATGCATCAACCTATGACTGAGCCTACTATCCTTGACGAAACTACGATTGAACCTAAAGTCATTCTAGATAACCAAGATAAACCTAAGATAGATCCTTTACCCATTTCCTACAAAAGACCAAGAGACAACAAAATTAATCCCATCATGCCTCTAGAATAAAAACAAGTTTACAAAGCTAAAGAGGAAGTGATTGAATAGCCTCCTATGGTTCCTTTTGTTCTCCCCTTACGGAAGAAAAGAAACCTATGGTTGATAAACCTGCTCCTACACAAACGCAACTTGAAAATTGCACTAAAAGAAAAAAAATGCTAGAGTGTAGACATAGACATCATTCTCTTGCTTGACGGTTAAATCAAGAAAACAACAACGAAAATCAACATCCAAACTTAACTAAAGCAATACATGATGATTCTCCCTCTTCATTACAACAAAAACATCCTATATCACAACCACAACATGAGCTAAATCCTTCTTTAGACATTATCATTCAACCTCCGATTGTGATTAACTTAGATGACGATGTTGACGTCACTAAAATTGATGAAGTGCATAATGAATTGAATACATTATTTTCCTCTTTTATGAGCTTAAATGATAATTCTCCTAGAAAGAGTGTTGACCTTGGTAATGACCCTAGTTCAATAGTTGCTATTGTCCCTTTGGATAGTTTTATGTTAGGGTTCATGCAAATCAAAGCAATAAACATTAACAATTATATATAGATTAAATAACATAGAAATAACAATGAAGAATAACACAAAAGAGATCAACACAGAAAGTTGACGTGGTTGACCCAATATGGGCTACATCCACAGAAACTCAAAAACCCAATGATTGTATTATCTAATGCAAAATAGATTACAATCTCATGAATTACACACACTGCAACTTACATCCCAGCCGATTATAACAATCTTTTGGAAGCTTCCAAAATTAGGGTTTTACAAAGTCTTTTTTTTTCATTTGACGTGTCAACAGGAAAACCTTGACATGTTAATAAGAACCCTGGTGAGATGCGTTATGAGTGTATAGTATTTGCATGATCATTCACCATGTATCAATAATCTCCCACTTGGAGATTGATCAAGCTCCACACCAAACAATCTCCCACTTAGAAACTGATCCTAGACGATGTCATTGCACTTGTAGCTCCCATTGGATTACAGGTCTAGTTGGTTTCTTTTGTCTACCATTATTAGTCATGAAGGCCAATAGAAACTAATGATGAAATCAATTTCTCCCATGTAACTACCTTTGTGAACATATCTACAGGATTCTCACTTGTGTAAATTGTCTCCAACTTCAACTTCCCATCCTCCAAAATTAACTGGATGAAGTGCTATCTAAGTTGTATTTGCTTAGTTTTTGAATGTAGAGTTGTGTTCTCGGCAAGATGAATGGAACTCTAGCTATCAGTGTACAAAGAGATATATTCTTCTTGTCTTAATTCCTCTTGAAAATGTTGTAACCAGATCATCTCCTTGTTGGCTTCTGTAGCATCAACATACTCAGCTTCAGTGGTTGAAAGTACAACCTTTTGCAATCTTGAAATCCAACTGACTATAGTACCTCCCACGATAAAAATGTACCATGTAGTACTCAACCTACTATCAATATCACCCACCAGTTCAAATTCAACATATCCTTTTAGAGTAGAATTTGTTCCTCCAAAACATAGTTTCTTTGAAGCAGTACCTCTCAAATATCGAAGAATCCATTTTAGTGCATTCCAATGTTCCATTCTCGGATTGATCATATACCTGCTCACAACTCCCACTACATGTGCAATATCTAGCCTTGTGCATACCATTGCATGCATCAAGCTACCAACTATCGATTCATAAGGTATCATAGACATTTTTTCTTCCTTCTCTAGTGTCTTTGGACACATCTCCTTAGTCAACTTAAAATGACTAGGAAAATGTGTACTAACTTCTTTTGCATCTTGCATGTTAAACCTTTTCAACACCTTCTCTACTTACTCACTTTGAGACAAAAATAATTTTACATTTGTCATGTCCCATGTTATATTCATACCAAGGGTTTTTTTGCTGCACTGAAATCCTTCATAGAAAATGAATTTTCTAATTTCTACTTAAGTTCATTAATATGTTGCATGTTAGACCTAGCAACAAGCATATCATCAACATAAACCAATAGGATAATATAGTTTCCATTATCTAATTTCTTAAAATAAACACGATAATCAAAATGACATCTTTTGTAACCTTGTTCAACCATAAAACTATCAAATTTTAAATACCTTTGTCGAGGTGCTTGCTTTAGGCCATACAAACTCTTTAACCTACACAAAAATTCCTCCTTACCCTTGAACTCATATCGCTATGGTTGTTGTATGTATATTTCCTCTTCCAAATACCAATGGAGAAATGTTGTTTTCACATCTAGTTGTTCAAGATGCAAGTCTTCTGCAGCCACAAGACTTAGAATAGTTCTAATAGAAGTCATCTTTACAACTAGAGAAAATATTTCATCAAAATCTATACCTTTTTTCTTTAAAAAACATTTTACCATGAGTCTGGCCTTATATCTTTTCTTTCCTCCATCTTCTTCCTTCAACCTATAAACCCATTTATTTGGAAATGCTCTTTTACCTATAGGAAATTGGACTAAGTCCCAAGTTTGATTCTATAGTAAGGAATCCATTTCCTCTTTCATGCGTGGCTCCCACTACTTTTTGGTATCTACCTACATTGCTTCTCCATAACCTTTAGGTTCACCAAAATCAATTAATAATATAGAATATAATGATGGAGAAAATCTTTTTGGAGGTCTACATATCCTTGTATAACATATAAAACTTGTAGGAATCTATGGGATAACTTGTTGTTGAGCATCAACTAAAATTGGAATTTTATTTTCTAGAGTCTCATCCAACACCACGTATTCCTTTTTGGCCTATTCATGCTTCTTTTCCTGTAGATGATCTGTATACAAGACCTTTTCATTGAATACAATATCTCTACTCATAATTATTTTATGATTTTCATAATCCCATAACTTATAATCAAATTCATTTACTCCATATCCAATGAAGGTACATTTTTTAGACTTAGTGTTAAGATTGGTTCTATTTTCAATATTAATATGGACAAAAGATTCACAACCAAATGTTTTCATAAATGAATATTTTTCCTTTTTACCCGTCCATGCCTCCTTTGGAATGCCACCATCCAAAGGATTTGAAGGTCCCCTATTTATTAAATAAATAGTGGTATGTACAACATCTGTCCAAAATTGTAAGGGCAGCCTAGCATGCAATCTCATGCTCCTTGCACACTCCATAATGGTCCTATTCATCCTCTCAAACACGCCATTTTCCTATGGGGTTCCATGAACCATTTTATGCCTACGGATTCCATTGTATGAATAGTAATTTTCAAATTCTCTGCTGCAATACTCACCTGCATTATCAAATTTGAGACACTTCAACTTTTTTCCTGTCTCATTCTCAACCAAAGCTTTCCACTTTTTAAGACTTTTAGATACTTCTAATTTTTGTTTCAATAAATACACCCATGTTTTCCTAGTTGCATCATCAATAAAAGTAACATAATAATAAGAGCCACCAAGAGAAGATACCTGAGCTAGTCCCCATACATCTAAATGCACAAGCTCTAATTTCTCACTCTTCTTCTCTTTCCCAACTTTGAGAAAATGAACTCTTTTTTGTTTTCTAGAAACACAATTTTCATAGAACTCCAAGTCAATCTTCTTTAGACCTGGTAGCAACTTTCTAGAGTGAAGGATCTTCATCCCTTTCTCACTTGTTCTCAAGTCTATGGTGCCACAATTTTGTTTCTATCCCTGCAGCAAGTGCTCTAACTATCTTAGTAGCAATTGTTTTTGTAACAGCTAAGGTAGAATAAGTATTTCCAATACACAAATAAAATGTTCCTACCTTTTCATCTATAGCTACTACTAATGCACCCTTAGTGACCTTCCATACTTTTTCTATAAAGGTAACTATGCAGCTTTCACTACCCAGTTGTCCTATAGAAATTAAATTCCTTCTCAAATTTGGAACATGCCTTACCTCCTATAGCAACCATTCATTTCCATTCTGCAACTTGATTTTTATCTTTCATTTTCCAACAGTCAAAGCATTACTCGATGTTGAAGTCCCACCTGTGCTTTTTTGTTGCATTTCATCGCTAAGGATAACACTAATAACATCATCAAATTTCAATGTATTTGAACCAAAGATAGAGTTACTTATAGCCATTAGCAAGCTATTCCAGATTTCTGCAAAATAATATAAAACCAAGAGAGCCCTCACCTCTTCATCAAAATTCATTTTTAGAGAAGTGAACTGATTGGTAATCGTGTTAAACTCATTTAAATGATTTGTCATAGATCCACCTTCAATCATTTTTAGATTAAACAAATGCTTCATGATAAATACCTTATTTGACTCTGAAGGATTTTCATATAATTTAGCCAAATGTTCCATCAGATGCACTGTTGTCTTCACTTCTGTTATATTGAACACCACAAATGGTGTCAAGCACAACCAAATGGTTCCCAGTGCCTTTTTATCTAGAATCTCCCATTCTTCATCGAATATCATAGCATCTTTCTTTACTTTTCCTTGCAATGGCCACCATAGATCCATTTGGTACAAATAATCTTCCATCTGCATCTTCCATAATTGATAATTCTAGCCATTGAACTTCTCAACCTTGATTTTTTCTTCTTCCATTGCTCCCACTCAAATCTAAAGGTTTCCTACTAATCAACTAAAATACATGTGGCTCTGATACCAGTTGTTAGGGTTCAAGAAGATTAGAGCAATAAACATTAACAATTATATGCAAATTAAATAACACAGAAATAACAATGAAGAATAACACAAAAGACATCTGTTGGAAACAAGCAACATTGAGAGGGGGGTGAATTAGTGTTGTACAAAATTCAACTTTATTATTTTTTCATCCTAATTACTTAACCATTCAACAAAAGAAACATGCATCAACAGAAAGAAAGTAATCACAACACCATAACACTAGAATTTTTACATGGAAACACTATTAGGGGAAAAACCACGGTGGATGGCCAATCCACAATATAATATGAGTATACCAAAAATGAGAAATAAAAAATAGGAATGCACTTGCATTCAGGCTCACTGCCTAGAGCTCACTGCTCAAAAGGATGGGCTCACTTCCCTACAATGATTTGGAATAAATCCAAAAGAGTGAACTAATGAAATAAAATCGACAATGCTTGATTACATTTTTGATTAAGCTCTGTAGATAATATGTTGTCCTTCTGACTGATTCAACAATTTTGCTCTGCTTTGCACAACTCACTAATGCACAAGTGAAATTGTGCATAATTTCCTAATTACTCTTCTTGATGATCACAACACACCACCACACTTCTCTTTTCCCATACCAAATGATATATCGAATCTCTTATATATATCTGCATCTAGAAATAAAATTACTATAGGTCAGTCTTGATAAAGCTTGAAGATATTATCAACTGTTGGCCCAAATTTACAATTAAATTTTTAATGTGGATCTAACACCGTTAGCTATATTATAGCTAGGACCCATAATTAAATATTTGAACATAAAAAAAAAAAAAAAAATTTCACTTTACACATCCACAATGTGTCACATTCATTGAGTTGGCTACAGTGAAAAAATAGACTGAAAACATCCTACTGGACCTCCAAGATCGTACAGCGATTGATGCAACACCATAAAATTCAATAATAAGATAACGTACATGCTCAACAAGTAATCTCGAGGATCCACAACTCAAAATGATGATCCGATGAACTAGATAGATTAACTAATTGACTAGATACCCTATTCTCCAAGTGTTCTACTGGTAACACACAGTATTCCACTTTATCTACCAGTTTGACTAGATGTTGATTTTTGGACCATGGAAATGACTTCAGTTGCCATCAATGACAACACCAAAATCCATATGCCAACAATCTCCCCCTTTGGAATTGATGGAAACACTTAGTGAAAAATGACTAAGTGTCGAAACTGGTAAGCACATTGCCAAAATTCAAAGTACTACTCCCCCTAAGAATGTCAAGGCATTTTTCACTGCACTCTCTCCCCCTTTGACATCAATGACAAAATTGGGAAATCCAAAATTGCAAAGTTGTACAATCATAACCTAAGACTTACAAAAATTTGAAGACATCTACGAAGCTATTCTTCAGTCCACTTAAGTTTGGTTCCTAGACACTTCTCAAACTCTCCAAAATTGTTATATGACCACAAAGTAGATATGACAACTTACCAGATCAGGAGTGGCCATAGCACCATTAGCTTCTTTTAGAGCATTTACCATTATCTCAATCTTTGGACTTATTAGTCCCCTGAGTTCACATACTCTACCAATAATCCTTTCATTTTCAAGTTTCAGACTCTTTATTTGGTTGAGCAGGGACATTACCTAACTTTCTTTATTACAAACACTACCAACTAATGGGTCAAAATTATTGGAAATAGTGAGCAACTTTTGTTCAATGTATTTCACCTTCTCATTTGCTTTAGTAAATTTTGACAAAACCAAGCGAGATTTGTACACTTTTCCTCCTTTAGACATAGTACCTTGAATATTTTTCATGCAAGTGCCTAACAGAGCTTTTTCTTTGGCAATCAATTCATTTAGGCTACCAACTCTCTTCTCCTTGAACTCCTTTTTCACTTTAACCAAAGAAGATTTATCAAAAGATTCAAAATGAGAATCTATAGAAATTATTAGATTCTTTAACTCACTCGAGGAGGAACCTAATTGATCCAAAACACAAGTAGGCATTAATTTTTGTAAAACTCCAAATGCAAGCTTTAGCAGTTCACTGTCCTCTAAGTGATATTTTAGTATCTTCTCACTAGCTTTGGCTTGAGAAATTTCAGCAACCTTCATCATTTGAATTGGAGATAGAGTAGATAGGTTAATTGAGCTTTCATCCAACTTAAGATCTGATTCTTCCTATTGCTGCAATAGAGATTCCTTCACTTTCTCTATTCTAATTTCTTGATCCTTTTCTTTTTCAACCTTGGATTCTAATTCAGGATTGACTTTAGCCATTTCAACTTCTTCAATATGCACCTCCTTTTCCTTAGCTAGCACCTCAATAGGAACCTTAGATACCATAGGTGTCTGTATTTTCCTCATTAAGAGAAGTTAGAATATCCTAAAATTATGGAGGATCAGATACATTTATATTCTCCTCATTCACATTCTCTTCTTCTAATTCATTTTCCTCCATATTCACTTCCTCATTTCCTTGAACATTTTTAGTATTGATTTCCTAAATATTAATCTTTTCCCTTGATAAAAATTCTTCCAAATTTTCCTTAGTTCCACTGACAACAGCGTAAGTTTCACCAATCATGAGTTTATTTACCCTTGTTTTGCTCTTAAATTCCTTTTTAGATTTTTCAAGGAATAAATCCATTTCATCAATTGTCATTTCTGGGCACAAATTGGCAAGAACTCTCTTCCTTAGATTTTCTTCTTCTGATCTAGCACTCAACCTCCTACACTCCAAAACATAATACAGACTTGTAGGCAAACTAGACATGATTTCAACAAGGACTTTATTGAAAACATTCAAATGCTTTATTGTTCCTTCTTCAAGGATTCTCTTACTAGATTCATCAAAGGTCTCATACCAATCACAAAGTGGCTTGAGATTTCCATCTTTCACCGTTGCATTCTCAACTTCCTCAACAGACATATTGGGCTTGTCAATTTTGGCCTTTTTATTTGCTTATTCTCCTTTGCTAGAATATTTTTTCTTATTCAATTTGACTGCTTGAGTACCAGTAGCCTTTATCTCTCTTACTACTTTTAAATCAGTTTCTTCATCTTCATCTATAGAAATAGCTTTGTAAGATCTTGTGCTTTTATTCTTCTTCCTTTTTTCTAGAAGCCTCAGCTTGATTTGACTGAGCTGCAGGGGAACTTCTAGTGTGAGTAGGAGATATTCCTGGACTAGATGATTCTACCTCTTCTTTCTTCTAAGTTGCTTCAGCTTCATCTCTTTTCCTTCTCACTTCCTTTAGTTTCTGTACAAGAATGCCCATACTCTCTGTGAAAGCTTTTGTCTCTTTTCTTACCCTTTTGACTATCATGGGGTTTTTGAATTTTGAATGAACTTGCAAGCTTTTCTCTACATAAGTTCCAAACCTTTCTTCATCTTGATCTAGTGGTGAATTTAGCAAGTGTTCAGCATACATCCTCGGAATGTTCTCACTTACTTCATAATCCATAGGCATGATCCAAATTTTTCTAGGATTAGCAACTTCCATATAGCACTATTCAATGTCTATCATGAAACAAATAGTGTCTTTGTATTGCTCTACTATTTAAGTAGGAATTCTTTCTCTAGCATGCATCAAATTCTAAAAGTTTTTAAAGTATCCCCACAAGATTGTATTGCGGGTATGTTGATCACCCAGTTCACATAACATATTCCATATCTAAATAGCTACCAGCATATCATTACACCATTGAAATTTACCAACTCCTAGTAACTCATCTAAGAAGTAGAAAAAAAAACATATTAGTAGGTTACCATATTTGAATATGTTCTTCTTATCCTTCTTGATTTTTCCCAAATTCTCCAATAACTAGGTTCTAAGCAGTTCACATAAATCATAGTATACATTCTATTTGACCATTTCATATGCTATGTAGATAGTTGTACTAGATACTAAATTCTATCGGCTTGAGTGATAAATCTTATAGTCGATAACCATCGATGCAAATTTTAGATCTGTTAGAATAGCCAAGATCTGATTGCAAACCAAAATATTCCTTCCACAAAAGAAGAAAACGAAAAAGCAGAGATTGCATAAAAACATGCAATTTGATATATTCGAAAAGACCAATAATTACAAAAGATTATTTGCTTTATAAAAGCAAAGATTCCTAAACCTAATCTTATCTTGAGCAACAAGATAGCTCGATAAGATAAAGATGAGATCCTAAAACCTAGGAAATAAATAATGCCTAAGTAAACTTATGCAAAGTGTAATTAATAATTAATTACACCAACACCCCCCCATAAATGCAACTTAGGGAGAAGTAGATTATTATGCAAATATGAGTCCCGGAAACAAGGCCTGATCAGGTACTCATGTACAAATGCAAAGAGAGAGAAACCCCCCTCAGTGAGATGAACTGCTGTGAAGAATCACTGGAAGAACACTGTGGAGTAACACTGGAACTCTATATAGGCAAGCAAGGAAATATTCTTCTATATACTACTGAAACCGGATGAGAGTCACTAATTGACTCAAGGAATCATGATAAAGCAACAAAAGACCTGATGCCACGGAACACTCGAAAACTCCAAACGGGAACAACTCTGGAATCTGTGAGCAACAATAGATGAAAAAGATGAACCCATAATGATGACAAAATCTGGAAACCATGTATCTCGATGCCGATGCCAAACTGTGACTGAAACTCTTCCATGGGAAGGAGTACCAAAAAAAAGACTCTGGAACAATAACCACAAAAAAATGGCCCTCAAATTGAGATGGATCCAATGTGGATCATTAACCATAGGCTCTCAATCTGAAGTGTGAACCAATGAATCTGACATGTGTCAAGCAAGACAAGAATTGTGGCCAAAAGAAACTAAGAGACCAGATAGACTCATGTGAGTTGCCATCAAAACAAGATGGAATATGGGATCAAAGTGAAAAAAACACTCTAATCAGATTATTATGTATGAAACCCCCCTGAATGGAACTTTATATCAGTTCATTTATTACAATACCCAATGATTGCATAAGGAGATAATGCAAAACTACAGAAACATATGTGAAAATGCAAACCTAGAGCACGAAACAAAAATGAATGCATGCCTAAAAAAAGTTACACATTTTCTGTAAATGACCTCAGATCTGCATAGAGGCTGAAACAAGCTTTCCAATGCCGCAAAAATCACAAAAATCGGATAAGCGAGTTAAAAGATATGGGTCCCGGAGTGAAAATGACAATATCTGACTTTCAAGACAGAAAAAAGCATCAAAAATGCAAAACCAGAAAATATCACCAGCACCAATGCATAGAGCTCGGAAACAGCTTTCCGGCGATATCTCGTTTGCAAAAAAATGACACCGTATGTGAAAGTTATGATCATTTCCATGAATGTGCTCCAAAAATGTGCGATTTGGCCCCCAGAAGCCCTCAGGGGCTAAAAAAAATAAGCCCCTGGTCGCCTGGGCGGACCAGGGGGCTAGCGGCAGGGTCTGGATCTGAAGCTCCTGGTCACCCATGTGACCACCGCAGGAGTTGGGCCGGCGCACTAGGCATTTGGGCGGAGCCCGTGGTCCTCCAAAGGACCAGATGCTTTGGTTAAAGCTCGCGGGGGCTGCTGCTCGGGGTCTGGTCGCGGATGTGACCTGCAGCTGGGATCTAAGGCCCGCGGGGGCTGGAACCGGAGCGGCGAGCGGGCGGCTCAGGCGAGCGGAGGTGGGCCGACGGTGGTGCAGTGGAGGCCGCCGGGTGGCGGACGGGCAGCGCTGCCTTTTAAACGGGCAGCGCCGAAAATCAACTAATTTTTTTATTTTTTTAATGATTTTTTTGAATTTTTTTCGTACTCGGTGCCTCGAAATCTGTGCCTGGGGGCCGTACGGCCCTCGGGTAAAAAAATTTTGCTTCTCCGGTCGACAGTGTCCAAATTGGACATGCTTTATATGAAAATGGGGGTTTTTGGGCGCTGCGAATCCAATGGCGAGGTCCGTTTGGGCCCAAAGTGCTCTGAAAATCAGGCGCCCCTAGATCTAACAGATAAATCACCAATCTTACAACCCTCACAGATCTAGCAATTGGTGATGAAAATGAATAAAACGAAAGCCATTTCTGACTTTTTCCAGCGCTTTGAATCCAACGGAAAACCCCGATCTGATCCAAGATGCTGCATAAATGTACTCAAGGATTGAAACCCTCGAGGGACTCCGAATGAGCTCTGCAATGAAATCCTCCAAAAATGTTGAGAAGGGGCTGCGAATCGAGGCTCTGATACCATGTTAGAATAGCCAAGATCTGATTGCAAACCAAAATATTCCTTCCACAGAAGAAGAAAATGAAAAAGCAGAGATTGCATAAAAACATGCAATTTGATATATTCGAAAAGACCAATAATTACAAAAGATTATTTGCTTTATAAAAGAAAAGATTCCTAAACCTAATCTTATCTTGAGCAACAAGATAGCTCGATAAGATAAAGATGAGATCCTATAACCTAGGAAATAAATAATGCCTAAGGAAACTTATGCAAAGTGTAATTAATAATTAATTACACCAACAAGATCCACTGCGGCAATATCATTTGTCATCATTGCTCTTTTGTCCCATTGTGAACTTGTCACTTTAGTAACCTTATCATTCTTCACAAACTTCAAAACTAGAAGTTTATTGATGGAATTTAGTCCTATAACTACACATATAGCTTCTTTTGTGATTTTGAATGGCACATCCAACCACATGAATTCATCATGGACATGGCTCAACATATATCGAGCCCATTCATCTTCTTCAAATATGGGGAATTTCACAAATTGCACAAATTTCTTATCTTCTAGGGTTTTGAATTCTAGTTTTACAGTATAATCCTCTTGACTTATATGATGAAAGTACAAATTCATCAAATGAGAGGTTCCCAAATCTTCAATGTTTCCATGCACATAAGCCCTAATATCCTCAATATGCAAGACTTCATATTGTACCAATGAAAATGCACCTAAGGGATTTGTATCTACGGACTTATAAGGATGCCATTTGAACTTTGGACATAGCCTATCCTTAACTTCAACTACCAGAGGAGTAGACATGATTGCAATCACACAAATTTATAGGTTTTTAATAAATACCTTTCAAGGATCAAAACTAAATTTGATTGCAGATTCTCCTTTATGCTTGAGTCTCTCCACAAATTCCCAATTATCACTTCAGAGCTCTCCAAATACTATATGACAAATGAGGGTTAAATTCATTCCTTTTATTTTCCACATACCTAACTCCTTTATTTTGCAATAAATTTCCTTGCCCTAACTCATTCGGTTTCCTTCCTTTCAGGCACCAAGATAGATGACTCTTATGCGGATCTCCAATATGCTTCACTATTTCCTTTAATTCATTTCACAACATTTGAAAAGTATCAACTCTCCTACTGGACACATTCGAATTCTAGTATCATTCACTTTCTAGAGGGGGTTTAAGATTTTTCCTTGATAGGTCCCCCTATGCTAGACACCTAAAATTAATTCCCTGAGGAATTCCTAGAAGTTGCTTCTGGTGCAGGTGCATTTCCTTCTATAGAGGGATTATTTTTCACCTATTTCTTTTGCATTTGCTTCCTAATCATATCAATAGTGACTTTTCCTTTTCCTTTAACATCATGTTGCATGTTCTATTTTACCGAACCTCTTTTGTTCCCATAGAATCCAGCGATGTGGAAAAAATTGTTGTCGTTGTAGCACACAACACTTCTCTATCCAGACAAATTGTTCCACTAGCTTTGACTTGATCTACATTGATTAGAAATATGTCCAAATCTATTGCATGCATAGCATCTGACACCTCTATGAAAGTTATTCATCACAATTCTGTATTCACTTGACTTATGACCATACTTATAGCAATTAAAAAACTGACTTGAGAATGATGGTCTTCTTGTGTTCACTCTACTCCTAAACTGAGAATCCATATGACCAATTTTTTTGCAAACATAACAATAGCCATTAAATCTTTGAGCATTTGGTTGCCTTGTTGGATTTCTTCTAACTCCTTTCATCTGACTTCCTTGTCTGAATCTTCCTTGTCTGGAATTCCTTTGTCCAGAGTTCCTTTGTCTAGATCTAGAACTTTCTTCTTCTTCATATCCAAGACCTCATATGTCACCATCAGTCCTATGTCCTTTGATCAATTCATCAATTTTGAATGAGCTTGCTTTGAATTTATCCTTATACTCACTTGCAGTAGCAAGTTCATCTTTGAGATCATCAAGCTACTTTTCAAGCACTTCTTCATTGTTCTTGGATTGCTCCAATTCATTATCTAGTTGGCTACATTGTTTAGACTTTCTTTCAAAGACTGTGCAAGCTTTTGTTCATTCTTCTTTCTATCCTCAATCTCCTTGGTCATTCTCATCATGATAGATTTCATCTCATGCTTCAAAACAACATTCTCTTCAGAAAACTTTTCACATTCTTCTGTTTTCTCTTTCAGAGCCAAACTGAGTTGTTCATCTTCCATGCTTTTTTTCTTCTATTTGAGTTGACCACATAATTCCTTTCTTTTCTCCCTTGATTCATTGATTTTTTCTTTTAGTGACTGAATGAACTTTTATGCATTCTCAAGATTTTCTTACAGTTCCTAGTTCTCATAGTTTGACTGGTCAAGATCATCAAGGGCCACCATAAGTTGTTGTTGAAGACTGCTTGTATCCACTGAAAACCACCATCCAAGATCTCCCCAAGCTGTAAGACTTCTCTTGAGGAACTAGATCTGATACCAATTGTTGGAAACAAGCAACACTGAGAGGGGGGTGAATCAATATTGTGCAAAATTCAACTTTATTATTCTGTCATCCCACTTACATAACCATTCAACAAAAGTAACATGCATCAATAGAAAGAAAGTAATCACAACACCATAACACCAGAATTTTTACATGGAAACCCTGTTAGGGGAAAAACCACGGTGGATGGCCAATCCACAATATAATATGAGTATACCCAAAATGAGAAATACAAAATGGAATGCACTTGCATTCAGGCTCACTGCCTAGAGCTCACTGCTCACAATGATGGGCTCACTACCCTACAATGATTTGGAATAAATCCAAAAGAGTGAATTGATGAAATGGCATCCTCAATGCCTAATTACAGTTCTAATTAAGCTCTATAGATAATCTGATGTCCTTCTGACTAATTCAACAATTTTGCTATGCTTTGTACAACTCACACTACAAAAATCCTAATGCACAAGTGAAAATGTGCATAATTGCCTAATCGTTCTTCCTGATGATCACAACACGCCACCACACTTCTCTTTTTCCATACCAAATGATATATCGAATCTCTTAAATATATATCCGCGTCTAGAAATAAAATTGCTATAGGTCGATCTTGATAAAGCTTAGAAATATTATCAACTGTCAGCCCAAATTTACAATTAAATTTTCAATGTGGATCTAACACCATTGGCTAGATTATAGCTAGGACCATAATTAAATATTTGAACATAAAAACATTTTAAATAATTTCACTTTACACATCCACAACATGTCACATTCACTGAGTCAGCTACAGTGAACAAATAGATAGAAAACATCCTACTGGACCTCCAAGCTCATACAATGACTGATGCAACACCATAAAATTCAGCAATAAGATAATGTACATTCTCAACAAGTAATCTTGGGGATCCACAACTCAAAACAATGATCTAGTGAAGTAGATAGATTAACTGACTGACTGGATACATGTTCTCCAAGTTTTATGTTGGTAACACACAGTATTCCACTTTATCTGTCAGTATGACTAGATGTTGATTTGTGTACCATGGAAATGACTTCAGTTGCCATCAATGAAAACACTAGAAGCCATATGCCAACAAGATAAACATAGAAATTTAGCATGGTTCACCCAATATTGGCTACATCCATAGAAACTCAACCATCCAATGATTTTGTTATCCAGTACAAAACATATTACAATCTCATGAATTACTCACACCACAACTTACATCCCAACTGCTTATAACAAGTTTTTGGAAGCTTCTAGAATTAGGGTTTTACAAAGTCTTTTTTTACGAGTGTACAGTATTTGCATGATCAATCACCACATATCAAACTTGTCCACCTTCTGTATATGTTGAACATGATTGGGATGCAGACAACCTGCTAATAGGTTGACTCACATGTACCCTACTATTCTTCTACATTACTTTATTTTTTCATGTTATGTGTGTGAATTGCATGTCTATAATGTGATCCTGCATACTGTTTTGTTTGATGTATCTCTCTCTTTGTGGAATTTATCTATTTGTACCTAAATTCTTCTATATATTATAAACATTTTATCCTTTCTTTCTCTCGTGTTTTCCTTTTGGGGATGATGCAAGGCATTGAGACATTTAGGTCTCTTCCATGTTGACCCAAAATATTTCTTTTATCCTTTCTTTGTCTTATGTTTTCCCTTTGGGGATGATGCAAGACATTAGGACATTTAGGTCTCTTCCATGTTGACCCAAAATATTTTCTTTATTTTCGCTCTCTATGTGTCATTATTCCTTGTTTCATGAGTATTTGGGGAACGATGACAGTTCTGAGCTCTCTAAAAATATTGTAGCAAAGACATACTGACCTTGAATCTGTGGATCCCTCATGTGTTTGGAGTTTCATTTTGAGGGAAACCCCTTTTCATTACATAGCTTTATTTGAAAACATATGACTTGGCATAAGGCTTTCTAAATAAGCTCTCATGTACTCTTTATTGTTAGCATTTATCAGTTGCTACTTTAAAGTAATTTCTCACAGCATGATGTTTTGCAATTTCTTTGAAGTGGGGGCATACATTGGCATTATTCTCTTTCAAATCGTGTTTCATTGTGTAGCCTTCTTACTTCATGTGATACATCTTTCACTTTGTGGTGACATTAGTTGTCATGTTCTTCAAGAGCATGATCTCTCTTAGCATATTATATTCCTCTTAGTGGCTTGATGTGATATATTGCATACCCTAAGTTATGAATCTTCTATTCTTCAATTGGTCCTCTCTTGGAGACATTAGGTGCAATGTTCCCTAAGTTAATACTATACATGAACTAATCAAAACTCCTTTTTGCATTCCCTTACACTCTTTTGCAACATATATTATATGGCCAGCTTGCATAGCATACTTTTCTTTCCTATGGTGTCATCTTGTTTTTTCAAGAGTATCAAGCATACAAAGCTTTGCTTGCCTCATGTAGCTTGGATTTAATTGTTGTGTGGTGCCTTTTCAAAGTTATCAGGAGGTATAACTTTGGTATGGTAGTACATATGGGAGCCTAACTTAGGCATGACTTTCCCATAGCCAATTGCTTGTCTGTGTGAGTGCATACCAACCATGTGCATATGTGTCATGTTGAGGGCTCACCTAGTGGAAAACCTGAGGTTCCACTAGCCCTTTTGAGCATTTTTTTTCTTTGCATAGTGGACATCATGTTCCAATTGTAAACATTTTTGGACAAACAACTTAGATCTAATCCACAACGTGTGGGACAAAAAGTTGAAGCTTGATTCAGCCCTTTTGTTTTTATTTTTTCTTTCTCTTTGTCTTTTGTAGTGTATGCTTGTACCTTGTTGCTCCTTACATCATTTTTCATTAATTTTACTTTTTTTCCATGTTGGTTTTCCATAGGATCTCAATCCTAGAGGCTTGATCATCCTTCTTGATCATTTTCATCCTATCTTACTAGCATTGGTACACTTGGACCCCTCTTGATGCAATTTTGTCTCCTTTAGTGTGATTTTGAAGTAGGTTCATCTTCTCACTAAAGTAGGGGCTAAATGTAGTGTAGGAAAATGTATCCCTTTATATTTTGACACTTATTTAGGCCCTCCCTACTAAAATTGGACTTCTTTATGCCTTATTTGCTCCTATTTTGTATCCATAAGCCTTAATTAATGCATCTTTCTGAGGATAATCCTGACACATATGTAATGACAAACTAAAATTAGTGATTTTGGATTGTATGGCCTATATTTTTTGATGTGGGACTCATACGCCACCTTGGGTGTATGGGTCCCACCTAATTTTCAGGGCCTAGTCCTGAATTTAACATAAAACTAAGCATTTCTTGAAATTTATGTCTCAGGCTTAGTCTACTGGAACTCATATGCCCCAACTAGCGTATGAGTCCTACTTAGCTTAGACCTAATTTTGAATTCAATTCTTGGTGATATTTTATTCTCCTAGATCTGATGTTGGCTTGTAGTGTTGTAATTTTGGGTATTTTGGCATTAAAAAGTATAAATACAAGGTTATTTCACTCATTTTTCTCCTAGCAAGTTGAAGAGAGCATTCTTATAGTAAATTTATGATCAAGAGCACTTACAATATTTTACAAGATCATTCAAGAGTGATTATCAAGTATTTTGTAGCATTATTCAAGATTCAAGCATCATGTCAAAGTCATCATGCATCATGTTTGTTTTTACGCTAACATTTGTGATGTAGGTTCTTATGATTCAAGCAAGTATTCAAGTCGACACACATAACATTCAATCAAGATTCAAGATCTACATTCATGCTAGCCATTACATTCAAGTTTGCAACTATTTTTTCAAGGGTTTGGTGAGTTGCAACATAGCTTATTTTTTCATTCATCATTCCTCCATTCCATTTCTATTCATTTCAAGGTTTGATTACCAAAACGGGGTTTGATCAAGGAAAACCCCTATTTACTAACAAAAAAAAAAAAATCCCTCTCTTTGATATGTGATTTGAAGGTATAGTTTGGAGATCCATTGAAGAAAAAGTTTGGAGAAAAGTTTTCTACTATCCAAGTTGTCAAAGTTGTCATCTACATTGCAAGATCATGGAAAGTCACCTACAGAGTAGAATTCAATGTTTTAAACTCAAAGATTTGATAGGAGAAAAGCTACAGGAAGTCACTAAAGGATATCATAGTTTCATATCAACCCTAATACAAGGACTAAATCACCACTTGTTGCATATGTTTCCCGATATTTTTAGACATTTCTAGTAGATCCTGATTTAGCAGTTCCAAATTTTGGTTCTAGCCCGAAACCCTAAACTTGACTAAATCGCCCCTAATGGCATAAGAGTCCCAGTGTCCATTAAAATTCATTATTTTCAAGATTTTAGATCTTCATTCAGGCCTCTTCAGTTTCCAGGTTAGCCTCTATTTATCTCCAAATTTGTATTATTTTTTTGAGTTCACTTTCTAGGTCATTTTCTTGAGTTTGCATGTCATTCAAATTTCTTGTCTTTCCAAGCCTTACTTGGTGGTGAACCCCCTTTTTAGTCTTCAATCAAACCCTAGGATACCTTATTGCAGATCTCTTTACCTCATTTCATCCCTAGATTGAGATCTCTGAGGTTTCCTTGAATGAAACTTGAAGGAAATAGGGAAAGGTCCTAAACCCTAGTTTTGTCTTCCAAAAAGATATAACCTAACCTATTTCTCATGTTTTCAATAAATTACTCTAAAATAAATAAGGTTGTATGGGAAGCCTTTTAGCTAGCTGAGGAAGCATCCACATGGTGGATGAACAAAAGGATGGAGCTTGGGTTAAGTTCCTTAAGTCTCACTTGGGATGAATTCATGGAAATTTTCCAAAAATGGTGGCTACCTCAACTTTATTCTGATTAGAAGCTTACTAATTTTAAGAATTTGAGGAAAGGAGGTTCCTCAGTAATTGAGTATTGGGATAAATTCACTCGTCTCATAAACTATGTGCCAATGTACCAAAAGGATGAGCAGTTTTACATTAGGAAGTTTATCACAGGCCTTAACACCCAAATTGAATGACAAGTAGACATGCACGGTCCTACTACTATGGACTTGGTGTATGAGAAAGCTATTAAGAAGGATCAAATGCTTAAATATATCTCTACCTACCATGAAAATAATTGTAAAAAATTTAATTGATCACAAGTTAATCAAACTTTTAAGAATCCAAGTGATGGACAGTATTTTTAAAGGAGAGGCAAGGGATTCTATAATAATCAAAATGAATCTAGAAGAGACCACAAGGGAAATAATAACAACCCCAAAAAGAATGAAGTTCTAGGAAACCAATAATAAGGTAAGGGTTGTTGAAAGGATATTTCACATGTGGTGGAGATCATTGTGCAAGTTAGTACCCCAACAAACCACTAGGGACACAGCCACATGGAAATCCTCTACCTTCTCAACTAGTAGCATTCCAACAGAAAATTCATGCAATGCTAGATAATTGGCAGGCAAAGTATCAGATTACTCCCGTTGAAATTCTAAGTACCTTTTTTGGTACACCTATTTCAATTCTAATTGATATTGGTGTAACAAAAAAATTTGTTTCTCCTACTAGAGCTAGTAAAATTTCTAGAAAAGTTGGCCATATGCTAAAGTCTTGGATTGTTGAATACGCAAACCAAACAAGAGCTAAGGTGGAGAAATGTTTATTCAAAGCAAGGGTTGAACTTTTGAGTTTCTCTACAAAAGTAAATTTGTATGTAGGCCCCCTCAATTCATATGATTTCATATTAGTAATGAATTGGATATGGAAGCATAGAGCCAAATTAGATTGTCATGCTAAAACTATAGAATGTTTATATGGCCTTGGGAACTAGGTGTTCTTGTAAGGGATGCCTAGAAAAGTCAAGTTACGAAATATCTCCACCATATAAATGCATAGAGATAAGAAGGGATGTCAAATTTTTGTTGTCAAAATGGAAAAACTGGAAGAATGCAATGAGTTCATCTCTCAAGATGATGTAACTTGTAGTATGGACCCCAAGATCTCCAAGAAGCCGAGAATGGTGAGGTGGTGGAATCAAGAAAATTGGATATAAAAAAATATCCTATCCTAAGGGACTTTGTGAATGTATTTATAGATGAATTACCCAGATTACCTCCCAAAAGAGTTTGATTTCTCTATTTATATTGTTCCAAGGTCAGAGCCTCTATCAAAAGTTCCATATAGGATGACCAAATCCAAGTTAATGGAGCAAAAATCTCATTTGAAGGAGTTGCTGAAAGGATTAATTAGACCTAGTTTTTTACCCTGGGGATCAATAGTGATCTTCATGAAGAAGGATGGTACAATACACTTGTGCATAGATTATCACTTTATTAACAAGGAAAAGATAAATAATAAGTACCTATTACCATGTATCAAAGATCTCTTTAATTAGATGTGAGGAGTGGTAGTTTTTTCAAAAATTGATCTACAATTAGGATATCATCAACTAATGATCAAGGAAGAATACATATTCAAAACAACCTTTAGGGCTAGGTATGGTCATTACAAGTTTGTAATCCTACCTTTTGGACTAATGAATGCACCTACAACATTAGTGAACTTGATGAATAAAGTATTCAAGGACTACTTAGACAAGTTTGTGTTGTTCTTCTTGGACGATATTCTCATCTACTCCAAGAATGAAGAGGAACATCTCTAACATCTAGTGATTATTTTCCAATTTCTATGAGAGCATAAGCTTTATGGAAAACTATCTAAATTTACCTTCTTTCATAAGGAAGTGCAATATCTTAATCATGTGATTTTAGCTGATGGGATTGTTGTTGGTCTAGAAAAACTTAAAGCAGTGCTTGAATGGCTAGTGCCAAAGAATGTGCCAAAAGTTAGAAGCTTAATGGGTCTAGCTGGTTATTAACAAAATTTTATAGAAAACTTTTCCAGAATATATTTTCCCATTACTTCATGATAGAGAAAAGGGAAGAAGTTTGAATGGTCAGAGAAATGTCAAGTGACATTTGACCAACTCAAAGAGAAGTTAACTATAGTTGTGATTCTGAAAGTACCAAATTTTGATGGTGATTTTATTGTTATCATGGGTGCTTTAAGAGAAGGTTTGGGTGGATTATTGATGTAAGATGGGCGAGTCATAGCCTATGCATCTAGGAAGCTGAAGCCATGTGAGAAAAACTATGCTTCGTATGATTTTGAATTGGCATCAATTGTCCATGCATTATAAATGTGGGTACACTATCTATTGGGGAAACATTTTGAATTAAAGACCGATCATCATGGTCTAAAGTAATTTTTTACCCAACCAAATTTGAATGCATGGAAAAGGAAATGGTTAGAATTCATATATGATTACAATTTTAATATCAACTATATCAAGGGCAAGGAAAGTTGTGTTGTAGATTCCATAAGTCATAGGAGACATATCTCCTCGATGATATAAATTCAAATTAATTTCAAGGGTCAAGTGTTGCAAAAACCCAAGGGTGATGGGTACTATGAACTAGTCAAGAAAGCACTCTTAGATAATTCACAAGACCCAAGGTATGAAGGATTTCACTTTGAACCTGATGGTTTATTAAGGTATAAGCGAAGATTCAATGTTCCTAACTCTAAGGATCTAAGGAATATAGTGTGGAAAGAAGTTCATACCATACCTTATTCTAGACATCCTAGAGTAACCAAGTTATTGGTTGATGTTAAGCTATTGTATTTCTATAAAGGAATGAGAAGGGTTGTTGCAAGATTTTTAGCAATTTTCTTAGACTATTAGAGGGTGAAGACAAAAGATCATCACCCTACAGGACATGTGTATCCTCATGAAGTTACAGAAAGAAAATGGCAATCCATTAGTGTGGATTTTGTAGAAAGTTTTCTAATGTTGAGGAATAAGCATAATGCTATTCTGGTAGTAGTGGATAAGCTTACAAAGGTGGCTCATTTTATTCTATGGAATTTAATAGATGGAGCTCCTATTATAGCTCAAAAAAAAATTCAAGAGGTATTTAGGTTACATGGAATTCCTGAGAAGATTATTTCTAATAGGGATGCTCATGTGACATGTAGGTTGTGGAAAACCTTATTTTCTTCACTTGGGACACAGTTGAACATAAGTTCAGCATAACATTTGGAAACTGATGGAAAAACTAAAAGGGTGAACCAAGTGTTAGAGGATCTACTAATAATGTATTACATGGATGAGCAATACAAGTGGTAAGATTATCTACCATTGGTGGAATTTTTGTATAACAAATCTTGTCTTTGAGCAATTAAGATGGCTTTGTTAGAAGCATTGTATGGCAGGAAGTGTTGAACTCCTATAAGATTGTATAATCTAGAGGATAGGATAAGCCTTGGGCCAAAAATTCTATCCAAAATGGAGGACCAAGTTAGTATAATTAAGCAAAGGCTATTGGAAGCTATGATAGGAATAAGAGTTATACAGATTCAAAGTGGGTACCCAGACATTTCTTAGTAGGAGAGAAGGTTCTATTAAGAATTAAACCTCAAAAGAGTTCTATAAAGTTTGGGAATTCATCCAAACTATCTCCATGTTATGTATGTCCTTTTGAGGTTCTCAAAGAAGTTAACCATGTTTCTTATCGAATCACTTTACCATGATCTCTTGCTAGGATGCATAATTTCTTTCATGTGTCATACCATAAGTACATTTTTGGGTAAAATCATGTTATTAATTGGAATTTTTTACAAGTATAGGACCCAAGAGTGGTAACAATTCAGCCTCTCAAAGTACTCAAAATGTATAGGCTTCACCTATGTAATAGAGAGGTTCTGCATTGAAAGGCCCAATGGGATCAATATGTAGAAGATTCTACCACTTGGGAGGACTATATTGAGATGAAGAAAAAAAAATTTGAGGTTTTGCTAGAGGTTGAAAATTCTTGAAAACAATGTTATATTTTACATTTTATGTTTCATGTTTGATACTTAAAATCATCAAGGATGATGATTCACAAGGGGGGAATATGTTACACCCCATTGTGTTATTACCTATTTATTGTTACTCTGATGAGATAAAATGCTTTAATACATGAATATGTTTTGTATATTTTGATGGAGAATGTGATAAATGAATGTGCAATGCAATATGGATACTTTAAATACATTGAAGATGAAAATATTTTATTCATATGAATTTAATGTTATTGGCTAACTACTATTGTGATGCACTAAGTTGGATACAGGAAAAGAATTGAGCCTCTAGAAGAGAGGGGGAGTATCACTCAAGAGAAGAGCTTGGTTCGCCAACCATTAATATGCCTATTTGAGCTTCATGCACTTACATCCTAGTTTGGTCAAGTTGGGTCAAGTTAGTTTAGGAATTGGTAAGTAAACCTTTGTTCATAGTTTGGGGATGATTTGTAATTATTTTGGTTTAGTCTTTGGTTTCTTGATTGTCTCTTAGTTTGGATTATGTGACTAAATTTATGTATTGATAATAATTTATTTTTTATGTATTTATATTTATGAATTAATCAATGAGTATATACATAGAATGTATATATGTATATATATATATATATGTGATTGTGATAACTCATACATGTGAGTATATGCATACGTGCATATACATAGGGAGAATTACTTATGCATACTCATATGTGGGCATATCAT
Organism: Sequoia sempervirens; assembly: GCA_007258455.2. NCBI lineage: Eukaryota > Viridiplantae > Streptophyta > Pinopsida > Cupressales > Cupressaceae > Sequoia > Sequoia sempervirens. Next base: position 150,896,459 of record VDFB02000007.1, on the reverse strand, counting down.
ATGCATTAGAATATCAACTAGAAATATATGACATATATATTCATTTTGTATATATATACCGATCGATGAATATGTAAATACATGTGTTTATTATGGATACTAAAATAATGATATATACTAATATATGTATATAAGTATGTTAATATATATATCTATACATACATATTAATATATAATTATTGATATATTTAAATGACAACCAATGATTTTAATATATATATATATGTTAATACATATATATATACTATAACGATGCATTATAACATATATATATATATATTAATATATATAATGAGCTTATATATACTTGAAATGTAATGAAGTAAACTTTAGCGCATATATAATGCAAACCATATAATGGTGAATGGCTTGTATAAAATATAGCAACATAATAACCATATGTTGTGCATAAGGCTCATGCATACGTGAGAATAGTATTACAGTTGATAGCACATAAAAGTGGATTATTTATTATTTTTAATAAAGCACATAAGATGGAAGCACATGGGAAACATTTGTAAGGAAATTTAATAGATAATATGCTACTCCATGTAAAGATATAGAATGAAAATAAAATTCAAAGCGTTGTATTGAAAATCCACACACATCCTTATTAGAGCATATGAATTTGTCAAAATCCATGAGCTAGATGAAGCATGGAAGAATTCAAAATGCTATGCATTGATAAGAAACCTATAGGTAAACATTTTTGTGCTTGACTCAATGAAATAGAAGTTGTTTTCAGTTAAAAGGGTGACTCAACCATATTTGAGAGATTGAAAATGCATGGACTATTTATGTGTCTACATTTTAATTGTTTGAATAGCACATTTCACTTCAATTGGCTTGGTAGACTCATTTAGACGAGAAGTTGGTTTTTGTTGTTAAGTGCCCGCAGTTGGAAGAGGAAAGGTGGTGGATTGTAGAGCCTATTTGTAGCAATAAGTTTCTCAAATTTTAGAATAAGTAGAGGTAGATTCTTAGCCTTTTGTTCATTCATTCATTATCTTTCAATCATTCTTTTGAATTTTATTACTATAGTTTTTAGTTCAAATAGGTTGTTTAGTGCATTAGTGAGAAAAGAGAGATTGTTTTGTGAGTTTGTAGTTTTTTGAGAGATTTGAGAAAGGCTAGGATTGGAGATAGGCTTATCATAGGAGCAATAAGCGTGAATGTGAGAATTAAGCTTAGGAAGTAGTATCTTTGTTGGAAGCTATAATTCCATGCATTTTGATTTTATTTCTCCATTATTTTATGTTGAAAATATATTTGTTTATGAATGCAAGTGTTTGCGGAAAAGATGAATTATATTTTATAATGAGCTTGCTTGCATGAACTTTGGTTATTTCTTATTTGGGTGAGTTTGCAAGATCTTTGGTGAATTCTTATTTTGGTGAAACCATGTTGGTTGATACTTTTATTTATATTTATTCCTTGTGTTGGAAATTTTGTGGTTGTGCTTGCTAAACAAGATAATCATAGTGTATTATTATAATACCTAGGTTGTCCTAGAATGTATGTATGTTTACATAGAGTAAAAAATATGAGAAATGATATTATCTTGAAGTACTATGTTGAAAATAACACTTTGCAATAATATATGTACATTATGGGAGTAACCTAGTAGTCACTTAGTTAAGTCATCACCTTTTAGGTATAAATTATATTATGATTGAGAAGAGTATGAGTGGTCAAATATCAAATCAATCTAAGGGGTGGGTGAACATACGACTATGCTCAAAGTACTGATTAATTGTATATATAGGAAATCTTTGGCCAAAGTAGTGTAAGTAGCCATTGATTACAATTGTTGATTCATTATGAACCAAGTTTGCATAATTAAGATATGAATTTCATGCATGTAGGTTGTAGCTAATGTATGGTAGCTTTAGTTATGTATGACATAACACCATGCACAAGAAGACTAGTATTATGAGGTTACCAAAAAAATAACTTTGTCGAAGGGTAGGGCCATTTTACCAATTAGGTAGATGTGTGGGGGACCACAATAAGTCTATGGTTGGTGGAAATGCACTTGACTGATACTCTCCCTCATATAGTTGGTAGCCAAAATTTGAGGACATATGCTAGCAAGGACATCTGGACCATTTTTACTCTATTTCATTAAATCTCTTGGAAGCTATGTATGTATTCATGTCTCTCTATCCTTACAAAAATTCTAAATGGAAAGTGTTATCTTTACATGGGATTATGTGATATGAAATTGTTACTTGGGATTATGTAATTTTTCCCTATAAATGCAATGGTATTTTGAAATGGATTTATTTTGAATGTGCATCTTGTTATTAAATTAGAAAAATAAAATAAATTATTGCTTTATGTTGGTAGATATGAAAAATTCACATACGAGTTAAAACATAGGCTACTAGGTTCAACTCTAGAACTTATGAGATCATTATGCTTTCATCCAATATTATGTGAATATAATGTTTGTACTTCTTGTGCCAGGATGGCATGTCTCAAGATGACTTCAAGGAAGTCAATAATTGAAAATGAGCATTATCTCAAGGCCAAGAAAGAAAGGGAAGCCACGGTTAGAACCATTGAGGGAACTACTTACAATAATGTGATATGGCTTAGTAACACTAAGACTATTGGACATGCCTTATCTCATGTCCATCAAGAAAGAAAGAGGATGCATGAGGGAACTAACTTTTATACCTTTTATCTCTCCCACAAAGTCTATTTCCATACCACTTTCGAAGGATACGCCCTCAGAGTGGAGTGTTAGTCTTGCCATGATTTTTTGGGACCCTTGTGTTCTTCCATTGTGGGAAATTGTTGTAATTTCCTCTAGTGGTGAATTGAAGTGATATGTCCCCCAAAATTATGTATCTGAGAGTGATTCTAAAGGTTATGCACCCTTTGACAATATATTTAAACATCAATCAGAGGGATGTGTCCCACTTAGCTATGTATTGGAATGTGAATCTGAGGGATATTCTCCCCTAGGATATTTGAATAGTCACTTTGCATTTAAATACAAGGATATTTGGAATCCTTTGATCTTAATAAAAAAAATTATTTTCCAAAAAAATTGTGCAAAACTCTTCTTTCAACTTCTTTGTGAATGAATGTTTGATTTTGAAAATATTTTAGAATGATAAGCCTTCATAGGATCTAATTGAAATGAAATCCCCAAGTGAAACACTACTTGTGAAAATGGTTAGAACAAGAACCAACCTTGGGGGTAACTAAGAGGTAGGCCAAGGTGTAGAAAACTTTGAGGCTAAATATTATCAAATTTTGGTCATGATGAATGAGACTAGAGAAATAACTCAACACCTCTAGAAAGAGGTAAGAGTAATGGAAAGGAAAGAATGGTAATTTCCTGATGGAGAGGAAGGAGAAAATTCCAATGATCATTCACAGTCAAGTGATCATGAAAAATATGAATCCCAATCTAGGTCTAAAGGAAGCAAGAGGAACCAACTTAAAAATGAATTATCAAGAGATATGAGGAAGGTCACCCCTCCTAAGTTTGAGGGAACCACTAGTGGGTATGCAACTGAAGCATGGCTCATGGAAATGGAGAAATATTTTGAGATTATAAGAAATTACTCTAAAATAACTAGGGCCGTTTGGGGAACCTTTCAGCTAACAGGGGAAGCATCCACATGGTGGATGAACAAAAAGATGGAGCTTAGGTTAATTTCCTTAAGTCTCACTTGGGATGAATTCATGCAAATTTTCTGAAAATAGTGGCTACCTCATCTTTATTATGATTAGAAGTTTACTTATTTTAAGAATTTGAGGCAAGGATGTTCCTCAGTGATTGAGTATTGGGAGAAATTCACTCGTCTCCTAAAGTATGTGCCAATGTACCAGAAGGATGAGCAGTTTCACATTAGGAATTTTATCATCGGCCTTAACACCCAAATCAGAGGACAAGTAGAAATACATGGTCCTACTACTATGGACTTGGTGTATGAGAAAGATATTAAGCAAGAGCAAAGGCTTAAATCTATCTCTACCTACCATTAAAAGAATCAAAAATAAAATTCTCACACAGTAATAAAAATTTTAAGCATCCAAGTGATGGGGAGTATTTTCAAAGGAAAGGAGGCAAGGTATTTTGTAATAATCATAATGAATCTAGAAGATATTGTAGGGGAAATAACGACAATAATAGCAACCCCAGTAGGAATGAACAAAATTCTAGGAAACTAGTAATGAGGCAAGGGTTATTGAGAAGATGTTTCACATGTGGAGGAGATCACTACACAAGTCAGTTCCCCAATAAACCACAAGGGACACAACTACATGGAAATCATCTACCTCCTCAACAAGTAATGTTCCAGCAAAAGATTCATTAGATGGTAGAAAACCAGCAAGTGGAGTATCAGATTACTCCCTTTGAAATTCCAGGTACTTTGTTCGGTACACCTATTTCAATTCTAATTGATATTGGTGCAACAACAAAAAATTGTTTCTCATAGTATAGCTAGTAAAACTTCAAGAAAATTTGGCCATATGGAAAAGACTTTGATTTTTTAATATGCAAATGAGACAAGAGCTAATGTGGGGAAATGTTTATTAGAAGGGTTGAACTTCTAAGTTTCTCTACAGAAGTAAATTTGTATGTAACCCCCATAGGTTCATATGATGTCATATTAGGAATGAATTGGCTATGGAAGCATAGAGCCAAAGTAGATTGTCATGTTAAAACTGTAGAATGTTTAGATGACCTTGGGAACTAGGTATTCTTGCAAGGGATGCCTAGAGAAGTCAAGTTGCAGTAAATCTCCACCATACAAATGCATAGAGCTAAGAAGAAGGGATGTCAAATTTTTTTTGTGAAAATGGAAAAAATAGAAGAATGCAATGAGTTCATCTCTCAAGATGACATAATGTACTATGGACCCCAAGATCTCCAAGAAGTTGAGGATGGCACAGTGGTGGAATTAGAAAAATCAGATATGGAAAATGTGCGAACCCTTCTCCTAGTACCTGCAAAACAACATGAATAAACGAGTTAGACAATGAAATGCAAGCCAAAACAAGGATTCCCCATGAAATCCATTTGCAAACTCAAAATAGGAAATAAATTGATGAAGAACACAATACAAAAGATAAAACTAGATTTAATCCTAATTAAAGAAGCAAACACTTGATCCCATGGGGGAATTGGTGCCAATTTGATGTGAAAATTGGCCCTTTCCCAATTCCTATGATGAAATCTTGATGAGTTGAAGATGATATTGATCCACTTTTGATGATGAATGGTGAGAAATCCAAGCCAAATCTACAAAAAGCCTAGCTAAGAATTCAAATGATGGATGACAATGGCTAAGTATTTTAGCATGGTAACTTTGCAATGTTTGTGGATGATAAAATGAAGAGAGGAGCTCTTTATTTATAGGATTTCAAGATGGATGAATGCCCAAAGTTGAGCAATGTGGGACTAACATTCATCCAATGATATGGTGCCACTTGTCAAGCTATGAATGGATGGTGGATGTGCAAGATTTGGGGTTTGTGCCAATAAATGCCAATATTTGAAATTCAAATTTGTTGAAATGACATGTAAGAGGGAAGGAAAAATGCAATAAATGCCACTTGGCTCAAGGAAAAGGGCATGTAAGAGGTTTTAAATTCCTTGTTGGATGTATATGTTGACTTGGAATTTTTGAATTCAACTTGAGAGAATATTCAAAAAAAGATGCCATGTGAGGAAAATAGAGATTTAATAAATGAATTAAATTTATTTTCATGTGCAACTTGCATTATCTAGAGGATGTGACATGAGATGAGGTTAAATTAATAAAGGATTAATTAATTTAATAGGAGATTAGATGATGTGACTTATTTGACTTAGATTTATGGATTTATTTAAATCAAATAAGAGAGGAATATGGTAAGAGGCTAATTAAATAAAGATTTTGATTTATTTAATTAAAAGAGATGATGTTAGATTAAATCAAATAAGGTTTTAATTTATTTGATTTAATGGATAGACTTTAGAGATTTAATCAAATAAATTGATTATTTAATTAAATAGGGATAATTAGATCAGATGGATTGATTTAATTAACAAAAGGAATTGACTTAATTAGACAAAATGATTTATTTAATTAAGAGATGAATATTGATGAATTTAATCAGATAGGGGAATTTGATTAAATGGTTAGACCGAGGGACGATTCAGAAAGAAACGATGTTAGTAAGTCAAGATCGAATGCACGATGTCAATCAATATATTTTACATGTCTAGATTTTGCCCCTCTTTGAAGCAATGCACTTGTTGTGTTGATTCAAAGAATAAACGATCTCGATCAAAGTCAAAAAAATTTGATATTTTAAAACTTGCCCCATTACTACATGGCGAGAGAAAACATGCCATTATAATGCCCCCTTGAGAGATTCAACAAAAATTTTAATTTTTTGGGTGATCTCACGAAAAAAGATGACAAAGTGCCCGACAGGTCTGAAAGGGGTCCGAGAGGCTAAAAACATGTCTAAACGCAATAAAACGATGAAAAAAAAATCCTCAAATGGACAAAAATAGGTTTGGGGGTCCAAAACCCTAGTAGGACAGCTAATTAGGGTTAAAAAACCCTAATTTTTAGGCTTAAAAGGGGCCCGAGGGGTCACTTTCAAGTCATTTTCACACACATCCGCTAGCAAACCTTGAGATTCAAACTCTGACCCTCCAATGATATGGCACAACGATAGCTTTCTCTACACATTTCGGACTGAGTTCGGACCTACCAATGGCCACCTGCCATTGGTGCCCTAGTATCTAAGCTTAACTTTTTCATTTGACGCATTTATTACATGTTTTAAGATGAGCTCACCTCCAGCGGTGCTATTATAGCGTCACTCGATGTTTAAAGTGCACCACTAATTTCCTTTTAGCACCACAGCGGTGCTATTTAGCGCCACAGCAGTGCAGTTTGGAATTTAGAAACTCTGTCGCTGGGCTCAGGCTCAGCTCAGACTTAGCGGGCCAGTTTGGAAAAAGTGTGCCATGGCAGGGCCCTTTTCACTAAGATTGCGACATTGGGGCCAAAGTGTGTCGCGACAACTCCTTTTGGCTCAATTTTTGGTCCAGCATCGGAGTTTGAGGGAACTCAAACTGCAACACCATCACAAACTGCACCACTGGGAATGAGTTTGGAGCGTTTGATGAGGAATTTTTCAAAAGTTTTAACACGGTGACTTTCCTTGATGCAGGATGGACCGAGGGAGCTCTATTCTCAAGAGCACCAGTCGTAGGATTTGGAAAGCATCCTACGGAACTTGAGCAACAAAGACTAGGACCGACTGGGAGTTGTAGGACTATGGCACATTGCATACACAGCACCCATGTGCACACACCTCGGGATGTTGTCAGCGTTGGCCGAGAGGTGGCACAGCAAAACCTTGTCATTTCATCTTCCCACTGGCGAGGTGACCATCACTTTGGAGGACATCTAGCACATACTACAATTGCCCATTCATGGCCGCCAGGTGATCTATGATATGGAGGAGGGACGCAAGCATTGCGTCAGGGTCCTCACTACATGAGATATTATCTATTGCGAGGGGCAGATCAAGCTAGAGAGGTACAGAGTTATAGCACCTCCCTTTCGCTGGGTAGTTGCAGCTATCATTTCAGGTTTGGTTGCCCTAGATAGACAAGGGTGGTATTTCAGTTTGGGTTGGGTATACTACTAGGAGAGGATGGTCCAAGACAAGCTAGTTCGCTTTGCATGGGGACCTGTCCTTCTGGCTTCACTCTACAAGGATTTGCATGAGTACACTTATATGGATGGCAAAGCGTTGGGGGCTGGTGTGAAACTTCTAAATGTCTGGGCATGGGAGCACATTTTTGTGCTACGTCCATAGGTCATTCCAATTCCGATAGGGGCAGAGGATGCCCTAGTGGCACGATACAGAGGGAGTGTGTCATTCACACATACTGGTGAGCATGGGATCCCCTACTGGAGGTGGGTCCTAGACGAGATGCTTGTTTTTACTTGATGCCCATACCTTGGTCAACCTAGATGGGCTGACGATGCTTCCTAGCTCTTCTATTACTGCCAAGATCGACACATGTAGGGCCAAGAGCACACCATGATCGAGCGATACCTACTTGGGTGCGTATAGTGTCAGTTTGGAGAGCCCCAGGATCATCCAGATGATGGTTATATAGCCATTTTTGCACGCAGCATGACACAGGTGGCATGGGGGTCTGGCATTCGTACCATAGAGGCAGTTGACAGCTTTCGGCAGTTGATAGCCCAACTGTGGGCTTATGATTAGGGCTTGGCAGATCTAGGTACCACACAGGCCTACAGAGATTGGTTCAAACCTCCCCTCTGATTGACCATTCTAGGTGAGGATCCAAAGGCACATAGGGTCAGAGGTAGAGTGAGAGGATGAGGGCAAGGAGGAGGACCTAGTGTCGAGATTCATCAAGACCCACCAGGGGTGCCCCCTATCCCACTAGGTCAGGGAGATGTCCACATGCAGGACCAGTAGCAGGATCCACTAGTCCCACCACCACGAACTGAGGGTGAGGACCAGGTTCATGTACAACCACTGGCACAGCCAGCAGGGTAGGCAAATGCATGGGATGCCTTGATTTTATAGTTACAGGCACAGGTCCAAGCAGTGACGACCAAGAGAGACCAAGTGAGAGCTGAGAGAGAGCAGCTCAAAGTAGAGAGAGATTAGGTTGTGTAGCAATGATAGGCCACAGAGCTACAGGCAGCCACAGACCTAGGCCATAGATAGCAAATTGAGAGCATGACAGCCTCCGCCTCCTCCCAGGGTACAGTGCCCATGCGATCTTATAGGGAGGCTATCCGAGAGATAGAGTACTACTGCTGGGCTTACCATGACACTTTATCTAGAGCATATTGGGTCCCTGATTACTCAAAGCGGGCCAGCCAGAGACCACCAGAGGGTCACAGTGACCAGAGTGAGGGCAGCATTCACAAAGATCGGGCATGATCTAGATGATACACACTTTTGGTGCCTCATGGGCTCATTTTTGATAGCCTTGATGGGTATTTTTGTACTGATTGACATACATGTATAGTGATCCAAAAAAATATTGTACTATGACAGTTGATGATATGATATATATATGAGCCAATTTTGATGCGATGCCATATGTACTCCTTTATTTATGCATGTATGATTTATTTCTATATGCTTTGCAGTGATGTTTTATGGATGCATTTATTTCTAATGATGTTTATGCAATGATTATGACTAACAGATCTATATTATGCTAACCTATGATATGATGTGTAGTGATGTTAACTATATGATGGTTTTATTTTATGCCAATGTGATATATGATATGGGTTCTAATATGATCAATGATGTATGCAAATGATGTGTTAATGCCAAATGATATGTGATATGCTTATATATGAGATGATTTATGGATGGATGTGATATGATGTGATGGTCGTGATATGATGCTAAAGCATAATGAAATTGAGATGCTTAGAATAACAAATGTTTATTATCCTAAATGATGTATGTGATGCAATGATATCTTAATGAAATGATTGATATAATGCCATGAGATGTAATATAATGGGTGAAATGCAATGATATGGATGCACCTATTTATGAATAATGTTTATGATAACCTATTTATATGATGATAATGCAATGTGTATGTTTCCTATATGATATGCTAATGATTTGTGGATGCAGGATCGATGACGATGATGGTGATGATGATTAACTGTCATAGTACTTTTTTAGCGCGATCAGTAAGAAAAGAAGTAATTTCAACAAGACACAAGATAACACAAATGCAAATTATGATGATGATGATGATGATGATTACTTGCCGAGGAATTGGGATTTTCAAAGGGCCAAATTTTCTTATCTTTGATAACACACGTGGTATGATGCATCAAGGTATAGAAAACCATGATGGCGTGGTACTTAGTGTGATGGACTTTGACTCGACAATCAAATAGGAGTATTCTTGTTCACACCTGGCATACAGAAACCTTGCTATGATGCACTTCAGAAGTTTCAAGCACCTTGGACCAAAACACGAGAAGGTAAACCTATCCCTGTAATAGTCAACAAGTTTCCCTAGACCTCTTCCATACATGCCTAACAAAGCAAGTATTCGCCAAGGTTATATTGCAAGAATGTCCAACAAGCACAACAAACAAAAGATAATGATCATTGCCCCATTCCTATTTCTCTAAATCCGCTATTTTGGGATATCATCGAGATGTCCTTGGAATCAGCGCAAAATTAGATAAGTCAAAAAGATAAAAACCAAGTAATCAAACAAACTGATGCTCTTCAATACCACTAACGGAAAAGGATGGTGTTTTATAAGATGATAATTGAAACTTATTGCCAAAAGATAACTCCCATTGTAGGAAGGGTTCATCCTAGGACATGTTAGTGGATGGTGGCACATCATTTCATTTATAAGGGATGATTGATATGAGACAAATTCAGATGATGAGTTACCGATACGAAGAGGTGACCAATTTTCTTACACACTGACTTAGACTTAATACTTGACGTTTTTGAGTTCTACTTTTAAGCTGCTAGACTTGTTTCTGATTGTTTCACCAAGGTTGAGGATGACAATTAGTTTATTATGAGTGGTGTATATTGCGAGTGTTAGCGAGATGAGATGGATGGATTTTTTCAAATATTTGGATGTTTTTGATGTTTTGCAATGTTTTTGAAGCTTTTTTTTGGTATTTTTTGAAGATTTTGCAAATGTTTTGATTTTTGATTTTTCAAATGTTTTTGGGATTTTCCAAGATTTTGACCAAGAGACTAGCCTAAAGACCTATCCTAGGGGTTTCGAGGGCTCATCAAAAGACTAGCCTTGCCTACGTTATACATGCAGAGACCACATAGTTCAACTAATGACTTGAACGATTTACAGATGATGATATACATGATGAGACGCCAGTTTATTATGACGGACTCCTATAGGACTGACCTAAATGTCTCAAGGGATGATCAAAGATCAACCTTTCCTATGTTCAAGCTCAAAGATGATGTAGTTCAACAAGACAACTCTGTTTATGACTTTTTCTGGCTTTTTGACATGTTTTTTGATTTTGATATGTTTTGGATGTTTTTGGATTTTCTAATTTTTTGATCTTTTTGGATTTGAGGATTTTAAGATCATACACGAATCTGATCTGATGAGAATGTGCCCCTAGAGTGATGCAATAGACTACTCTGATAAAGGTAGGACAAACTGACCTTGAGGATGGGCCAAGTAGTACTAGGAGGGATCATGATACGAACACAGGACCAAGCTATGGTGCGGATGCGAGTGGATGTGTGATGGATGGAGACCTGAATACAATGGATGATGGAAGTGAAATGGATGGATGATGATGAACAAGCCGTAAAGATCCCGGTGGATGGAAAGTGCTTATTTATGCAAGGCACCTATTTGCCAGGTTTTCACCAAGGTACTTTCCCAAAGTTCCACCAAAGTGGTTTTCACTATAGGATGATTTCTTTTTATCCCTTTTTCTGATTTTTTTGGATTTTTTGCTTTTTTAATTTTTTTGTTGTCACCATGCCTGTTTGCCAGGTTTTCACCTAAGTAACCATTTTTTCAAGACTTTTTCTAATTTTTTTGGATTTTTTGGTTTTATACCCTGGAAGGTTTAGGCATAAAACTTTTTGAGATGGGAGCTATTCATGGGCTCCTGCAAAGGTTCCCCTTCGGGTATTGATAGCTGATATTCCCCTGACTTATAACTTGCTATGATGATGAAAGGTCCTAACCAATTAGCTTTGAACTTGCCTTTGCTACTTGGGTTTGGGACATTCTTCTGATTTTCTTTTAAGACCAATTCTCTGACGTGGAAAGTCCTACTTCTGATTTTCTTGTTGTAGCTTCGTTTGAGTCTATTTTGATAGACTTGCAAGTGATTTAAAGCATCTACTTATCTCTCATCCAGTAGCTCCAACTCATTTAATCTTGACATGCAGTAGTCCTTATCAGTGATGAGGTTTTGTAATGATATTCTGAGGGATAGGAGCTCGATCTTAATGGGGAGTACGACTTCTGATCCGTAGATGAAGGAGAATGGGGTGGCGCCAGTGGGTGTGTGGATGTTGGTTCAATAAGCCCAGAGGATAGGATTAAGCTGCAGATTCCAGTCACAACCTGTCATTGACTGTTTTCTTAAGAATTTTGAGGATGGTTTTTTTCGTAGCTTCCGCTTGGCCATTGCCTTGGGGATAGTATGAGGTGGAGAAGCGATGTTGGATTTTGAATTTCTCGCACAAGTCGTGAACCTCCTAGTTCTTGAATGGTGTCTCATTATCTGAGATAATGGCTTGTGGGACACCGTAACGACAGATGAGATAATTTAGGATGAATTTTGAGATTTGCTTCCCAGTGATATATGTCATGGGTATATCTTCCACCCACTTTATGAAGTACTTAGTTGTAGTGATGATGAATTTATGGCCATTGGATGAGGTGGGTATGATTTTTCCAATGAGATCGAGTCCCCACTATGAAAAGGGCCATGGTGTGACAATTGGGTGAAGTTCTTGAGCTGGAGCATGGATGAGGTCCCCATGTTGCTGACATTGTAAACACCTTTTAGCATGATCATGTGCTCTTTCCATCGTGGGCCAATAATACCCCATCCTCAGCAGTTTCTTAGCGATGGTCATCCCACTTGAGTGTGAGCCACAGATACCATTATGAACTTTAGTTAGGGTGGTTAATGCCTCCTCAGCATTTAAATAGCGTAGCAAGGTACCTTCTATGCTTCTACGGTATAAGGTTTCACTTAGGATGAAAAATATAGATGCCTTTTTGATAAAGGTTCATTTTAGGTTTGATGGGAGGTCAACGGGTATGACTCCTATGCGAAGATATGTGTAGATGTCATGATACCAAGGATCACCAGGACCAACGATTTCACACATATATTCTGATTCTGGTACCTCAAATGTGGGGATGAGAAGTTGTTCAATCAAAAATTCATGTTTCCACATGTTATGAGGGATATCTAATAGAGACCCAATTGTAGCCATGGCGTCTATTGCTTTGTTGTTGGTTCTTGGAATCTACTCAAATGATATGTCAATGAAGGATTCCTTTAGAGTCTCCACCAATTTCTTGTATGGATTTAGCTTGTTATCCTTAGTCTGATATTCATTATTGACCTAATTTATGATCAATTGAGAGTCTCCATACACCTTCAGAGCTATGATGTTCCATTGTACTGCTATCCTGAGACCTATAGTCAAAGCGTCGTATTCCACTATGTTGTTAGTGCAAGGAAATTCTAATTTATATGACTTCAGTATGCAGTCCCCTCGTGGAGTGATGAAGAAGACACCAGCTCCTGATCCATGTTGTGTATATGAACCATCAAAGTATAGTTTCCAATGGTCAGTTACATTGAGGTTAAAGATGGATTCATCATGGAATTCTGAGACAAAGGGATTCTTAGAATAAATGGGTGCTTCTGCTAGTTGATCTGCAATAACTTGTCCCTTAATGGCTTTCTACTCTACATACTCTATGTCATACTCTGACAGTATCATTACCCATTTTTCAATTCTTCCTGTGAGCATTGCCTTTGATAGGAGATACTTGAGGGGGTCAGATTTGGCAATGAGCTTGATCTTGTGTGCCAACATGTAATGTCTAAATTTTTGGGATGCAAACACTATTGCAAGGAAAGCTTTTTCGATGAATGAGTAATTTAGCTCATAACTGACCATTGTCCTACTGATATAGTAAATGGCCCTCTCCATTCCATTTTCATCATGTTGAGCTAGGAGAGCTTGAAGGGCTACTATTGTTGCTGACACATATAAGATCAATGGTTTCTTTGGGATGGGTGGCATTAAAATTGGCAATGTCAGTAGATATTCCTTGATTTTGTTAAATTCTTCTTCACATTTTGCATCCCATTTGTACGCTACCCCCTTGTGGAGTAGGTGAGAGTATGGATTCTGCTTATTTTCCAGTTGTGCTATGAATCATCGAATGGATTAAAGTCAGCCTTGGAGGCCTCTCAATTGTTTTAATGTCTTTGGTGTTTCGATCTTGAGGATTGCTTTTACTTTTTCTAGATCCACCTTGATACCCCTCATGGAGACTATGTATCCTAGCAGTTTACCTAATTGTACGCTAAAGACACACTTCTTGGGATTTAGTCTGACTTTGTATTCCTCTAGTCTGTCAAAGATAGCACTTAGGGTTGCTATATGATCTTGTATTTTTCTAGATTTTGCTAGGATGTTGTCAACATAGTCCTCCATTGTCTTGTGAATCATATCATGGAATATTAGTGTCATGGCCCTTTGATAGGTTTCACCTATGTTGTTTAGGTTGAATGGCATCATGTTCTAGTAGTAGGTCCCCCATGGACAAGTGAAAGTCATCTTGTTTTGATCTTATTTTGCTATCATGATCTGGTTGTATCCTAAAAAATTTTCCATTAGTGATAGCATCTCATGCCCTACTATCATGTCGATATTGGGAAGCGGGAAGTCATCCTTGAGACATGCTTTATTCAAATCTCTAAAATCCATATAGATTTTGATGGATCTATTAGGTTTTGAAATAGGTACCAAATTGGATACCCATTCTGGATAATCAATTGGTCAGATAAATCCTGCATCTAACAACTTTTTGAGCTTCATTTTGACCAATAAGGCTATTTGAGGATGCATTTTTCAAAGTTTTTGTTTGACCAACTTTGCTTCTGGATACACAGCTAAGTGATGAACCATAGTCTCTGGATCAAGCCTTGGCATGTCAGCATAACTCCATGCGAAGTTTATTTCCTTTCCCTTAAGAATGTTGCTAGGAGTTCTTGCTCTTCTAATAATAGTGATTTTGCATAAAATGTGATATGCGGGGTCTCCTCTATTCCTAGGTTGATAGGATTGCACTTTTCGGCCAAGACTACTGACTTCTCCTGATGAATAGATCTTAAGGAAAGATTGAATCCTTCATCCTCGGGCACCTCAGAGAGGTTTTCACCATTGGATATGTCCTTTCTTTTTAATTTTTTCTTGTCGGAGAGTGCCACAGTGTGGTTTTCACTGAAAGACTTGGATATGATTCTTAGTTTCTCACTTTTTCAACTGAAGGATTAAATCATTTCCCCATAATAGGCCTATGTGTCTGACTCAATTATAAACCTTGCCTTATGATCTCCATTTGGAATGTTATCCCTCAATCCCATGAATTCTGAGAGCTCCTCATTGTTTTCAAATGTATCGAGAACTGGTGGTCCTTGCTGGTCATAGTCGATCAGTTGGGGATACACTAAACGAATCTCAGGATTTGGATGATCGGTTTCGAAGAAAAGGGTGCTAATCATACATAGGGCGGTATCTTCGAATAACCTAGGTAGATTAGATATGGGATCTTCATCATCGCTACTAATATAGGGCTCAATTATGAAATTATGTGTGTCTCTACCTCTGACTATTGGTGAGTGTATTTGTACTAGCACTAGCTGAGGAGAAGTATTAACTTCTCTAATCGAAGGACATCGCCATGTATGGTTATTCTCAGAGGGGTATATCCAAGACCAATATTTTTTATGGTTCACGTCTCTAGCATGATAGGTATTATGAGCCCATTGTCATTTTGTCCGAGTCTTTGATTTCTTTCGTAGCCCATTGCAAGCATCATTTGTAGGCCCCTGCTTCTTTCGTCCATTGGTAATTTAGGTGTCAGTCTCTCATCTCGATACAACATGTGATATGGATCTGCTTCAATAACCTCATGGCCAAGGTCTCCCCATCTTGTGAATTCAGGATATTCTTCAGGATATGTTTGTGATGTAGAAGCTCAATTTTCTTGTGGACGTCCTTGTGATCTAGGAGATTGAGGTAACTCTCCTATCACAAAAGCATTGTTAGGGAACTTTTAGCTTCCACAACCATCCCCCTAGATGGTGAGCTTGATATTGGAGATGGTGGGAATGGCAGGAATGGTGGGTGTCTATCACAGAAGTGGATGCGAGAGTGGCGGGGTCGATGTATAGTGTGAATGGGCCTTCATCATTCTTTGGCACTTGGGGGATTTTGTAGTACTTGGCTTCAAGATTTTGCAATATGAAAATGGTTTGGGATCTCCATGGATAGTAACCTCTTGTCCATTATGTGTAAATTTCACACATTGGTGGAAGGTTGATGCTATAGCTTTCATTGCATGGATCCATGGGCATCCCAGGAGGATATTATATGGCAAGTCAAGGTCCAAGACCTGACAGGTGGTTTCCATGAGCATTGGCCCTACTTGAATAGGGAGTTTAATTGTGTCTTGAGACACCCTTTCTTGGTCATCATATGCTCATATTGTGATGCCCTTTCCTTTGTCAATAGAATCCTCTGATATTTTTAATTGCTTGATGAGGCTGAGAGAACAAATGTTCAAACCTGCACCTCCATCCACCAAGACCCTTTTGATTTTGCTCTTGTTTATAATGGCTTCCAAGTGAAGTGTCTGGTTGTGAGATGGTTGGGTAGGGAAATCTTGGTTAGAGAATGTAAGGAGATTAGGTGTTATGATATTTCTGACCATAGCCTAGAATTGGTCCACATTGAGATCTGCGAGGACAGTGGATGAGGCTAATGCTTCCTCAAGAATCTTTTTATGCGCTAATGAGATTTTTAACAACTCCATGATGGAGATGTGTGCTGGAATTCTCTTGAGTTGTTCTACAACATTGTAGCTATGTGGAACGGACCTAGATGAAGGGATTCTATTAGGTTGGGATGATCCTATAATGGTGACTTTGCCACCTCTTGTGGTGACTCCACAATCTTTAGCATGGGTTCCCTTGATGGTGATGACCATGCAGTCTTCATTTAGGGAGGCAACAACTATTTTATACACATGATTTACACTACCCTTCCCTTTATCATTTTTATTCCCTTTATTGCCATGATTCGGCATTGGATTTTGGTAGATTTTTAGGTCCTGATTTCTGGTAGGTTGTTCCACATTTATGATTTTCTTATCAATGAGATCTTGGATGATATTTTTAAGTCTCATGCAGCTATTTTTCATGTGGCCTTTTATTTATAAAATTCAAAAAGTTGATTTTTTTAATACCAAGGGGGATTGACGTCAGGTTCTTGGTAATTCTCGAATGTAGGAGGCTTGATGAGTTTTTTGTCGACCAACTTTTTCATTATGTCCTCTAGTGGTTCCCCTAAGATAGAGTATTTTTGTTTGGGATAACTTTTGTGTTGGGGTGGTCCTCTTTGATCATTGAGGTTATTGATGGTTGGATTGTTGTTGGGTTGGTATGTTGTGTGATGAATGTTTTGGCATTGATTTTGTATTTGCGGCATGGGTGTATTTTGGCATGGACCACTAATGACCACCTTGGCATCTACGACACCATCATTAGTAACATTCTTATTCCTTGCCCATGTACAAGGTTTATCATTGTAATTGGATTGTGGGTGATTGTTTTCTTGCTCATGATATGATGTTGATTCCACGGGTTGAGTCACAAGGGCTCTTTCAATGCTAAGCACCTTGGAAATCAATTGATCATATGTGGTGATTCCCTAAACCTTGAGATGAAATGACAAGCGGCTTTCAAGGTTGGCTATGATGGTGTAGACTTGTTGTTCTTCTGGCATGGTCCACTTGCTCTGATTGGCCTTGGATCGCCATCATTGAAGGAATGAAGAAAAAGATTCATTCTTTCCTTGTTTTAGAGTGTATAATTCTTCGAGACTGACATCCATTGCAATGTTACATGTGTATTTTTTAATGAATGCATCCCTTATTTCTTGGAAGGTTCTAATGCCTAAAGGTAAGTGAGAGAACCATTCTATAGCGGGACCTGCCAAGCTTCTAGGAAATAGCCACATCAGATAAGTATCATCATATGTGACCTCCATGCAATGAACTTGGAATTCCCTGATGTGATCTTCAGGGTTTCCCATCCCTTGATATTTGTCAAATTTAGGGATCTAAAATCCCTTGGGGAATGGTTTCATCTCTAAGCTCCTATCAAATGGATAGGGACACAAGTTGCTTGGTGTTTTGGTTGTTTGCCCTTACTGTAGGTCGAGCGCTTGTTGCAATAGCAACCTAAGTTGTGTTGTTACATCACTTTGTGGATCAGGGGGTGGGATGAATGTGTTGTGGGGTGTTTCAATTGTTGATGGATTGGTCAGTGCATTTTTCAATGGTATATGTATGTTCTAATGAGTGAGGTAGGCTTCTACCTACTTTTAAATGAATGATGCCTGTTGTTGATCTTGTTGTTGTTGCGCTAGTATTTGTGCTTGTTGTTGCACTTGTTGCTGTTCCAACAATGCTTGTTGTTGTGCTTGTTGTTGTTCCCACAACACTTGTTATTGGGATGCCATTTTTGTTGCTTCTTTCTACTCTTGGTATTGCTTTAGTGCTTACCGATATGCTTGCACTTGCACTGCTTGTGCAAGAAGTTGTGCTTGTGCTTATGCTTGTTGTGTTTGATATTGAGCTTGCGCTTGAGCTTGCACTTGTGCTACTTGTGCTTGTGTGGCTTGTTGTTGCATTATAAGTTGTGCTTGAGTGGTCCTTTGTGCTTGTAATGCTTGCACAGCTTGGGCAGCTTCTTGTTGTTGTTGTTGTTGTAATAACGCTTGAGCTTGTTGTGCTTGTTGTGCTTATAATGTAGCTTGTGCAGCTTGAGCAGCCTGTTGAGTAGCTAGGTGCACGGATTTTTGTTTTTGTACTTGTTGGTATCCTTTTTGGAAAGTGGCTTGTAATGTTGCGTTGAATTGGTTTGATGTGGTGAACGTTGGTGGTGGTGGGTGTGGTGGTGAATGATGTTGTGTTGATGTTTTGGGTGTTGGATAGTGCTATTGATGTGATTGGTCCTTGAGATACAATGCTTTGTGATGCTAGGGGTGTGTTTAATGATGTTTCCATTGCTTGTGTATTTTTCATTTGTTGTTGCAATATCAACAACAAATTTTGAGCATTTGGTGTGATGCTTTGATTGATGGTTGGGATAGCAGTTTGATTAATATTTGGTAGAGGGGGAAGACCTAAACTGAGAAGTGATATGGATGATAATGGAAATGGTGGGATAGGTGGAAATGTAAGGGCTGTTAGTTGTTGTGTGGTGTTGAATATGCCCCTGGTTCGAACATATCTCCCTCTTCTTGTGAATTTGTGAGAAGAGGTGTTTGTGGTGCTCTATGAAAAGATGTTGATGATGGGTCATAATGAAAAGTGAGAGGAACATTCTTGTGTAATGGGTTGTTGAGTGTGTTTTGTTCCAAGGTGGTGTTTGTGTCCAATTTTTTATTATTAACAAGGGGATGTGATTGAAGAGCATTAAGGAATATGCTTCCCTTATTGACATTGGGTTGGGTTGGAGCAAATGATGTTGTGATTTGTGGAATGTTTTGCGTGATGTTTTGGGATGGAGGTGTAGATGAAATGGGGATGGTGGATGAGATTGAAGAAAATGATGTATCCACTATAGTACTCACATCAAAATCTGAAGGCAACTTGGCCCCTTGTTTTTCTAGTTCAAGCATGTACAACAAAGGGTTAAGTCTCATAATGATGTTGATGATTCTATGGTTGTCTAGATTTTGGAGCATTTTCATCATTTCCTCATGAGACATTCCAAAGGTAAGGTCCTCCCCTTGATTTTCTTCTTGTGGATTTCGGGATGATGAGAGGGTCAATGGATTGCTTGATTCTATTGGATTCATTTATGCGTTGGTTTGGCTAAGATCACTTGAAGCGGGTGTTTCTTTGTTGGCTTCCATACTCTTCTTGTATTGAGATCTAGTTTGAACCATAAAACAAGGATCAATCTTTGAGAATATGGGAGATGAATCTCTTGATTCTTTGAATTGTTTGTTATCTTATGCTCTAAAGTATAAAGTTTTAGGATGCCTTGAGGATCAAAAGGTGGTGATATGATAGTGATGTTAGAGATGGATGATACGGATGTTGTGGCTTTTGATAAGTCTTGAATGAGATAGTAGGCTTTTAGGACTTGCTGATTTTGATTTTGATTTTGTTTTTGGTTTTGAGATTTTGCCCTTGATTTTGATTTTGATTTGGATTTGGATTTTTGAACAAAAATACCCTAAGATGTTGGATGATGATCTAAGGAATAGCTTTGTTCAAAGGATGATAATTTGAATATGTGTGAGGAGAAGGATGCATCTACCCACACCTATTCAAACAAGATGATTTGTTTTACTAAGCATATGAAGGATTCATCTACATACACTAAGCTAGACAAGATGATTTTGATAACTTTGACTAAGTATATGCAAAAGGATGCATCTACACATACCTAGCCAAAGGTGTTTTTGCTAATGTTTTCAAGGATTTTGTCTCAATGATATTGATGATTTTGATTTTTCCACAAAGCCTAGTATTAAGGATGATTTCAAGATTTTTAGAAAGGTGATGATGAGATGGATTTTGTTTTGATTTTTTGGAGGATGGATGAAAAATATATTTTGATATGTTTTGATCCTAAGATGAATCTAGAAGGTACACTTTGTTTGCTTAGACCTAGGTATTGAAGAGCATGCAAATGCTTCCTAATGACCTTTGTGACCAAGAAATGATTTCATTTGATCATTCATTTTTCGGATTTCCAACCAATGATTTTTTGCTTTGGGATTTGGAGTCTTCAACACATATGAAAGTTCATTTTCTTTAGCTTTGCTTAATGTCTTTATTTTATCAAAAACACTTTCTTCAATTAGGGTTTTCAAACTAAGATGTCCAATGTCTTAATTTCTTCAAACCCCACAAGACATGTTATGTGGAAATTCAATGAACTCAAGGCAAGGGTTTTCCTATTGTTTATTTAAGAAGACAAATTGAGATATAATCCAATGTTTAGAAACCTCTAAGGACATGAATCCCAAGGGAAAGCAATAACATATGGATTGAGTCAATTGTATTTGTCCTCAAATGGGTTTGAAATTTGGATGATGTTAAGTGTTTTTTTTTAGATGTTTTCGATCAAGCAATGCATTTTGTAACCCAAGAATAAGAACAATCCTATGGATGTGTAAGACAATATTTGTTGGATTCCCACTTGGACAAGTCTAGCTATGCTTATCTCTAGCAAATGGTTAGATGCTTGACCCCACTAGCTCCCCTCCACGACACTCAATTATACAAGGAATCCAAGCATCAACACCCATGAAACTCCCATGGCATGTTTTCCATTTCTACTAGAAGACATAAAAGTGTTAGTAGGAGTTGACCCAACGTGGCAAGAGTCCCCTTTTGGATCTATCTTGTCGGAGTCAACCGCATGATATCAGCATTTCATCCAATATCCACATTTATATCCCAGCTAGAAATACTCTTGGCTTTAGAGTGTTACCGGTTGAGTCGTTCCCTTGGGTGAGTACTTTTTCCCCAAGGCACTCTAGGATAAACAAAAGTGAATGAAGAACAATATTCGTAACTCGATCAATCTTTGTATGCAACAAAGAGAGAGAATATATGCAACAAAGCCCCCACTCACACTCGCACAAGATTTTGTTAAATTTTAAGCCCAAATCAAAGTGTGGAGGTGATTGCTTTATCTCATCCCAAAGTCAAGAAAAAGGCCTTTTGATTCTCAAAATCGCTATAAAGTGCGAGAGAAGCGCATATGTCCTTTTTCAATGGCTTTAGTCTAAGTAAGCCCTCACAAAAAAACAAAGCTACAATTGTTCTTTTTATATCCTCAAAGCAATATGTGAATTCATTTTAGAGCACCAAATCACAAGCAAAAGACATTTGTTCAATTTGTTAATCCCATCAACAAAATCTAGTAAGTTGTTGATCCTAAGATTCTTTTTAATCCTTTTGCAAGAAATAAACAAAAAGAACTCTTCTTAAACCCAAATGAAAGCTATTGTTCTAAGAAAGAAGAAAATGAAAAATTCTTAGAGAAGTGCTAAACAAACACTTAAGTGTTTAAAAACACTTTGATAGAACAAAATATCATCACCATACTCCTCCTTCCTTTGTTTTCGATTTCTAACCTACAAAAAAGAAAACCAATCAGATTCTAGAAAAAAACACAAAAGTTAAGAAACTAGAAAACAGAAGATAGATAAATCATAAATTAAAAACACATGCTAAAAAACTAAATTCTCCCTTTTACTGTCTTCCAGTGTTGCAACTCGTGAAGGCGTCGCTATTTTTTCCCCCAACGGTGCTCTTACAGCGCTACTTTACAAGTCAGCAACTCTCTGTGTTGGGATAGAGAGCTCGATTGTGTCACAATTTCACCCAACGTCATAGTTTTTGAAAGCATTGCTATCTAGTATTTTTTTGAAATTGTCTGTAGGTCGGCGAGTCCAGCGATGGAGTTTAAAATTCAAAAATTCTTGGCAAGATGAGTCCAGCAGCATAGTTTATGTTCACGCGGTGCTATATAGCGACGCTGATGAGCCCGCAGTGCCAAAACAGTGACACTAACGAGCTTGCAGTGCCAAAAATAGTGATGCTGATGAGCCAGCGTTGGAATTTCCTGTGTCAAGAAAATGCAAAAATTTCAAGAAATTGTTAGAAATAATGATGTCAAGCCCTCCTAGCGCCAAATGTGCGAACCCTTCTCCTAGTACCTGCAAAACAACATGAATAAATGAGTTAGAAAATTAAATGCAAGCCAAAACAAGTATTCTCCATGAAATCCATTTGCAAACTCAAAATAGGAAAGAAATTGATGAAGAACACAATAAAAAAGATAAAACTAGATTTATTCCTAATTAAAGAAGCAAACACTTGATCCCATGGGGGAATTGGTGCCAATTTGATTTGAAAATTGGCCCTTTCCCAATTCCTATGATGAAATCTTGATGAGTTGAAGATGATATTGATCCACTTTTGATGATGAATGGTGAGAACTCCAAGCCAAATCTACAAAAATCCTAGCTAAGAATTCAAATGATGGATGAGAATGGCTACGTATTTTAGCATGGTAACTTTGCAATGTTTGTGGATGATAAAATGAAGAGAGGAGCTCTTTATTTATAGGATTTCAAGATGGATGAATGCCCAAATTTGAGTAATGTGGGACTAACATTCATCCAATGATATGGTCCCACTTGTCAAGCTATGAATGGATAATGGATGTGCAAGATTTGGGGTTTGTGCCAATAAATGCCAATATTTGACATTCAAATTTGTTGAAATGACATGTAAGAGGGAAGGAAAAATGCAATAAATGCCACTTGGCTCAAGGCAAAGGACATGTAAGAGGTTTTAAATGCATTTTTGGATGTACATGTTGACTTGGAATTTTTGAATTCAAATTGAGAGAATATTCGAAAAAAGATGCCATGTGAGGAAAATAGAGATTTAATAAATGAATTAAATCTATTTTCATGTGCAACTTGCATTATCTAGAGGATGTGACATGAGATGAGGTTAAATTAATAAAGGATTAATTAGTTTAATAGGAGATTAGATAATGTGACTTATTTGACTTAGATTTATGGATTTATTTAAATCAAATAAGAGAGGAATACGGTAAGAGGCTAATTAAATAAATATTTTGATTTATTTAATTAAAAGGGATGATGTTAGATTAAATCAAATAAGGTTTTAATTTATTTGATTTAATGGATAGACTTTAGAGATTTAATCAAATAAATTGATTATTTAATTAAATAGGGATAATTAAATCAGATGGATTGATTTAATTAACAGAAGGAGTTGACTTAATTAGACAAAATGATTTATTTAATTAAGAGACGAATATTGATGAATTTAATTGGGTAGGGGAATTTGATTAAATGGTTAGACCGAGGGACGATTTAGGAAGAAACGATGTTAGTAAGTTAGGATCGAATGCATGATGTAAATCAGTATATTTTACGTGTCTACATTTTTCCCCTCTTTGAAGCAATGCACTCGTTGTGTTGATTCAAAGAATAAATGATCTTGATCAAAGTCAAAAAAAATTGATATTTTAAAACTTGCCCCATTGCTGCATGGCGAGAGAAAACATGCCATTATAATGGATAGACTTTAGAGATTTAATCAAATAAATTGATTATTTAATTAAATAGGGATAATTAGATCAGATGGATTGATTTAATTAACAAAAGGAATTGACTTAATTAGACAAAATGATTTATTTAATTAAGAGACAAATATTGATGAATTTAATCAGATAGGGGAATTTGATTAAATGCTTAGACCGAGGGATGGTTCAGGAAGAAACAATGTTAGTAAGTTAGGATCGAATGCACAATGTCAATCAATATATTTTACGTGTCTACAGAAAAATATCATATCTTGAGGGACTTTGTGGATATATTTCCAGATGAATTATCTTGAATACCTCCCAAAAGTCTCAATATATATTGTTCTAGGGTCAGAGCCTATATCAAAATTTCCATATAGGATGACCACGACAAAGTTAGTGCTAAAATCTCAATTGGAGGAGTTGTCCAAAGGATTGATTAGACCTAGTGTTTCACCTTGGGGAGCACTAGTGATCTTTGTGAAGAAAAATGATGGTACATTGTGCTTGTGCATATATTATTATTTTCTTAACAAGAAAATGATAAAGAAAAAGTACATGTTACCACGTATCAAAAATCTCTTTAATTAGATGCAAGGAGCAGAATTTTTTTCAAAAATTAATCTACAATCAGGATATCATCAACTAAGTATCAGGGAAGAAGACATATTCAAAATAGCCTTTAGGACCACATATGGTCATTACGCATTCATAGTCCTACCCTTTGGACTAATGAATGCACCTGTAGAATTTATGAACTTGATGAATAATGTATTTAGGGACTACTTAGACAAGTTTTTGTTTTTTTTCTTAGGTGATATTCTTATCTACTCCAAGAATGAAGAGGAACATCTCCAACATCTAGGTATTGTTCTCCAACTTTTACGAGACCATAAGCTTTATGGAAAACTCTTGAAATGTACCTTCTTTTAGAAGGAAGTTCAATATCTAGATCATGTGATTTTATTTGATGGGATTGTAGTTGATACACCCAAATCAAAGTAGTGCTTGAATGGCTAGTGCCAAATTATGTGTCAAAAGTTAGAAGCTTTATAGGTTTGGCTAGTTATTATTGAAAGTTTATAGCAAGCTTTTCTAGAATACCTTTTCCCATTACTTCATTATAGATAAAAGGGAAGAAGTTTGAATGGTTAGAGAAATTTCAAGTGGTTTTTGATCAACTCAAAGAGAAATTAACTACAGCTCAATTCTGAAATTCTAGATCCTAATCATGATTTTATTGTCATCACCAATGCTTTAGGAGAAGGTTATGGGTCTAGGAAGTTGAAGCCCTATGAGAAAGACTATGATTCACATGATTTGGAATTGGTAGCAATTGTCCATGCATTACAAATGTGGATACACTATCTATTAGGGAAAACTTTTGAACTAAAGATCGATCATCACATTCTGAAATATTTGTTTACCCACCTAAATTTGAATGCACGAGTAAGGAGATATGTGGAATTCATATCTTATTATGATTTCAATATCAACTATATCAAGGGAAAGGAAAACTGATTTGTATATGTCCCAAGTCATAGGAGACATATCTCCTTGATGATGTCATTTCAAACTAATTTCAAGGGTCAAGTGTTACAGAAATCCAAGGGTGATGAGTACTATGAACAAGTCAATCAAGCACCCTCGGATAATCCTAAAGACCCAAGGTATGAAGGATTTCACTTTGAAAATGATGGTTTATTAAGGTTTAAGGGAAGAATCTATGTGTCTGACTCTGAGGAACTAAGGAATATAGTGTGGAAAGAATTTCATATTGCATCTTATTCTAGACATTCCAAAGTAACTAATTTATTAGTTGATGTTAAGCCATTATATTTATGGAAAGGAATGAAAAGGGATGTTGCA
Organism: Sequoia sempervirens; assembly: GCA_007258455.2. Lineage (NCBI taxonomy): Eukaryota > Viridiplantae > Streptophyta > Pinopsida > Cupressales > Cupressaceae > Sequoia > Sequoia sempervirens. The sequence continues at coordinate 150,870,597 of VDFB02000007.1, read as the reverse complement.
AGATTTGTAGAAAGTTGCTTAGAATGTCAGAGGGTGAAGGCAGAACATCACCTTTTAGGACTTGTTTGTCCTCGTGAAGTCCTAGAAAGAAAATGGCAAGTCATTAGTGTGGATTTTTTGCAAGGTCTTCCAATGTTGAGGAATAAGCATAACGCCATTTTTGGTAGTATTGGATAATCTTACTAAACAAAAAGGAAATAAGGTGTCCACCTTTCGGGAGATGGAACTAAACCAATTTCACACTTTGGTTCATTAGGAAACCAAGATCCCTCAACCAAGTGACTCAATTGAGGGAAGGCACTAGGGGTTTCCTTGTTTCATTAGATAGGGGTTCATCATTAAAATGAAGTTTCAAAAGAGAAATGCAAACACCTATGAACTAAACCCTAGAAACTTGAAAACATCAAATCAAGTTGATAAACAAAATGAAAAAAAAAAAGTACCTGGAGGAGTGGAGCAGCCAAAACAAGGTCTATAAACCTTAGAAAATATGTTGTTTGAGGTACATTGAGACCAATACACCAGGTTGGGTGTATGAGTCTCATTCTAGGTTTTTCAAGGCAGAATCTAGAATTCTCTAAAAGTTGATAGGATCTGCTGAACTATGATCAAAAATTGTAATATGACTAATATGCCAAGTTGGGCGATTTATTCCCACTCTAGTTTTTTTTGCAAATCTTTCTAAATCTTTCAAAATCAAATTTGACACTATCAAATTCTATTGAAAGGCTATATTAGGGACTAAATCATCGTGTTGGGCAAATGAGTCTCGTTCACCTAGATCTACAAACTACACATCACAAGAGAGAGAGAGAGAGAGAGAAATGTTGGTTTTTAGTGGATGGGGGTTTTCCTTAGTTAGACCACATTTGTGTAATTAAAATTTGAAATGAATTGAAATAATATGAAGGAATGATGAATGAACAAATGAATGTAACAACTCACTACACCTTGTTGAATCCTTGCAGTGTAGATCTACAACTTGTATGAATTGACTTCAAGGGATGTAGATCTTGATCATGAAACTTGATATGGCTTTGAATGCTTGAACTTGGATCACAAATTCTACATCAACATGTTAGCTCACAAACACACATGATGCATGAAGAAATTGACATCATGCTTGAATCTTGAATGTGGTTCCAAATGCTTGATGATTTTCTCCTAAATTCTCTTGTGAACTCTTGATCTCATAAATTTTCTATTAGGGCTTGAACACTTGAAAGCTTCTATGAATTGAAAACTTGCTATCTCTTGTCAGGAGAATTTATGTGAAATAACCTTGTATTTATACTTGTTTATGCCTAACTTCCCAAAATTACAACACAACAAGCCAACATCAGATCTAGGATAATAAAATATCACTAATAATTTGATTTAAAAATAGGTCCAGGTTAATGTAGGACTCATATGTCAGGTTGGTTGTATGAGTCCCAATAGCTTAAACATGGGACACAAACTCCAAGAGGTGTTAAGTTCAATGTAACATTTAAAATCAAGCCCCAAGACCTAGGTGGGACCCATATGCCCAAAGGAGCCTATGATTCCTAGATCCCTATATTTGGAACACATAACCACAAACATTGAATTATGATTTTCCATTTAAGATGTGTCAAGATTATCCTTAGAAAAATGCATTTAATAAGGCTTGTGGATGCAAAATAGGACCAATTATTGCATAAATACACCAAATTTTAACAAGAAGGGCCCAAACAAGTGTGAAAATGTAAAGGGATACCATTTTCTACATAACATTTAGCCCCCACTTTAGTGAGAGGATGACCTTATGTCAAACTCACACTAAAGTAGACAAATTTGCATCAAGAGGGGTCCAAGTGTACTAATATGGATGGTATAGAATGACAAAGATCAAGGAAGTGGTCAAGCCCCTAGGATCCAAGATCCTATGTCAAACCAACATAAGCAAAAAAGGGACACACACAAGGTGTATGATATGTAGCAGCAAGACAAGATATGTACAAAAATACATTGTCAAATACTTAAAGAAATAAAAGAGAAAAAAAATATAAAATAAAAAGGGGTCAATCAAGCCTCAATTGTTTTTCCAACGCGATGTGGATCAAGCGTTAGTTTTTTTTCCAAAAAAAATCTACCAATGGAACACGATGTCCACTATGCAAACAAAATACATGCTCACATGGGCTAGTGGAATATGGTATCCACTAGGTGAGCCCCCAGAAAGGTGAGAAACATATGCACGTGGCTGGTATATACTCACACATAGACAAGAAAGTTGCTATGAGAAATTCATGCCTATGGTTGGCTCCCATACGTACTAACCATACCAAATCTATACCTCCTGATAAATTTGATAAGGTGCCACAAAATGAAACTTCAAGCTTATGAACAACATATGAGTAAATATTTGTTCAAAGGGACTTTGCTTAGTTCGTGTAAGGTCTCTTATTATGGAACATCATACCTAATGTCTCCAAGAGAGGAAAACTCAAAGAAATATCATGCTCTTGAAGGAAATAAAACCCAATGACACCAACAAGAAAAGGGTGCATCACAAGAAGAAAGAAAATCGTACAATGAATCATGAGAAATGTCAAAAGATAATGTCAATGTATGCCCCCACTTTAAAGTGATTGCTAACACCATTGTTGTGAGAAATATACTTTAAAGTATCCAATGACAAAGACATGAGAGCTCATTCAGAAATCCCTATGCCAAGTCATATGTTAAGCAAAGATTTATTTGCTTCTTTCATTTCTTTCAAAGGACAATAACAAATACTACTAGTTTCTATCAATTTAGGATGCACTAATGTTAAAGTTGGTTTAGAAAAATATTTTATAAGAATGTTGATATTGAGTGAAGGCTTGTTCATTTCTTTTGAGGGGCAATAACCAATACCATTAGTCATTTCTTGTTCTTTAGCACCACCTTGTTGATAAGAATGTTGATATTGATTGAAGGCTCTATAGGGATGCAGATACCTTGTTCTTTAGCACCACATCCTTTTCCACTATATCCAAGTTGTTTCATAAGTTCATAACCTATTCCATAAAACATTTTCATCTCTTTTGGATTCAGTGGTTTCTCATAATCATTCTCATCAAATTTTGTTGTGTAATTTGCTTCTTCTTCTAAGGCGGTTTAGGTGGATGCTTTCAAATTTTGTGTTGAAATTACCACTTTTTTGTTTCCCTTGTCAGACTCTTTTGTTATGATCTTGTATTCTCCCATAAATGTAGGTGTGAAATCCAAGGAACCCCAATCATCTTCCAATAGGTTTTTGACTTCCTCAATATGCTTCTCTTTTTCTTTCTCTTGCATGAGTTCCACTTGTATAGTTGGTGCCAATGTTTTCAAAGGATTTTCCTTACCTTTCTCAATGTTCAAACAACCTTTTGGTTCAAGGTCAACCTCAATTGTATACACTTTTTTTTTGTAGACATACTTCATTTTACAGTGAAGGGTAGAAGGAACTGAATGAATCTCATGAATCCATGGTCTTCCTAAAAGGAGGTTGTATGAAATATCATGAGGCATAACATGGATCGGGGTTTGTAATGTAACTTTTGCAACTATAATAGGTAATGTGATCACTTCAAGCAATTTTTTTCCTACATTGTCAAATCCTCAAATCGATAAGGAATCAAGTTCAATTCTTGATTTATCTATGCCAAGATTATCCAAAAGGGTTACACTGCACACATTAAGGGTTGAGCCATTGTCAACAGTAGTTCATTTTATCCCTGTCCTATTGAAATAGCTAATATCATGAAAGCTTCATATTGTTTTTGCACTTCTAAAGGAGAGAGATCATTTTGGTGGAAAACAATGTCATCATTCATTCCTTGAATTAGGGTTGCCATGTCATTTGGTTGCACATTAGGAAGGATTGGAACTTTTTGTAAATCATTTTGAATGATGTTATGATAATGAGGGGAGGATTGAATAAGATCCCATAAGGATATCTTAGCTAGAGTATTCTTTAGTTGTTCAACAATATTATACTCCTTTCCATTATGTAAAGGCAAACAAGGGGTACTAGGAAAGATAGGTTGAGGTAATGGAGGGATGTTGGATTTTTTGTCTTGGTTGTGGATTGTTTCTAGTGTTATATTTATGAGAAATGGTATTGTAACTCAGTTGTTGTGAAATATTATCATTATCAAGTTTCCTTGTAAGTGGTTCTAAGATAAGCATAGGTTTAGTTTGAACTTGTGGTTGTTGTGAGGGTGGATAAATAATAAGAACTAGCTCAAGAGATCACTTCAAGGGATATCTAATGTGCATAATCTCAAAAGACTCATGTTTATTGTTTGAAAGGCATGCATCAATTCTATAATTTTCTTGCACCATGATATCTAACCTAGTAGGAGAGTTTTTAGGACAGAAGCAAACAAGGTGTTGATCACATTCCATGGTTAGATTTTGTAAGGAAACTTCATCACAAGTAGGGGAGGCATCAAGAGAAGAACAATTATGATTGATTGGATTTGTTTGTTCAATTAGATGTTTCCAAGTGGGAGAAGAATTAGGAGAGGGAGAAATAAGACTCTCATGATTCTTAATGAGTGTATCTTCTAACACAAAACTATCTTCTTCACAAGTATGAGAGATATTAGGAGAAGAAAAAATGTGATTGTCATGTTTATCTATGATTTCATCCTCTTTCACTAAAACATTCTCACAAGCAAGAGATGAATGCAAACTAGGTAAAGTGATATTTAGAAATATGTCTATGATCTTATTCTCTTGTGCCATAATATCTTCCAATGTAGGAGAGTTTATAGAAGAGGATCTTTCAACATTGTCGTGATTCTCAATGGGTGTATCTTCTAACACAAAAATACCTTCATCACAAGTAGGATAGGTATTGGGAGAAAAGAAACTATGATTATCATGATTGTCTATGCTTGCATCTACATAATTTTCACAAATAGGAGAGATATGAGGGGGTGTGGAATTAAGGGATGTGTCAACATTTTCACTCTCTTGCACTAAGAGACTCTCATAACTAGGAAATATATTGGAGGAATGACTGACATGTTTGTTGATGATATTTTTCTTTGAAAATTTGGAAAAGAAAGATACTAACATTTGTGAAAAGTAATATATCCAATTTATGCAATGCTTGGAGATGCAAATAATTATCTAACAAATCGGATGATTTTGACTACTAAAATAAGTTTTGCAATGAACACAAGATACATGTTATGCTTTCATTCCAATTCTTATGTTTACAAATGCAAACTGAAACAAGGACCTGACAAGGGCAAACATAAATATAGAAATAAAGGTTTTATTGTTGTAAAATACATATTCATACCTAATTTGGGACTAAATCTCCCATATGGGTGAATGAGTCCCAATTAGGGTTTCTAAAAGGTTCAAATAGTTAAAATTAGAGAGCACATAATACAAAAATTCTAGGAAAAAGACTAGTACAAAGACTAAATTGCCTAGGTGGGTGAATGAGTCCTAGATTAGGGTTTTTTAAACCAAATTTAGCAAATATTGAGTTGATTAAAGGTTTCTAGGTTGTATGCTAGCTTTACTATTTACAATTATAGATTTCCAGTGAAATTAAATGATGCAAAATGAAAAAATGAAACCTATATGCACTTTTCACTAATGCAAGATTTAGAATCCCTAAATGAAGTTCAACTAATGTAAATCTAATGCAAACTTAATGCAATCTAGACCTAGGACTACAATGCTCTCCAAATCAAAAATTTAAGGGTCCAAAGGTCAAGTTCACCAAAATGAACAAAAAGGAAATATGTTGTCCACCTTTTGGAAGATGGAAGTAAACCTATTTCATGCTTCAGTTCATTAGGAAACCAAGATCCCTCAACCAAGTGACTCAATTGAGGGAAGGAACTAGGGGTTTCCTTATGTGATTAGACAAGGATTCACCATTAAAATGAAGTTTCAAAAGGAGAAATGAAAACACCTATGCACTCTAGAAACTTGAAAACATTAAATCAAATTAATAAATAAAATGAAACAGAAAGTACATGGAGAAGTGGAGAGGCCAAAACAAGGTCTATAAACCCTAGAAAATCTAATGTTTGAGGTACACCGAGACTAGTACACCACATTGGGTGTATGAGTCCCATTCTAGGGTTTTTCAAGGTAGAATCTAGAATTCTCTGAAAGATGATCAAGATCTGTTGAATAGTGATCAAAAACTATAATGGGACTAATACACTAGGTTGGGTGATTTAGTCCCACTCTAGTTTTTTTTAGAATCTTTTTGAATCTTCTAAACTCATATCCAACACTATTGAATGATTTTGAAAGGCTATATCAGGGAATAAATCGCCGGGTTGGACGAATGAGTCTCGTTCACCTAAATTTGTAAAATACACATCACAAGAGAGAGAGAAATGTTGTTTTTTAGTGGATGGGGGTCTACCTTAGTCAGACCCCATTTGCATAATTAAACTTTGAAATGAATTGAAATAACATGAAGGAATGATGAATGAACAAATGAATGTAACAACTCACCAAACCTTGTTGAATCCTTGGAGTGTAGATCTACAACTTGTATGAATTGGCTTCAAGGCATGTATATCTTGATCATGAAACTTAGTATGGCTTTGAATGCTTGAACTTGGATCAAAAATTCTACATCAACATGTTAGCTCACAAACACACATGATGCATGAAGACATTGACATCATGATTGAATCTTGAATGTAGCTCCAAATGCTTGATGATCTGCTCTTCAATGCTCGTGTGAACTCTTGATTTCATAAATTTTCTATTAGGACTTGAACACTTGAAATATTAGATGATTTGAAAACTTTCTATCTCTTGTTAGGAGAAATTATGTGAAATAACCTTGTATTTATGCTTTTGTATGCCTAATTTCCTGAAATTGCAACACTACAAGCCAACATTAGATCTAGGATAATAAAATCCCCCCAAGAATTTGATTTAAAAATAGGTCCAGGTTAAAGCAGGACTCATATGCCAGGTTGGGCATATGAGTCGCAATAGCTTAAACCTGGGACACAAACTCCAAGAGGTGTTAAGTTCAATCTAACATTTAAAATCAAGCCCTAAGAACTAGGTGGAACCCATATGCCCAGAGGGGCATATGATTCCCAGATCCCTAGATCTAGAACACATAACTATAAACATTGAATTATGATTTGTCATTTATGATGCGTCAATATTATCTTCAAAAAAATGCATTTAATAAGGCTTATGGATGCAAAATAGGACCAATTAAGGCATAAATACACCAAATTTTAACAGGGGGGCCCAAACAAGTGTGAAAATGTAAACGGATACATTTTTCTACACTACACTTACGAAGGTGGCTCATTTTATTCCAAGAAATTTGATAGATGGAGATCCTATTATAGCTCAAAATTTTGTTCAATATGTATTTAGGTTACATGGAATTCCTGAGAAGATTATTTCTGACAAGGATGCTCATGTGACATCTAGGTTTTGGAAAACCTTGTTTTCTTCACTTGGGACACAGTTGAGCATAAGTTCAGCATATCATCCAAAAATTGATGGATAAATTGAAAGGGTGAACCAAGTGTTAGAGGATCTACTAAGAACGTATTGCATGGATCAGCAATACAAGTGGGAAGATTACGTACCATTGGTGGAATTTTGCGTATAACAACTCTTATCATTTTTCAATTAAGATGGCTCAGACAGAAGAGTTATGCAAATTCAAAGCAGGTACCCAAATATTTCTCGGTAGGAGAGAAATGTTTGTTAAGAAGTAAACATCACAAAAGTTCTATAAGGTTTTAGAATCCATCCAAACTAGCTTCATGTTATGTAGGTCCTTTTTAGGTTCTCGAAGAAGTTAACCATGTTGCTTATCAATTTTTTTTGCCACAATCTCTTGCCAAGATGCATAATTTCTTTCATGTTTCATACCTTAAGAAGTACATGCCAGGGGATAATCATGTTATTGATTGGAATACTTTACTAGTATAAGACCTAGGAGTGGTAACAATCAAGCCTCTTAGATTACTTGAAATGTGTAGAATTCACCTACATAATAGAGAGGTTTTGTAATGCAAGGCCTAGTGGGATAAGTATGCAGAAGATTCTACCACTTGGGAGGACTATATTGAGATGAAGCAAAAGTTTCCTCATGTTTTACTAGACTTTGAAAATTCTTAAAAATAATATTGTTATGTTTTATTTTTTATGTTTCATGTTTGATACTTAAAATCATTGGGGATGATGATTCACAAGGGGGGAATATGTTACACCCCATTGTGTTATTACCTATTTATTGTTACTTTGATAAGTTAAAATGCTTTAATACATGAAAATGTTTTGTATATTTTTTATGGAAAATGTGATGAATGAATTTTCAATACAATTTGTATACTTTAAATACTTTGACTTGATGAAAATGTTTGATGCATATGAATGTAATGTTATTGGCTAACTATTATTGTGATGTAATAAGTTGGATGCAGGAAAAGAATCGAGCCTCTGAAAGATAGGGGAGTATCACTCGGGAGAAGAGCTTGTTTTGGTAACCCTTAATGTGCCTATCTGAGTTATCACACACTCACATCCTAGTTTGGTCAAGTTAGCTCAAGTTAGTTTGGAAATTGGTAAGTAAACCTTCAATCATAGTTTGGGGATGACTTGTAATGATTTTGGTTTAGTATTTTGTTTCTTGATTGTTTCTTAGTTTGGATTATATGACTAAATCTTTGTATTGAGTATAAGTTCTTCTTTGTGTATTTATATTTATGTAGTAATCGAGGAGTATACATAGAATGTATATATGTATGTGATTGTGATAACTTATACATGTGAGTATATGTATGTGTGTATATGTAGGTAAAAGTACTTACACATACTCATGTGCATACATATCATATCCATTAGAATATTGATTGGACATATATTACATATATATATACATTTTGTATATATATATCGATCGATGAATATGTAAATATATGTGTTTATTATAGATACTGAAATAATGATATATGTATATAATATATATACTAATATATTTTCATATGAGTACATTGATATATATGTATATACATACATATTAATATATCTATATATATATATATAATTGTCGATATATTTAAATGAAAACCAATTATTTTAATATACATATATATATATATATATATGTTATAATGATGCATTATAATATATATACAATGCTTATATATATTTGAAAGGTTATGAAGCAAACTTTAGCACATATATATTGTGGACCATATAATGGTGAATGATTTGTATAAAATCTAGCAACATAATAACCATATGTTGCGCATAAAGGCTCACACATACATGGGAATAGTATTGTTATTGATAGCACATAAAATTTAGATTGTTAATTATTGCTAATAAAGTGCATAAGGTGGAATTGCATGGGAAACATATCTAAATAATTTTAATAGATAATATGCTTTGCCATATAAAGAGATATAATGCAAACAAAATTCAAAGTGTTGTGCTAAAAACCCATGCACATCCTTATTAGAGCATAAGATTGTCAAAAGCCATGAGCTATTTGAAGCTTGGAAGAAGTTGACTTGCTATGCAAATAAGAAACTTGTAGGTAAACATTTTTGTGTTTGACTCAATAAAATTGTTGTTGTTGTCAATGAAAAGGGTGACTTGCCCATAAATTAGAGATACTATTAAAATGTAGGGATTGTTTATGTGAACTTGCATTTTAACTGTTTGAACAGCCACATTTCACTTTAATTGGCTTAGTTGACTCATTTAGAGGAGAAGTTGTATTTTTCTATGAAGTGGTGGCATTTGGAAGAGAAAAGGAGGTGGATTGTAGAGACCTTGTTTGCAGCAATAAGTTTCTCAAATTTTAGTATAAGTAGAGGCAACTTCTTAGCCTTTTTCTCATTCATTTGTTATCTTCCAATCATTCTTTTGAAGTTCATTGTTGTAGATTTTTATGAAAATAGGTTGTTGAGTGTATTAGTCAAAAAAGAGAGATTTCGTTTTGAGTTTTTAGTTTGTTGAGAGATTTGAGAAAGGCTAGGATTGGAGATAGGTGTGTCATAGAAGGAGCAGCAAGTGTGGTTGTGAGAATTAAGGTTAGGAAGCAATATCTTGGTTGGAAGCTATAATTCTAGGCATGTTGATTTTATTTCTCTATTCTTTTATGTTGAAAAATGTATTTGTTTATGAATGCAAGTGTTTGAGGAAAAGATGAATTATGCATGTTATAATGAGCTTGCTTGCATGAACTTTGGTTATTTATTATTTGGACAAGCTTGCAATATCTTTGGTGAATTCTTATTTTGGTGAAACCATGTTGGTTGATACTTTTATTTATGTTTATTCCTTATGTTGGAAATTGTGTGGTTTTGTTTTCTAAATAAGATAATCATAGTGTATTATTGTAATATATGGGTTGTCATAGAATGTATGTATGCTTACATAGAGTATAAAATATGGGTTAAATGATATTATCTTGAAGTACTATGTTGAAAATGTAAGTTTTCAATACTATATGTACATGTATGGTTAATTTGGTTGATCCTAGGGTTAGGATAACCCATGGATGGGAGTAACCTAGTGGTCACTTAGTTAATTCATCACCTTTTAGGTTGAAATTATATTATGATTGAGAAGATTATGAGTGGTCAAATACCAAATCGAGGTAAGAGGTGGGTGAGCATATGACTACGCTCGAAGTACTGAGTGATTGTATATATATAAAAAAATATTTAGCCAAAGTAGTGTAAGTAGCCACTAATTACACTTTTCTATTCATTATGAACTAGGTTTGCATAATTAAGCTAGGAATGTCATGCATGTAGGTTGTAGCCAATATATGGTAGCTTTAGTTATGTAGGAAGTAACACAATTCTTAGGAAGGCTAGTATTATGTGGTTGCCATCTACCAATCTCTTTGTTGAAGTGTAGGGCCATCTTACCAATTAGTTAGGTGTGTGGGGGACCGCAATAAGTTTGTGGTTGGCAGAAAAGTGCTTAAGTGATACTCTCTGTGGTACAATTGGAAGCTAAAATTTGAGGATGTATGTGAACTCGTAAGGAGATCTAGACAATTTGTACTCTATTCCATTAAAGCTATTGGAAGCTATGTATGTATTCATTTATCTCTATCTTTATGCAAATTGTAAATGGAAAATGTTATCTTTACATGGGATTATGTAATATGAAATCGTTACTTTGGATTATGTAATTTTTTCTTATAAATACAATGAGAGTTTGAAATGGGATTATTTCAAATGTGTATCTTGTTATTAAATTAGAAAAATAAAAAAAATGCTTTATGTTGGTAGATATGAATTATTCACATATGGGTTAAAACATAGGTAAAATCAATAGGTAAATCATTAGGCATGTTACAAAGAGAGGGTGGTGGGAGGGATAGAGGGAGGGAGATACCTAACAAAGAGATAGATTTATATAGGAAGGGTAGGAGAGAGAGACCTAAGAGTTATAGGAGGTAGGGAGGGATAGAGAGAGGAGGAAGGACAAGAGGAAGGGAGGGAGCATTATCTAGGTAAGGTTGGAGTGAGAGACCTACGAGAGAGACAGTTATCGAGGTAGGTTGGGAGGGAGAGAGGGAGGGAGAGACCTAAGAGAGAGAGAAGGGTGTTGGGAGGGATAGACCTTAGAGAGAGAGGAAGTTATCTAGGTAGGGTGGGAGGTAGAAACCTGAGAGAGAGAGAGAGAGGGAGTTATCTAGGTAGGGTGGGAGGGAGAGACCTGAGAAAGAGGGGGTGGGGGGATAGAGGGAGGGAGAAACCTAAGAAAGAGAGGAATGTAGGGAGGAAGGGGAAAAGAGAGATAGAGGGAGGGATGGGGGGAGAGATAATTATCTAGGTAGGGTGGGAAGGAGAGACCTCAGAGAGAGAAAGAGAGAGAGTTATTTGGGTAGGGTGGGAGGAATAGAGGGAGGGAGAGAGGGAGGGAGTGACCTAAGAGAGAGGGGGGATGGGAGGGAGAGACCTGAGTAGAGAGAGGGATTTATCTAGGTAGGGTGGGAGGGAGAAACCTAAGAGAGAGAGAGGGTGGGACAGAGAGAGAGGAACAGAGGAATAGAGGGAGGGACAGAGGGAGTTACCTGAGAGAGAGCGGGTGGGAGGCATAGAGGGATGGAGTGATCTGAGAGAGAGGGGGTGGGGGTATAGAGGGATGGAGAGACCTAGGAGAGAGAGGGAGTTATCTAGGTAGGGTGGGAGGGAGATACCTAAGAGAGAGGAGGGAGGGAAGGAGGAATAGAGGGAGAGGGAGAGTTATTAAGGTATGGTGGGAGGGAGAGACATTAGACAGAGAGAGAGTTATCTAGGTAGGGTAGGAAGGGAGAGACCTAAGAGAGAGAGGGGGTGGGAGGGAGAGACTTGAGAGAGGGGGTAGGGGGATAGAGGGAGGGAGAAACCTAGGAGAGAGGGGGGAGGAAGGGACAAAGAGAGATAGACTGGGGGATAGAGGGAGGGAGAATTATATAGGTAAGGTGGGAGGGAGAGACCTAAGAGAGAGGGGGAGGGAGGGATAGAGGGAGGAGGAGACCTAGGAGAGAGAGAGGGGTGTCAAAGGGATAGAGGGAGGGAGAGACCTAAGAGAGAAAGGGAGTTATCTAGGTAGGGTGGGATGGAGAAACCTGAGAGAGAGATGGAAGGATAGAGAGAGAGGTAGGGACTAAGGTATGAAGGGAAGAACATGTAGGCAGATACCTAATAGAGAGAAAGAGATAGGGGTGTGGGAGAGATAGAGGGAGGGAGTGACCTAAGAGAGAGAGGGGGTGGGAGGGATAGAGGAAGGGGGATACCTAAGAGAGAGATAGGGAGTTATCTAGGTAGGGTAGGAGGGAGAGATCTGAGAGGGAGAGGGAGGGAGGGACAAGTGAGGGTTCCTATCATATAACTAGTAAATTTTTCACAATTACGTTAAATTACCATGGATTAATTCATGGATAGGAGGGTTTTGTAAGGGAGGATTTGGTGGTGGAGGAGGATTTAGCTAGGTATGTTTTCTTTCTTGAGGAGTATTTGGATTCTCAATCATTGCAAAACCTAGTTGACGTTGAAAATTTAAAAAATTAACATTTTTTTAATTATAAACTAAAATTCATATAAAAAACCTATTTTACACTAAAATTCTTAAAAAATGGAGAAAAAAAATTAAAAATAAAATACATTTGATTGCAAACTAGTTTGGATTGCAAATTTTCAACTTGGATATCAGTTTCAATAGATATATGTTTGCCCTTGTCACCCTCTTTGTGCAACAATCAAATGAAAAATGAAATAGTAAACTTTCGGTCCATTTTTTTGTTTATACCACAGCAAATAGATATCTGTTTGGAACAGATATCCATTTAGAATGAATATTTGTTCCAAATGGATGTTTTGTTTCCTACGCTTTTTTTTAAAGGTTTAATATAAAGTCTGTGATATAATATATAGTCAGTAATATAAAGTTCATGATATAATATAATAGTCAGTAATATAATATGCAAGGCATTCTATATACAATATAATATAATATATATATAATATTGTAATTTATTATATGTTATAAATTAATAATAATTATATATATTATATGAATTATATAATATAATATAATATATATTAATAATAATTATAATAATTATATAATATGATAATATTATATATTATATATTAATAATAATATAATATATAATATATTAATTATATAACATAATAATATTATATATTATATATTAATAATAATATATTATACATTAATTATATAATATAATGATATAATATAATATATATCATATATTATAAATTATATATAATATTTAATATATATTATATATTATATTATATTATATTATATTATATTAATATTAATATATTATATTATATTAATATTAATATATTATAATATATTATAATAATATAATATATATAATAGTCGGAGGAAGGGCGACATTCCACATTGATTGTCGAAAGTCTATTTTTGTGGTGTGTTGGATGGGTGGTAAGGGGTGATGTGGGAGCTAGTCAACAGAGTACTTTGGGCAACTTCCAAAATAGTATGTGTGTCCCTTGATTGTATCACCATGAGTTGAGTTCAATTATGAATTTTAAGGCTTCTATACCTATGACAAATTTGGGCGATAAGCAAATGTCTTGTCATGAGAGTCCACCACATTATGTTGTGTACTCATGCCTCTGAATGGCAGTGGTGTATGGATTTTTGGGTGGTTGATAGGGCAGAAAGCACACTTGTACAACATGATAAATCAACAAACAATTAAGGCTTAAGAATTTTTCATTTTTGAAGGTGGAAAAGTCAAAGCAATGGTTTCCTTTCTCTCTTGATCTTATTCTTTGGTTCTGGTGTGGTTAGCGGCTAAATGGTAGAGTACTCAAAGTTTGTTGTGCATATGTCAGTGGACACTCTGGTTAGCTTTAGCGTTAACACCCCAATCCAATTATATTGCAAAGCATGACAAAATGTGTTCCATGAGGTCATAGATCAGTGCCTTAAGCACATCCTACTCAACATTGATCCTCTAACAGTGGTTGTCATGAATATAGTGTTCGGGAAGGGGCATTTGGAGCCTCACAAAACTTTCAGGGTGAATTCACAAATAGCTTCAAGGTTCCTAGCTTCCCTTTTGGACATACATATGGCCAAGGCATTGGTTTGTAATTTGTTCAAGAAGGAACTATTGAAGGTTTTGGAAGAGGTCCTCAAGGTATTGATTCTTGGGTCAGGGGTCCCACAGCGAAATGATTTGGAGTTGTTCAAAAAACTAGGAGAAATCATCAAGTACTACCCTTTGCTTCTGGACCTCAAGGGTATGACATTGGTTAGGCACAAGATGATTGTGGCGATAGGGACTAACTTCCTCAAATAAGTAATGTGGTTGGTGGCAATGGATGACTTTGAGTGGGTTACCAAAATTTGACACCTTCGCCAAAGCCAACAGATTTCTGTAAGTTGGGGGTGGCCTTCTAGTTTTTGGTGTCCACTGGTAATTAGTTTTGGTTTCCTATGTGTTATTGTTTGGTTCTTCCTTGGGCCAGTTTTGTAGTGTTCCTGTAAGTTGCGCTCTGAGGTTTTGTTTGGTGCATTGGATGTGGTCTAGTTCATGGTGCATTAGTTTTCATGGCTTAGTGTGTTGAAGCTAGTTTGGTGCGTCGAGGTTTTTTGGGTGCGATGTTGGTCTAGTGGTTAAGCTTTGAAAGTCATGGTTGTTCTTGTTTTAGTAGACGATTGTAAATTTTGTTACAAAGTAATACAATATCCTATTACGAAACAAAAAAATATAATATATATAATAATATAATATATAGTAATATAATATATATAATATATATTTATTTTTTATATGATTTCATTAGAAATGGATATATTTTTATAATGTATATCCATTACAAATAGATATATGTTTAGAATAAATGTCCATTTAGAACAAATATCCATTTAGCTTTGTTTCTTACCATGCCAACATGTACTTTTTACTTGATCCTAGTAAAAATTCAAAGAAGAATTTTTCATTTTTGGGAAAATGAAAAATGCCCCTTTTTTCATATCACCATTTTTTGGAACCCCATGATCCTACACAAACCATCAATCAGCCCTTGGGATCTAAATTGGGAGGTTTTGGAATGGATTTTTGAATGAAATACAATGATGCGCATAACTAATCAATGAAAATGTACTATTCTAATATTAAAACATATATTCTAGAAATTGGTAGACAAATTTGATGACCAAAAACAAATTGAGTAGACTTGTGTGCACCTGTGATTTAAATTTTGACCTGTTTTGATTGGACAAGACAGTAGGGCACCCTTATCTAGATGACTAAAACTATAATTTATCTTCACAATCCTCGGGTACTTGATTAGAGGTTTCTTCCTTCTATATCTTGTTGTTGGATCTTCGTCGATCACTGAGATAATTGAGCTTTCATATCTTATCAATTCATAGGGTTTGAATGCAACAATGAACAAATGATCTTCAATATTCCTCCAATATTCTTCAAATTTGTAACCTGCACATAAAAAGAGAGAGAAAGGGTTGTGCCATATAGGGGCTTGCCTCTATCAAAACCCATGTTATTTCTATCTATACATAATGGTAAAATTGATGAAAGAGAGCTTGTCCTTTTAAGGGACATGGGCTAAATGATAAATGAATGATGAATCAACAATTGGATGTAACTCACCACTCAAATTTGATTTCCTTGAAGGACTAAAGTCATCCACATCTCCTCAATCCTTGATTGCAATTTAGGTTGAAGACCTACAAGTGTTATTCCTCACAAATAAAATGTATGCATAAACATGAACAAACTCACATAAAACTTGGCATGATGCTTTGACAATGAAATCTTACAATAATCCTACTCTTGAATGCTCTTGACTTGATCTTGATGTATAATAGTTGCTTTGCTTGCTAAATCTCCTTGTCATATTCCAAATGATGAAATGGCTAAGTATTTATATGCAATCAATCTAATTTCCCAAAAATTAAACCTCAATAGCCAATATTTAGCATTTGAAATTCAAATAACAAATTATCAATCCTTATTAAAATTTGGAGCCAAAATAGGAGAACAAGTCCGCCCAAGGCACCCTTGTCCAGGCTCTATTTTTTGGGATGTTAAGTATCGAGGGAAAAATATTAAATACTACTTTGATTTTATACATTTAGTTTCCTGATAAAGATTAAATGGGCCATGGAATGCATAATTTAGGAAATTAGGAATATGATTAGGTCCAAACACATAGGAGGGAGCAAAATCTAGTGTGAAATTGTCATAGGTGACAATTTATGATGCTACACCTACCTATTGTTATTATTCCCTACTTTGAAATCCTCTCTAATAAAATTTCTAATATAAGGCAAGAAATGGGACTCTTTTACACCTACAAATCCATTTCAACTCTTATAAATTGCAACTCTTCTCCCAAAGAACCAAGAGACATTCTCATCAATTCAAGAGTCTACAAAGTATTGTGTTCATGATGTGATGCCCCATACATCAATGAGACATTTCATTCTATAAACACTAACATAAAACAACACATTGTTGACATCAAATATGAACAAATCCTTAATCTACCCTTGTAGAGCACTCCTATAAGACCAAACACCACACCTTCATAGAAGACACCCAAAACCTAGTCAAGTAAGACCACTTATCCAAGAAAAAAATCAAAGATGTCATAGAAATTAATAATCACCCCTCCAGCATCAATTGTGGTATTGGTTGGAGTCTAAAATTCTCCAAGATACCTTTACTAACATATCTCATATACTATTTTTCCCCCTCCCCCCACTTCTTGATCTCTCTTTTCCTCTTGTACTAGTCTACATCTTATCTCCCTCATGCACTTGGTACCTCTCCATGTCCCCTTAATAACCTCATTTCTTGTCTCTTTGAACCTTTCTTATAAATCTTCTTTTATCAACCTTCTATCTTTCTTCCTCTCCCCCCAATTGCTTGGCCCATCAAAAGACCTCCCCTCCATGGTCATTTTACCTTATGGACCTTCCTATTAGTGCATTCTTAGTTTTTTCATGCTTGTATTGTCATTTTGTTTTACTAGATTATCTTGATTTAGATTTACTTAGCTTAATTCCCTCAAAAAAAAAATCTACCTTCATATTTTTTCACCTTGTTTCTTTTTTTCTTGGCCTCTTTTGTGGGATTTTTTGGTGATCTTCCATAATTTTTTGTTATCACTTTATTTTTTAATTCTATATATTTAATCTATTCATCTAGATATAAGTTCTTTCTTTATTTTCTAATCCAGATGCATAGATTTGATGTCCTACTTTTCTTATTTCACTTTCTTGTTTTTAATTATGTATATATAAGTATATGACTCTGTGTGTGTGTGTGTGCACGTGAGTGTGCACATGTGTGTGTGTACTTATTTACATATCATCATATCTATATATTCATATACTCCTAGATGGAACTTATAGATTTTCATATATGTACATTTACTAATTTATTTTTCTTCTCTTTATATTGTAGGGTTTTTGTTTTTTTTTTCATTCATTAAGTTTTGTGCATTTAATATGGCACTTGCTTGTTTTTAGGATTTTAATCTCTATTTCTATTGTCTTTATTTCTTGTCCCTGTTTTTTGCCTTGTGGCACTTGTTATTTTCCTCATCACCCTTTCTTCATAGATTCCTATCTATCTAATTTTTTCTTTTTATTTTCTATTATTTATGTTTTTTTGCTAAAACATATATACACACACCCTCATATATATAGTCTACTCTTTTTATTTTCCAGTTTCATTTTGGTTCCTTTGTCCTTTATTTTGATTATTTATTTATTTCATTTAATGATTTTTTTTTTTTATATACATCTACTTGATTATTTCATATAGAAATTTAATTTTGTATGTACATCTACTTGATTGTTTCATTAAGTGATACCTCATTTCTTTTAATTTCTTCACTCTACTTCTTTAATGTTTGGAATACCCCTTTTATTTATGTTTTTTCTCGTTTCCATTCCCCTTTCGCCCATTTTCGTTTAGATAATTGTTCTTTGTTTCTCTTACTACATCAATGTGTATATGCTCCCAACTTCACATGCCCTTATCTTCTATTATTAACATGTATTTAGATTATCCCCTATGTATTCACTCTTTTTGTGCATTTATATCTATATATTCACCATTATTCTCTTTATACATTTATGTAGCCACTTATTCATATATATATATATATATATATGATTTATTTTCTTTTTAAAAAAAATCATCTATATACATATGTCCTTTTGTCGTTGCTTGTGATCGTACGTTACTCATCAACCATGCATGGCCTCTAAACTGCCAGTATATTTATAGGTCTTTATTCCTTTTATGGAATTATCTATCTCTTACATAATTGTAATTTTATTCTCTCATTTCCATTTATATATATTTTCTCTTCTCTCTTTTGTTCTGATTTTTGGGCCACATGCATGATCTCTCATTGTTTTCATTTGTTTGTTTGGACTGTCGTAATCATGCATCCACAATCATCATCTATAGATGAATGTTCAATATATTGTACTGACTAGATTGAGCATTCATGGCTTCCCCCGTTACTAACCTATCTCATATACTATTTTTCCCCCTCCCCCCACTTTTTGATCTCTCTTTTCCTCTTGTACTAGTGTCCTTTTGTTGTTGCTTGTGATCGTACATTATTCATCAACCATGCATGACCTCTAAACAGCCAGTATATTTATAGGTCTTTATTCCTTTTATGTAATTATCTATCTCTTGCATAATTGTAATTTTATTCTCTCATTTTCATTTATATATGTTTTCTATTTTCTCTTTTATTCTGATTTTTGGGTCACATGCATGATCTCTCACTGTTCTCATTTGTTTGTTTGGACTGTCGTAATCATGCATCCCCAATCATATCCATTTGTCATCAGTCATATATGAATAGATTGAGCATTCATGGATTCCCCAGTTAGTGCCGGAAGCGTAGCCCCTACCGGAACTAGCCGATTAAGGAAGAAATGGGTTCACCCCTCACGATTACCTTTGAGCTCCTTGGGTTTACGAGTTCACCTGTGAGTCGGCTGGGTTTGGGAGAGCCAGTTCAGCCATCAGTAAGTAAGCAATCATGTCACACCTTTCGAATGGAGTCGACCTTATAGCGTATATAAACCATGTAAACAGTTGTTGAATGGACAGTTGATGATTCCCGGTGATTCACGACCAGTTCGCATCAAATCAACCAGTTGGGACTATTAGCCGGGCGGAATGAAATCAATCAGTTGGTCTCAGTTTCCTTCATGTCGAATCAATTAGTTGGTTGTCAGTTGGCCATGGTCTGCATCTGTGCACCGAACACGTAGCCTACCACAAGCTGTGACAACGTGAATTAAGTGGGTTCAACCGACATATCTGCTACAGTGAATGGGTGGGATTAACTGCATATCTTGCAAAGATCGTGAACCAACCATGTCCACCTGTCTGCAATGCCGTGAGACAGTGCACGAGATGAACCCAGGTTTGGTGAATAGGAGTTGGCCCTGGGGGAGATAAATAAGATTCCCTATTACACCACGCAATCATATGCCAAAGTGCTCCCCGCCAGTTGCTGGGATGACGCGAGCCAGCCGGCTCGACCATCCATTGATCGAGACTGCCACAGAACCGAGGCACAAATAGACTGACTTTCTAGTTTTTGATATTGGGTCATGTTTAAACAGTACATTCTAAATTTTAATTTGTTTAGGTGATTCATATGAAAATACACTATCTTTTTCATAAGGTCTATATGTTAATGTGATTTTAGATGAGCCACCTAAGTTAGTCAAAACCTAGAGAGTGTTGTTTAATCTTAAATACTATAGTCAACCTCAACCGATGTACATGATAGATCAAGTTGAGAAGGGATGGACACAAGAATTACCTATACATGGATGAAAGATTCTTCACTAGCCTCAATGGGTTCCGAGGAGGTGATGGAAGTTTCCTGTCACTTTGGAACTTTTTTTATATGGCCAATCATGAAGTCATATGTGGGAGTTATGTTGCAATCTGATACGTATTTAATACCATTTCAATATGAAACATTGCTAGACACTATTGATTAATCTTGATTATGCACTAGGAAAGTGTCTTGATAAATATCCAATTCCTCATCTTGTGAAGAATGAGTAGTACAAATAAGTCCTACATTATCGTAGGTATGATTCACATTGTTATAGTTTGTTGCCTTTCTGGAATCTTTGGCCTTCCCATGATCAAGCATTGGATTTGTATAGATTCCTAAATCTTCATTCCCTAATTTTTTATCGACATTGACTTCTCCTTGATCAATAAGGTCTTGGATGAGATGTTTGAATTTGATATAATTTTGTGTTTTATGACCTTTTGTACGATGGCATTGGAAAAAATATTTGTCATTGTGCCAGAATAATTTTGGTAATCAAGAAGTTCCATGTGTTTTGATTGAATCAATTTCTTTAATATAGTTTCGATAGGTTCCCCTAAGGGAGTGATTTATCGTTGAGGAGTATTGTTTTGTCTTGGTGATGGTCCTTGTGAAGGATTTTCATTTTGAACATTTTGTTGTCTGTTTTGTTGTGTGTATGAGTTTGATGGTTCCTTGATAACAACCTTTGCATCCACCACACCGTTATTAGTAATGTTCTTATTTTTGGCCCAAATTCAAGGTTTGTCATTGGAACTAGATAGTTGGTTATTATTCTTGTAAATTTGTATTGCTTCCTTGGCAATGAGGGCCCTCTCAATGTTAAGCCCTTTGGATATGATTCTTCAAATGCCGTGATGCATTACATTCTTAGTTGAAAGGCTAAATCAGTGTCTAGATTTCTTGCAATTATTTCTACTTGTTGCTTCTCAAGTATGGACCATTTAGATTTGCTTTCCTTATGTCTCCATCATTGCAAGAAGGATGCAAATGCTTCTCCCTTGTTTTTTTTAAGAGTGTAAAGTTCCTCCAAGGTTATGCCTACATCAATGTTGTAGGAAAAGTGTGCTACAAATTGATCTACAATCTCTTGAAATGTTTTGATTCCTTGGGGTAAATGTGAAAACAACTCTATGGCTTTCCCTCCCAAACTTCTGGGCAAGAGACACATAAGGTATGAATCATTGTATGATACTTCCATACATGCAACATAGAACTCTCTAATATGCTCTTTTGGATCACCATGTCCAGGTTGTATTTGTCAAATTTGGGTATCTCAAAATTGGGTGGAAATGGTATCATTGTGATGCTTCAATAAAACAGATAAGGACATAGATCTTGGACCGCATGGGACTTTTTGATTTTCCCCATTTGAATTTCTTGAAACTTTTGATTTAACATTTGAATTTGTGAAGATACGTCCATGGGTGGAGCTTTTGGATTAAACATTTTGTGTAAATTTTGATCTTGGTATAGAGGAACATTCATGTGTTATATGAACATGTTTGAGATTAATGATTTCCTTGAGGGAAAGGACCATTTTAGTATTACAGATTTCCTTGAGGTATAAGACCTATTTGATAACTTCTTTGATGTTGAGGAGATGCATTAAGATCCATATTGATTTTGAGGAACCATGTTTTATTGTGATGGATTTGGTTGCTGCAAATGAATGTATGACAATTGATGAATATTTTGTTGTGACATCAAGTATTGTTGTTGTTGTTGCAGCTGTTGTAGGGTAGTATACTAATATTGCAAAAGTTGACCTTGATGTTGTGTTGGTGGTTATTGATATTGGAGATTTGGTTGATTTTGTGAGATGGTGTTGTGAGAGTATGATTTATTTTGTTGTGGTGGAAGAATGCTTTGGCCTTTCCCTTGATGTAGGTAAGCTTGATATTAGTAATTTGGTGGTAGTGGGTTTTGATTTTGGTGTTGGGACCCTTGATTTTGTTGTACTTGTTGTTGTGAAACTTGATGTTGTTGAGACCCTTGAGTTTGCTGTGAAATTTGATGGCCTTGAGGTTGTTGTGACATTTGATGAGGACCTTAGGGTTGTTGAGAACCTTGAGGTTGTTGGGAACCTTGAGGTTGTTGTGACATTTGATGTTGTTGAGGATTTTTTTGATTTTGACCTTGATAATTTTAAATATTAGGGGCATTTGTGTGAATATTTTGAGCATTGTATGTAAGTGGAATGTTGGTGTTGAATGGAGGTGGAACATTGGTATTGAATTTAGGTGGAATGTTGGTGTTTTGTATACCCAATTTTGTGTGATTCCCTAGATTTTGAGTATTGTACAAGGTATTATGTATTGGTTTGTGGATTTTGTTTCATTTATCCCTTGAGAAGTGAACATGGTTTGACCTAGCACATTTAAAGATGGGTTAGGTATTTTTTCAATAACATGATGTACCAAGTGTATAAGAGCGAATTTGCACCACATGTGCGATTCCCCTTTTTTTCTTTTACCCACCTTAGAAAACCAAGTTTCAAGGCTTGATTCCACTAAAGCCCACTACTTGCATCACACTTGGTGCCTATTTTGAGCATCAGTGGAGGCATTTCTATCGAGGACACCCGTACAGTGCATAGATGTCTATGTGGCGCACTTACGTCCCTAACAAATTCTCGTGTTTGGAGCCTATAGAGGCATTACACTTCCCATTGGGGGTCGATTTGTAATTCCCTCCTCGGTTGACTGACCCAAATATGGTCGTTTCTCTTCATCTCTTCTTCATATTCACTCCTTGAACAAGAATTTTGATCTTTAGACCATCCTCTTCCAAGCATTGAGCTCACTCTTGACAGCTCTAAGCATTCTAGCAAAACACTTGACAATTTACAACAGCATCATCAACACTCCACCACTTCAGTAGACCAAGTGTGGAAAAAACACCATGGCAACAAAGGCTTGAGTTCCTCTCATTTTCTCCCCCATTAGCCTTGAGTGCTCTTGGTGGAGGTGGTAATATTTCACTCCTCTCCTATATTACTTGGTTGAGTAGCATAACACTATTTTGTAGTGCTTTAGTGCTCTTTACTTCATTTCTACTTTTCTCTCTATCTATTTGGCTATCTATGGAGGTGGGGACACCAAAACGGGGTCTGACTGAGAAAGGCCCCTATATAGCCACCCAACAATTTCTCTCTCCCTCTTGTGTGCAAGTATTGAAGACACTCACAAGTTGGAAGCTTCATCACCCACACAGTCGTAAGTATTTCCTTTCTTCTCCTTATCATCTCTATTCCACTTCATTTTAGTCTTATTATTTCATGTTGCTTCCTTCCATTCTAGAGGTTCTCAGTAATCAGAGTGTAAGTCGTCACTTAGCCATTTTTTGAGACATTCTCACTTTCTAGTCCCTACAAGATGCCAGCGTGCCTCTGGGACGCCAACGTGCCTCTGGGATGCCAGTGCGCCGCGCTATCATCTGTATTTTGCGTTGTCGTCCTTTCGCTAAGAGCTTGATAATCTGTCCAGAAAATCTTTGTGACTTGCTCTTTCAGATTCTGAAACTCTCATTGTTGTTCCATTGAGGTAGAATAGGGCAGTTCACCTCGTGAGGATCCTTGAATGAAGAGAACTCATGAGTAGTGAATCCCCCTATGGGTAAGTGCACCAAGATGGTCGCACTTTTGTGGCCAAAAAAGTGAAAAATGCGACATAACGCGTTCACGTTATAATGCGAAAGCGTTATGGCTTTTTAAAAGCAAAAAAAAAAGTGAATTGAAATATCATTTGCCATTTGCTTTTTACTGGTTTTCATCTCCACCCACGGCCAAAAACCCTGCATTACGCGCTCGCATTGTTGGGGAGGTGATTTCTTCACATTTCATCAACTTCAGTTGGATTTTCTTCACAAATATGGCGCCACGACAACGAAGAGATGCAAGAGGTAAGTTTTGTTTGGTATTTGTTATGAATTTTTTTGTTTTAAATTGATTTTATTTGTTTTAGTTTAGAAATGAATGATTTTTTTTTAATTTGTAGGAAATCCTCAACCAAATCAACCTCAACAACAAAATCAACCTCCCCCACCATTCTCTCAATACCCTCCTGGAACTCAAGAAAATTTGAGGAGTGAAATTAAAAACAATAGAAAAGAAGTTGAGGATCTTATTAGTAGGTTGAGTGATCAAAATTCTTCAACCACAGAAAGAATACATCTAGCAGATTCATTGAAGGATTTGTTAAAAAATGTAGATGCAATCACCCAACAAATATTTGGATGGAAAAATAGGAGGGAAACATCGAGGGCATATTATGCAGACAAATTATTATATAAACAAGTAAAAGATTTAAAGATTACTAAAGGCGATTTGTGCTCTCTATTCACTGACCCTAAAACAAATCAAAATCTCACCATCAATGCAAAGAGGTTTCCTATTCATTGGTGCCACCACCAAGAGATTAGAAATGGTATATGGTGTTTGATTACTCACTGTGCAATAACTGTGAAGTCCCCCAATATTTTCTTAGGAAATTATACTGTGAGTTTGTGTTGAACCAAATCCTGAATTATTTTGATATGAGGGAGTTTCAGGGGAGAGGTGGGGGGTCAGCACAGGATAGGCCTGGTGCACAGCCGGATCCTACATGACAGGGGAGACGACATCTCGCTAGGCACCCTCCTGAGTAGATTGTGATGCCTGCAGTTGCAAAGGAGAGTGTTGATGTAGAGACTTTGCAGGTGATAACATCCTTGACTCGGAGTGTCATCCACCACACTAGCCCCATTGTACAGCGCAATCCAGGGGAGTCTTCAGGTGGTGGCCTTCGAGGCCATGTGTGTCGATCTTGCGGAGCCACTTGTTCGTATGACCCTACTGGCCCTCAGGAGAGTGCTATGCAAGATCCATATCCTTCTACGTAGCCTGATCCGTATGCATCTACGGGGATGGAGAGGGTGGCTAACATTCTACATGATGCATATGGTATTGACAGTCAGGTAAAATTCAACATGTTCATTGAATTTAGTTTATTAAATTTTGATTGTGAAATGCAAGATTAAAGTTAATTTAGTTTTATTATTTTAATAAAATTGCAGGGTCATAGCGTTGAGCCTGGATATACTAGTCATCAGCCTATTTATTTTTGCAGTACACCTATCAGTGGGGTATGTAAAGTTAGTAAACAATTCTAAATTTAGTACACATGTGTTAATAGCATTGTTTTATGAATGGTATTTTAATATGTGATTTTGGATGTTGAATAGGGTACTGTCGAAGGATTCAAGGGAACACCTTCGAGTGCAAGTAGATTTACTCAAACATTCATGGAGGTAATATAGAATAAAGAGAACTTAACTAATGAATTTTAAGTTTAATCTAGATTTGTGTATATATAGTCATAAGAGTATATGGGTTCGCTAGGTTATTATTCAAGCTTTTAAGAATTGTCCTACTATGATTGTTTGTCTTAGAATTCCTACACTAGCAAGCTATATATAATAAAAATTTAACATGGAATTGACAAAGGTAGAGCTACATTCTACTCCATCCTATATAATTTTTTGTGATGTCAACGTAACCAAGAATAAGACTATGGATGTCCTACACATGATGTCAATGTAACCAAAAATAAAACTTCTATCCTCGACCCTATCTATCAGCCACTTGACTCCTTCAATATCTCCTAGATGCTTGGAGATGCTTAAGACTAGGTCAAAAATACCCTATATTCTCTTCATTTGTTGCATAGCTCATCAAGTTTCCCTATATGTTCTCTAACTAATCATGATTGCATGGAAAGAAGTTATAAGTACTCATTAAACTCTCAACTATTGGAGCCTCCTCAAACTTTCCCATAGGACGTGGAAAAATGCTTAGAAATGATTAAATTCCCTAATAGGGTGTGGGAGATCTTTTAGGAAAACATTTGACACTAATTTGATCCATTGAATTCTTCTTCATTCTTATATATTCCTCAAATATACCTTTGCAATACCCCTATCATACCTAAATCTACTACATTCATGTCCTTATTAGCTAGCATGTAGGTGATATAGTATGGTCCATGAATTTTATGTCTTCTTTTTTCATTTTTCTATACAGTCCTCTTTTATCTCACTACTAGGTCCTCACATAAAAGAAAAGAAAACATTACTTCTTTTTCTCATCTAAGGCCCCTAAGGTTTTAAACCCCTTAGATGCAAGGATTCAAAGCACATCAACCATGTGGTACAAATGACTAAATCCCAAAGATGAAGCAATGAAAGAGAACTTGAAAAGGTAGAGAGAGCTACACTGGTGACTTAGGAGAAACTTCAGCTTTCAAAAACAAAGCCAATTAGGCTAGCAAACATGTGGACCAGGACAACATTTGGTGGAAGAGGAAGAAAGATGACTAGAACTCTGGAGGCCCACCATACTGGATTTTGATATTCAACCATGAGAGCAGAAGAGAGAGCTGATATCATGTATCAAAACATTAAGCATGCATTCTTCCAGCCAATGGATAAGGAGATGATTACTTTTCTTCATTTTCATTTGCATAACCATATCATGGCGTGGGAACCATGAAGACCAAGGATGTCCAGTTTTATGTGGAGGTAATGGATGTGGTCCAAACTTTAGGAGGGGCAAGAAGGTCAATGTATGATCTTGCTGAAATTAAGGAAGAACAATAAGAGAGGAATAGGAAAAATAAAATCAATACATAGTTTCAAGGATTTGTCAAGCGAGTAAGAGAGCTATGGGAACAACCTCATCTAAAATATTTTGAACTAGAATTTTATATAGCATTTAGAGAGCTTGGTTTTCATGGAGTTCCTTTCAAATCCTCTGCTTTTATTGTTCCTATGGTAAATTTTTTGGTAGAGTTGGTGGAATTACCTTTCTTAGTAATCACTATTACTGAGATTGAGATTGTTAACCTTGAGAGAGTAGGACTTGGGAAAAATGGATTTGATATGGCTATTGTTTTCAAATAATTCAAGCGAGATGTACTCCATATGTACGCCATTCCTCAATCTTCACTTGATGACATCAAGGAATGGATGAACTCCATGGATATAAAGTATTATGAAAGTAGAATGAACTTGAATTGGCAACCAATTTGTAAGACTATTACTAATGATCTAGATAAATTTATTGAAGATGTTGGTTGGAATTTTTGAATATGGAAGCTAGTGATTTTGATTCTGATAATTCAGAAGAGTCAGATCAAGGATATGAACCCTCTAATGTAGAAGAGGAATCATAATTAGATTTCATACAGCCACCATCAAGAGTGTTACAAGCCAATCAACAAGATGGAGGGAATTCTTATATAAGGATAATTTTCAGTGTTGTAGGTACCAACTTTTAATGCCAACTACAATGGCAACATTGAAATTCCCTAGCAGTATTTATGTTAAGAAAATTTCCTTTAGATGCAAGGATTCAAAGCACATCAACCGTATGGCTTAATTTATATCATAAGTTGTACCATGATGTTCACTATGCATTCCTCTACTCTTTCGATTGTCAAATGTGTGTGACTTGTCATTGATCACCATCATATTCTCCTTTTCATTGATTATTTTCTCTATCTTTGGTATAAACACTTGACTATTATATTTAACTCAAGTGAGGAAACTTAAAAATCATAATGATAGGCCAAAGAATATTCAGTCTTTTCGTGGTAAAAGGAGACCTCAATTTAATCACTGTCATCCTCAAAAGGTTATTTCCATTGTCAAACATTTATTGCATATCTTAAACTATGACAAGCGTTTAATAAGGGTTTTGAAGAATAGGCCCTTGACAAGTTAGCTCCATCATTTTTTATTGTCGTTGTATCTTTATTTAGCTCTTACTCCATTCCTTGCAATAGTGATACTTGGATTTGTCATACTTAACTCAGTTGGCTACTATCAAAGCTCCTTTTGACTAGATCATCTCTTCTTCTCATATTGGTTGTCATATTTTACATTGTGTTTTGACGCTTTTTCACTTAAAATTTGTCCTAAAGGGTCTTTTGTTTTTCAATGTCATTGTCCCAGGTTATTGCTTTTTAAAAAATTGATAATCATATTGTTGCTTACGTTGCATTACACATCATTCAAACTCAAAGCATTACTTCAAATTCAAACTATTTTGTGATTGAATAATTTGTTGTTTTATTTTAAGATGTTGGTGACAGAAACACCGCCCAACGTAACAAGGGCAATGGATATTGGTGTTTCTACTACAATACAATCCTCGATGGCTCTGATAGGGGAGGTATGAGGCAAATTACTAAATTTCAATTTACATTCGTTGTTATAGATGAACTAGTTCTAGTGAAAATCAAACCATTATTGATTATAGTTTAATTTCTATTCGGATGGTTTATACAGGGCTCGAGCACACCTGAGCATCGGCATGCAAATATTTCCCTCGAGGAGAATGATCATCAGATGGCTGTAAGTGATTAAATTTTGTTAAATATATTAATTTTTATAATGTAATTTCTATATATTAATGTCTTTACTTCTTATTGTAACAGTTGAAACTTGACCAGGAGCTAAATCATAGGAGGAGCAGTAGGAGCACCCCTCAATAGAAATGGGTGACAGATTTATCGCCATCGGGTCGCCGGAAGGGAAAGAAAATTGTATTTGAACCAGAGCATGGAGAGAAATGAATTTTGAATGTAGAGCCTTTGTTGTATGCCTACATGGCAATTTTGTACATATTTTGTATGATATATTTGACATTGTATGCCTATATGGCATTCTTGTAAGCCTATATGGCTTTTGTAACTATATTTTATACTTATATTGACATATATTGATGTACATGCATACATGGCTATTTGATTAATACAAAAAAAAATTTTATCGATGGTGTCCATATTTGCATTATAAATTCATGGTTCAATAGATATGAGTTACATGTATTCAAGTGTATACTTTACAACTTATGCACATGTATACTTTACAACTTACGTTGGAACATCGAAAAGTGTGAAAATTTGTGTTTGGAAATCAAACGTAAGCCAATTTTGCAATTCTCGTTCTTGCATACTCGATCTTATTCCTTCCTAGCACATATTGTGAATATTTCTCATTTGGTGTAGAAGACAAATTCCTCATTTTTGAACCACTGTTTTCTTGTTTGCCTTCCACATAGAAAAATGTTCACACTTTCCAGATTGATGTTGTTCAAATAATGGTTGGTATAAACTCTTGACATTTTTATGTTTTGAACTTTAATTTATAATTTTGTAGTTTATATTCGCGCGTTGATTACATTGCATTGCACATCTTTCAAACTCAAAGCATTGCTTCACATTGCATATTCTTATTTGAATCTTTGATAGATGACAAAATTTCGAATTACAATATAGTTTTTACCAAGAGATCAACCTAAGCGGAGTTATGCAATTACTTCACGTTATAACTAATAATAGAACAGCTGCCAATTGCATTTTGCTTGTCACTGGCATTCTATGAGACCACATTTCTTTTAGGGCATTTTTTCAAATAGTTCACTGCCTTGTCTATACTACCACATTTTTGATACACGTCTACCAAAGCATTTTGTCAAATATTTCAAGTGTTGCCTTGTTGCTATGGCTAAAAGCCTAAAAGAAGTGCTTTCAAACAAGCTATGCATTAGCTTGGAAAAATCTATCAAAAGCATAAT